>JAVJIF010032446.1:0-208553 GCA_038442645.1 Agave tequilana | reverse complement strand
CATCTATATACCTCTATCTCATGCCACAGTATCCAAGCATATAGAATCGAAGTTGCAAATCATGTGATAATCAACGAGAAAGACATAAGCCAAAACGGAATCATCACTGGAATCACGGCAAGTAGAACGGAAGTAATAACATAACAGGTACACATAACAGTAACTATACGGGAATCATAACTGACATCAATTATTATTATTACTCGTCTAACCCATATATCTAGGTATGTGCTCGGTATCGATCCCAACTCACATAATCCATATATAAGAAAGTCGAGGGTCGTTATCGGAAGTAGATGGAGAGCTGATATCACTTCTTATAGTAGTTTCCATACACCTGGAACCGTTTGGAGGCCCAAAGTCCCCCTAACAGTCATATAGTGTGGGCCCAAAGTCCCACTAACAGTAATCTCATATTCCGCCCACCTACTAGAGCAAGGTATCATTCCGGCATCCATCACTTCCACCCATACCCATACAAGTTGTAGCTTATTAAGGATTATCAGTTACGGGAAAATGAACATAACAGTAATAGCCCTACAGATTCAAGAGGTGGCCCCCATGGATTCAAGAGGTGGCCCCCACCGTGTGGGTGGCACTTTGTTCCATGTGGCACTTTGTTCTGAGGGAGTGGATTCTAGAGGTGGCCCACCGAGTATGGTGTGGCACTTAGTTCCATAAAACAAGCAGGGTTCCGTAAACAAGATAATCATGAAGTCAGGTGTATCATGCTGGTTTAGGAGATAGCGTGACAAAGTGGTGATATATAACAAACAAAAAACGTAACAATAAATATATAAATGCCGGGTCAACCATGACATAACAATAGGGTCTAACAAGGTGGTGGCATGTCAGTGGGTCAAGTGATTACATATTAGGTGTCGTGTGATATACATGTGTTAAAAGGAAAATAGATAATTGACAAAGCTGTGATAAGGAAGACAAGTGGAACATAGATGCATCCTAGGGTTCAACGACCTCGGAGGGTCTGCCACGCATGCTATAGAATAAGGAAACAATAATAACACGGCAAGGTACAAGTACAAGAATGGAAACAAGCAATTGCATGACAAGATGAGGTGACTAGAGGTAATGTACTACAAGTAAAGGTTATAAGTACAAGTACATTCACATGAACCAAGTGTAAGATCCATCATGTAACATGTCAAGCGGTACAAATATGAAGCATAAACAAGACTAAAATACCATACACGTGCCAGGGTAATATCGAAATTAGAAATGGAAAGAGTCAGAAATTCTGGCCCAGAATCAGACTGTCGTCGACCTCCGGTCGACTGCCGGTCGACTGGGGACATAACTAACGGTCGACTCCCGGTCGACTGCCGGTCGACCGGTCAGATGCCGTGAGCTCCAGGTTTTGGCCGGTCGACTGCCGGTCGACTGGTCCACACCTAATTCCTAAGTCGGTCGAGTCATCGTCGACTGCCGGTCGACCGCCAGTTCAAAACTGTGCACGTTGTGCACATCGGTCGAGTGATCGGTCTACTGTCGGTCGACCGATCCTCTGAAATCTGCTGTTGTTAAGTTAAAAATCAGATTTTTATGGGGTTGTCTCTAATAGTCTAAAGATGGGATTTTTATGACATTAGGGGGCCTGATCTACCAACACAAGTACACAAGGATGGACTAGCCTTGGTGAGTAGAGATATTACATGGAAAGGTGGATCTTTAGTGATAACCTAAAAATGGGATTTTTATGGTGCAAGTGTTCAAGAGTTCACATCACAAGAAAATAGAGAGCTATCTAGGTCTTGGTGAGTAAGGTACTCACCTGGATAGGTTGGATTGGGGCTTGATCCAAGATGAAGAAGATGATGGCTTCCATCCATGAATTATTGTTTGAAGCTAGGGTTGAAGGAGTAGATCTTGGTGTTGCCTTGGGGTTGGTGGTTGGAGATGAAGCCCTTGTGATGAAGCCCTAGATGGGTTCTTGAATCTTGAGATGGATCCTTGAAGCTAGGGTTTTGGTGGAGGAGATGAGAGGATTTGTGAGAGAGTTCTTCTCTTGATGAAGTGGAGGAAGAAAAGAGAAATTAGCATTAGGAAAGTATAATATGATGGGGATTTTGTGAAGGAGATGGAAATAGGATAAATGCAAGGGGGCTTTGTGTGAAAGGGGAGGGGTGAGGTGTCCCTAGGGTGGCCACATTGGCCGGCTATGGGAAGGAGAGAGAATGAGTGGGGTTAGGTGAAGGGTGAGTGGGAAATGAGGTGGCAATTTAGGTGGAAATAGGAATTGCAAAAATTGGAAAAAAGCCCGAAATTCAAGTATCTCGGAATGATCTGGAAATTTTAACAAAAATCAAGAATAATATATAAAGACCAATAGTGAAATCTGTTCGAAGAAATACTTTATAGTTTTAAAATTAAAAATCCCGGAATCAGGATTTACCGACTCCGAAAGAATTTCCATAAAATCATAAAATTCTCAGAAAAAGAATATAGACAGAAAATATGATTCAAGAAATAAAGTCTAAAGAACCATCATGAAATTCTAAACTGTTTGAGAACTAAAATTTCAGGGAATCGGCAGCGGTACTGGCCGACACGGTTTTGAAGAAATTCAATTTAATTCCAGAAAATCCAGAAAATCACAGAAAATCTAATATATTGAAAAACAATATTTAAAATTGAAATGGTCAATTCTACACGTCAGAAATACCAAGTCGAAGAATATGCTATGATCGGGCCCTCGGCTCAGACTAGGGCTGAATCCGAGTCCACGAATCCAAATCCAATATAAACTAATCGTGTAAGGAATTCATGATACAGAATAAATACAGGAAACAAATCGAAAAAAATACGATCGAAAATCTGAATACGTAACTAAGTACGTATTCCAGGAACGGGGTATTACAACTTTACCACTAGATTCGTCTAGGCGGGATGCTGCCGGATTTCTTACTCGTACTTTAAGCCGAGTTGTCCCGGTAACCTTGCCAGACGCTCCAGTGTTAAATACTGTTTGCTGTCTGTACTTTCAGCTCGCTTAGCTCCGCTTGGTTTATGCAACTACTACTCTATCATCATGCCATGTATTTCTGATATGTTAATACTTGCCATACCATTGCTTCATGCTTGTCATTTACATGCTACTAATTAACACCTGTTTGTATCACCTGACAAATGATGTGTTAACATCTGATACCCGTCATGCTACTACTGACACTGACTCATGTTATACCACCAGTTCCCGGCGGATCCTGAATGGAACTAAGTGCCACACGGAGCAAAGTGGCACACCACACAAGTGGTGGGGCCACCTCTTGAATCTGTGGGGGCCACCCTCTTGAATCCATTCCCCTCAGAGGAAAGTGCCACATGGAACAAAGTGCCACACCACACACGTGGTGGGGGCCACCTCTTGAATCTGTGGGGGCCACCTCTTGAATCTGTAGGGCCATCTCCTGCCTGTACCTGATCTCTTGTTATGACCAGTTATGTTCCTACTCTTTACAAAGGATAACTTGCACGGGGATGGGAGGAAGTGATGAATGCCGGTATGGTGCCTGCTTATAGTAGTGGAATACAAAACTTACGATTTGTGTTAGGGAGATTTCAGGCCCCCAGAAGATGCGTGTTAGGGGGATTTCAGACCCCCAAATGGCTGTGTCTCGGGCGGACGGGAACTACTATAAGTATGAGCTATCAGTTCTTCATCAGCTTCCAGTAACGAACTCGGCTTGCTTATTATGGATGTATGTGAGTTGGGAAGTACACCAGGACACATACCTAGATATATGGGTCAGACGAGTAATAATAATAAAAGATGCCAACTATGTATCCTGTTATGCCTGTTATGAACTCCCGTTATGGCTGTTACTGTTATGATTCCTGTTATGCCTGTTATGTACTCCTGTTATGACGTTGTGCAAAATGCTTTCATCGGATTTTACATTGGATTTCCGGTTTTATGATTATTATCATATTAGCTGCTCATACCCTGCTTTATCACTTGTATTCCATTCCATCAGTCTTCTGCTCCTATCTTATCTACCATGAGTACTCCTGCCTGATATCACTTGTTATATATCTACTTGCCTATACATGCTTATGCTCACAACACGGTTTCAATGCATGATTATGATTCGATTTTATCGATACACTTGTACTTATCTTAGCACGCCATCTGGCTTTGCATTACCACTCGCCTGGGGAGTTTCATTTGACTCCCCTGGATCATCATGTCCAGGTCATGGAGCTTAAGGCGTGTGGATTCTCCAGTTGCTGATCAGAGTGGCGCAGCGGTAGCGTGGATCGTCAGCAGACCGTCCAGATCCATCCTCCAGGCCCCCCTTGTGCGGCTCTAGAGTTTTCTTGATGACTCTGAGCTGTTTTTGTACTGTTCATACTTGTACATCTCCCTGTATTCTCGCAAATGCGCATATCAGTGATGTAATATCATGTAATATTGGAACCTCTGGTGATAACTTTGTAATTGTTCTCATGTGTTGGAATGTATAACGCACCATTTGCTTCCGTACTCTAATTCCTGCTTGTAAGATGCTTAGCGATAACGTGAGGGTATTCTGACCGCGTATATACGTTGCAGTGACGTCCCCGTACCCTCGGATCGGGGCGTTACAGATTCATATCCATGAAACTTGAGAAGAGTGTTGATGTATTGTGATTTCAGGTCAAATTGGTGTCTCCTATATCTGGGAGCTGAATGTAAGATGGAAGAGAGATCCTAATAAGATAGAACCTATCCTTCAGTGAAGGTGGGTGCTCTATATGTGGATTGGTTTGGGTGGTAAATTGTTCCTAGTTAGTCTAAATGTTACTGAGTGTCTTGACTAAGCTGACATGCACAGTTAAACAAGCAAGTTCACTTAATCAATCAAGAAAGAAAATCAAAAAATCAAAAAATAAAAAAAAATTCTAATATAGGGTAAGCTTTGACTTAGACGACTCCTAACTTTAGATTGTCTTTGGGAGGTATATTACCGACCTTAACCACAAGTTAATCGGCCAGATAGGTGGCAAGATTGGTGGGAGGTATCCGTCAAAGACGGGCCTAATTATGCCAAACCACCAACCTTCGGGATTTCGCCCCTAAATCCCCTGCCTAGTCACCAATTTGACAAATTTCAAATAACTTTCTCCTTTAGTCAATCTCTTAATGAGCCCGAGTTAACCTAAGGCCAATATCTAGTCAATTTTTATTATAGGGTTAGGGTTGTGCGTGTAACAGAAATGGTTTATGGGCCAAGGAAAGGTAATGACGTCCCCACCTTATGTTGTTCATGAGTTTTTCCCTTAAGATGAATTAGTGCACATGTACAAACAAATAGAAAAGAATTCACTCAAAAGTAGTAAATCAGTGAAAGGTGCTTCCTAATCTATGTGCAATATGGACATACCTTGTCACCAGCACTCTCCAACAAAAATTAAAGAAATTTAAATAGATACGTGCTTATGATGCAAGAGTCTAATTTTTTAATTAGTTAACTAATAGGTTATGTTAATTAGTCAGCAGTTTGTAGGGTGATCACAGAGAAAAATTATCAAAACAGTAAACAGAACTTTGTAATTTACAACAACTTGCAAAAGATCAATTATTATACAATTCATTTATAATGGAGGTTAGGGTTTAACGGCAGAGGAAGAAAAAGTACGCAAAAATTTACATTGAGGGCCTTTTTTTAACAAGAAGGCAGTAGCAAAGAGGGGGGCTTTTTCTAACTCGACTCTTTACCACTGGAGGAGACGTCAACACTTATGATCTTCCATATAATGATGAAATGAAGCAATCTTCAACCATCAATCTTATTTTCTGAATATTAGATTGTATTAGATTGGGAAATTAATTTTTCAGCCCCACTTCCCAAAACACATAAAAACGACACGTGATGAGAGTTGGCAATGCATATATTCGAGAAGAATACTCACGTATATATACTAAGCCTAATATAACTTGAGAAAGCTTGTAAATCAAACTAAGATAACAGTAATAGTCAATGCAATGTAACATTTTTTTCATACACGAAATTTTATTTTGTGAATAGTCAAATAGAGTAGCCATTGAGTCCATTATATAGAAGGAATGAAGGACAAGACAATGAACAATACACAAAATCAGATGATCAAGTGAAAGAAACTTCTGCTCCTCACAATACCTGTGATTCTCTCCAAATACCTGATCAACAAAGTGAGATAATCCTAAACCTGGATATGCAAATCTTGGATCTTCAAAAAGCAGCCAAATGAGTGGTAAAATGAGGGAAGTAATGTAAAATATTATAATAATAAACAGTACATAAAAGTAATATATTACAAGCAGCTAAACATAAATGCATAATTAAATGATAATGTAACCAAATGTGTCAGGATTATATAATAGAATCATGTAACAGGATATTATCATTTTATTTCTATTACTAAATGTGTTAACATGATATAGTAACATTCAGTATATTGTAAATGCAATAACAATACAATGTATAAATAAACAATAAGGAAAATAGATTGTAATAGAATCATACATTAAATTAGGTATCTAGTATTTATGTGTATATATACAACAAGTGAGCATACATCAATTAACGATGCAATTGTTAGGTTCAATTTTATTATTAATTATGTTAGCGAACTATAGTTGCCATATGCAATAAAGGTATCTCATACTATGCCTACTACAAATGTCAATTGAGGCTTTGTGTTATTGAACTGATTGGTGGAGATGGGTTCAATATTTTAGATGAGTGCCATACATACCCAGAATCAAGGCCCAATCACCTGGTGCTGAACCAGTTTCTACTACTAGATAGTCAATAACAATAACAATATGAATAATGCGTATAACAGTCAATCCCCAGAACCTGCAGGGAACTGTCTTTAGCTGTGCAATCTGTATCCTAAGTCCACTCAAAATACTGACACCGTTTCCCATATCAATTTTTCTACCCAAGTGCGAGTTATTAAATGTCAGTGCTACTAAGATTAATTAATGTCCACGTTACGTAGATTGTTGGGATGATACAGTAACAGTAACGATGATAATGTAAATAATATAAACAGTATGACAATACAATGGTGTTACAGAATAACAAAATTTCCCAGTAATTCAGTAACAATGAATATTTACTTAGTAGCATTGTCAATCATGGATAGTCTGTCAAAACGCAAAAGAAATGTTAATACATATAATTCAAGATCCATCATTAAATGTTTCTAGAATTTTCACTTATTATAATTATTTTTTGGATACTTTCTAAAGAGAAACAACACTATAATTCAAATAATAAAAATTTTGGGATTTATAATTTTCTTAAGAAATGCAAAATAATTAAATGCAGGAATAAATAAACATTTTATTTTTCTAGAATTTAACTCATGAGAGTTTGCCATTCTCTACATTTTCCTAATACATATTCCACCTGCTAGAAAATGTGAATATGCAATTAAACAATTAAACATTTAGATTTCATTATCAAATAAATTAATTTACCATAAATTAGATATACAAATAAACAATTATATATTAAATTTCATTATCAAATATATTAATATACCATGATAAAATAAACTATTGGGAGGAGTTTAAAACACTAACCTGAGTTTGACCTGCAGATGGATCGGTCTGGTCTCCTTTTTAAGTTCAAGAGAGTCGGTTACTACAATAATTTTTCATATATTATTTAAATTTAATCCTATTTAACTTTAGTTTAACGGGTTAGGTCTGGAACATTCGTGTTGGGTGCATGGTGGATCGGGTACAAGGATATGTTGTTATCTTATTACTGCCTGTAAAGCATTTTGCATAATGCAAACTTAAAGACGGTCATCAGTTCAAGTATAAAGTTGTGTAGAAAGATTATGTTTAATATAAATAGTTATTGCCCATTAACCTCTACAATTGATATACCCTAGCCATAGCTTAAGTGTCTTGTGCTGTATTTGTTTTGAGCTGCAGCTCGTTAAACTGTAAGTAAGTCGTAAAACCTCTTTGTCATTTTCTGTTATTTGTTTTGCTGCAAAATAACTTGCAAAATGATCAGCCTTATTTTTCACTGTCAGTTGTTACAATTAATTTTGTGGTCATGTATATACCACTTTTACACTCACATTTTTCACTTACAGCTGCTATAGTGAATCTATGATCATGTATATCTTATTATAGTACATTTGTAATTCAAAGCTGTTACTTGATAATTAATAATATTTATATATTAAATATTTAATACTTTTAATAGTACTTAAATTTTTATTTAATAATTTAAATTTAAAATTTTATAATTTTAGATTATTTATTATTTTTAATATTGTTTTAATATTTAATAATTTATTACTTTAATTAATATTATTAACTAAAATTTTCATATTTTATTAATATTGTATGCCAAATTTTAATATTTTATTAATATAACAATAATAGTTTTTATACTTTATTAATATAAGATGTTATGTTTTAATAATGTAACAATATTTTATTAGTTTTCTAAGATTTTATTAATATTTATATTTTATTACTATTCTTGAAATTTTATTAGTATTCTTTAGTTTTCTTAAAATTTTATAATTATTTGTTTAGTTAACATTTTATCAATATTTTACTAGTTAAAATAATATTTCATTAATATTATTATTATAAATAACATATTTAAATTTTCTAAGTAATCCCTCAAAAAAGCAGACTACTTCGAAAAATACCTTATTTCTAGGGGCCGCGACTATCATTAAAATCATCACAAACTGATCGCAGTATAAAGGACTGCGACTATGATCACAATCCTCACAAAATGCCTTATTTCTGAGGATTGACTATAATCGCAGTCCTAAAAAAAATACATATTTTAGAGTTTTTATAGCATTGCACCATGATCGCAATCCTCTTTATAAAGATTGCGACCATGATCGCAGTATTCACAAAAATGTCCTATACTTTAGTCTTTATGAGGATTGCAATATCATGGTCACAGTCCACATAAAATGCCCTATTTCTAAGTTAGTTCTTATAAACAATTGCAATTATGAGTCACAATCATCATGTCAACATAGCCATCATCAGCAGACCCTTATTTAATGACATCGAATGATCCCTAATGCTTTTCAGATCTAAACATAAAAAAAATCATCGCGAGCACGAACAAAAGTGATATGCAAAAAGTTGATCCAAAAAAAATTCTAGGGGCACCACCCTTGACCTCTTGAGGGGATCACCGCCCCTCCCAACCCCCACGAAATGACTGATCAGGCAAGTCAACCCGCGAATACTCTGTGTTGGGGTCAAGATTGAGGAAAGAGCAATGTTTGGTGTGATGAAGTAGGGTAAAAAAGGAAATAAAAATATATAAAGAAGTGATAGTTGAGATGAATAAGTTTATGCTGACGTGGATAAAGCTGCAAGGAACAAAATTATGAAGCTAAGTTTTTCCTAATTATAAAACGAAGTAGGTGGCTGTAATAAATTTTTCCAAAAAATAATTAGCAGATTTTGGATTTGAACCCGATGTGAATCGAACACGCACTTTTTTATCTGGAGTAAGACACGCTACGATTGTGCCATGGATCCAGTTGTTTACAGCTATATCTCTTTGTTTTTTTGATTTTTTTTTGATATGAAAACCAGGTCAAATAATATTAATGATATTTCTATATCTCTCTTATTTATGCATGCTAATATCTCATTTAGTGATCTTGATCTTTACTTACAAATCAAATATTAATGCATTCTAATTGATGGGTTGATCTACCAATGTAGCATGTGTATTTATGTTGCTGGATATATTGAATCGCTTTGCGGGATATTCTGCATATTTAGTTTTATTTTGTTTGATTTTATTAATGGTAGTTTGGATTTGTAACTTTGCCTGTGGAATTGAGATTGCTCTTTTAGCTCTGGGCTGCCTTTTATGTTGCTACTTGATGTTTTTGCTGTGACTTGTCATATAGTACTAGTTTTTGAGGATTTGGTTGTGTTGATTTCGAGATTGATTCTCTGGCTTGAATATTATAATTAGGCATGAAAACAAAAATAAGTTAAAACCTCATACAACAGTTTCTCAGATTGCTGTTTGCGACATCATGAAATTGAAAAGTGAAGTTATTGTTAGTTGGAGAACACATAACACGTTTTAGTAGGCAAATGATTGAGACATAATATTGAGACCTGGATTTTGAGTTGTCTAATTGAAAAAACTGAAAAACCGAACCGAGTCTTTGCTATCTGATCCTAATTCTAATGGTTCGATTTGGCAAAAATAAGAAAAATCGAATTAAGCCCACTAATGCTCACGCCTAGGAAAAACCCACGACAGTCCCACTCATGGAGTCTTGATTTTCATTCAACTCATCACCTCTGCCTCATCATAATAAAACAAACTGCTCCCTTCAATTTTCTTAAAGATCAAAACATCACCATTGTTACGACTAGCAATAGGATCGAATTTGGAAATTTCGACCTTGATGCCTTCATGGGGTTTTCGAAGTTTGAGGCTGCGAGTTTTGAGATTATTTACAAGGATTTGGGGTTTTTATTGAGGATAATATTACAAGTCTCATGTGCTGGTCCATCAAAAGTTTCTAGTCGCATATACGAACCCAAAACGCATTTAAAAAATTAAAGTTTAATTGAGGATTGAACTTTTTTTTTTTTAAAGTATGCCATTTATCATCATAACTCATATACATTAGAAGATTTCTTGCTTAAACATGCCGTTTTTTTTTAATTTTAATTTTTTGTGAAATACTAGCTTAGCAAAATAACCAAATGATCTAATAAAATTATCTGTGGAAAGAACAGATTGAACTATAAATGAACTAAACTATAAAAATATATATTCTTTTTTAGATCTTTAAAGAACAATATCTAGATTCAGTAAGGAGTCATATCCATTTTCAAATACATATCCTATCAACAAGCTATCTAATTGGATTTTAAGGATTCAGACTCAAAAATTCAAATTGAATTATGGGTCCCGTTACCGCCCCTAATCTTAAAGCAAAGGAAATCTTTTTTTATTAGTATTATTCGCAAATAACATACTTGAAATCTTTAAAAAAAACAATAAAAATGTAACTTGCATTTATCCTCCTTCAGAGTATGTATACTTTATTAACATTTTGATACTCTGTTAGCATCTTGTTATTATTATTTTTTTACAAGTGAATTTATCTCTACATTTTCAGTTATTATCCCCTGTAAGGTTATAACTAAAGGGGAAAAAAAAAAAACTAAAAATTACCAAAAGAACAAGATGGGCATATGATGATGTAGATAACAAATAGGATTGGCATAACTCATGTCAAAAATTCTTTTTACTTGTTAGATGTTGGAGAGGCAGAAGATAACACGCTTGATTTATAGGGAAATACAATGTTTCTATTCAGTCGAAGTCAGTAATGAAATCACCAACAACACCTCAATACTTGCATGGAATCACAATCATCATTGTCATTCAAATCTCTAAAGAAGGATCAAGAAACATTGTCATCTTCTTGCATAGACTGAAAGAAGGCCAGCTATTAATATCTTTATAATTTCTTTGATTTATGAATTTTTTATTGGAGAAATATGGACAAAGGATCTAAAAGTTTCCTCTCTCTAAGTAATAGAAGGAAGCTAGATATAAAAATTATCAGCAAACAAAAACTAAATTTGTTATCAAATAAGAAATCATATTAAGGAAATGAGATCGATCATTCATGAAACCTATTCCTGAAATTGAATTCCCCAGTGCTAAACCAATGAACTGTCAGCACATGGCACGAAGTTTTGCTCGACTGTCAGCATGTTCAATCACCTTTTCTGCTAACAACAACATATGGTGAGACGAGTGTAGTGACGTGATTATTATAGGGCATAACTAGTTTTAAAAGAAATTTCTCTTGCACCACTTTTTAGGATCAGCACCTCGCCATTGTTACAGTAGAAATAAGGCGTGCATTGGAAATCCTTTGGGATGTTCCATTTCTTTTCCCACACTTCCTTGCTATGATCAGACCTCTACTTGCACAGCAGATAGTACACCCGACCAAGAGAACCACAGATTTTCAAAAGAATCGTCACATCATGAGGGAACTTTCTTTTATTTTATATTTAAAATTAGCTATTGAGGCCCTGCCTTTGTTTCAGAAAGAGAAAAAAAACCAAAGAAGGAAAATAAAAACCAATTGTCTCATATTATATATTACATCCAAAGGTAGGATTCAAAGTTTCAAACACAATTAGCAATATGATAATATTAATTTACAGAATAAATATAGTACTATTTGATACTTGGAGTCTATGTTAATTGGGCCCTTAATTTCAGTTCATTTTCTTTTTTTCATTCTTTGATTTTTTTTAAGAAAATAATTTCTTTTTTCCTTCTCCGATACATATTGTCCAGAAATGAATATTGCAAGATCAATATGGATCACACTGTTCATAATTGTTTGAGCCCTTGACTAAATGAGGTACTTGACCATATCCACAAAATCTCAAGCAAGGCAAGAAAAATGGCAAACCATATGCTAGCTAGTTATATTTGGAATAATGAAGCACCAACATTAAGTGTTATTGAGATACATTCTCATGCTCCGTTCTTTATTCACATGGGGAGGAGGGGGAGGGAGGGGAACAGAGACAGAGCATGTACCAAGGAAGCAACATTGCAACAAGCTTTTAGTTACACATCAGGATCAAAGGGGACTCTAGTAGAAGGCAACCATTGATTTCCATCAATAAACACAGCAACTGAAAATGGCTCTGCTTTATCAATTTCTCCCGGCTTTAAAGCCTGGAAGCCGGGCCACTTAACTCGTGTGTCAGTTATCGATCCTGGGCCACTATTAGCATACTCAATGTATTGAGCTGTTTTGCTTCTTCCATCCCATTCTTCATAGCCAGCTGGATTGATAACATTGTCGATGTATGATTTCATAACTATGACCCTGGCGAAGTCCTTCCATGGCCTTCCAAGAAAGCCTTTCTCTGCACTTGGCGGAAACTCAGGTGCAGCTTTGATGCTGCAGTTGTCAACTGAAATCCCTGTATTCCTTGCGTTATCGGTTCTTCCTTGAGCAGTCATGTAGCCAAAATCTCGGAAATAGATATTGCACTTCTGAAGTATCATAGCTGCATCTCCAAAGATAAAATCAACACTGCCATATACATCACACTCTCTAAAGAATTGTCTCCCTCCATTCACATAGAGTGTATCTTGATAGCTCAGAAATTCACAGAGAAAGAACACAGATTTATCTCCTGCACTCCTCAGTGCCACTGCTTGTCCTTTGCCCTTCTCAGACACGTTCTCGAAAGAAATGCATCTTGCTATGAAGTTATCTGCTAATACAACTGCATGCAAACATGAAAAATCGCAAGAAAATTAAATACAACGAAATAGCTAATACATGATATATACAAAACATGCATATACGTGAAAAAATCAAAATTCTTACTCAATGCGCCCGAGAATTGAATACCGACGCCATCCTTCATGTTGAGGTGACTGCGAATGATGGTTTTGCCTTTGCCATCTCCGATGAGAGTAATCTCAGGTCTAGAGATGGTGACATTTTCCTCATACACACCGCTCTTTACGTAAATTACATATCTCCCCTTGGTTGAACTAGGTATTGCCCTCACTGCATCCGTGAGGGTAGTGAAATTTCCGTCACCACCTTTGGAGACTATGACATTTGGTGAGAATCTCTCTCCTGAACAGTCGACAAAAGCAGTAGTCATGTGGTGTGGGTAGATCGAATACCTGTCAGTTGTTGAAGTTTGATGGTAACACTGCTAATAGTAATATTGAGGATGTGGTGATATGTTTAACAAGAGCCAGTCATATTTATAGTGGGAAAGCACCTAATTCGCAAGCTGATCTCAACTTTGAATTGAGGCGAATGAGTAAGAGGTGATGTGTAAAACCCGTTAGAATTACTCATAATGACATGTCAAAACTTATGTAATGTTGAGTCATCATTCAAAACTTTCCCAGTAAAGAAACATCCTATATGGATTAATTACACAAAGTCATAGTCAGCACTCAAAATATTAACTATTAGTTAAACATTGTGTTATTTCCATTAAACAAAGAAATATGCAATGAACTCGACCTAAAACATGAATCATATTATAGTTTATTTTTTTTGGCAATGAATTTATCTCTGCTTTTACAGTTATTATCCATTGTAAGGCTATAACTAAAGAGGGGAAAAACTAAAAATTACCAAAAGAGCTTGATGGGTATATGATGATGTAGATAAGAAATAGAATTGGCATCACTCATGCCAAATTTTCTTTTACTTGTTAGATGTTGGAGATGCAGGAGATGACACACTTGATTCATAGG
Source organism: Agave tequilana (assembly GCA_038442645.1). Classification (NCBI taxonomy): domain Eukaryota; kingdom Viridiplantae; phylum Streptophyta; class Magnoliopsida; order Asparagales; family Asparagaceae; genus Agave; species Agave tequilana. The sequence continues at coordinate 194,250 of JAVJIF010032446.1, read as the reverse complement.
GAAAGGCAATATTTCTATTCAAAGTCAGTAGTGAAAGCAACAACAGTGACGTGTCAAAACTTATGTAATGTTGAGTCATCATTCAAAACTTTCCCTGTAAAGAAACGTCGTGTATGATTAATTACATAAGATCATAGCAGCGCTCAAAATATTTACTTTTAGTTATACATCGTGTTATTTCCCACTAAACAAATAAATATGCAGCGCTAAACCTTGAACTTGACCTAACACATGAATCATGGCCAGTTTGATCATTAACATTGACGTATTATCAGTAAATAGATTACAATTGCTAAATGTCTCTTTTTCTTAGGAGAAATCAACTGTTGGACAATAAATAACTTAAAAGAGTTATCTAAAATGGATGAGAACTGTTATGGGACCCCAAAACTGGCTAAGTGAAATGAGAAGGAAAAAAATAAGATACGTAGACACCGTAACATGATGACTAGCAAAAAAAGAAAAGGGAGGAAATGTATCAGATTGGCTGGAAATGATAATCATGCATTTTCTCTTAGATAAAACTAGATCAATCACGTTCATGTACAAGATAGGGAAATGCATCAGCCCAAGTGAAAATTGGAGAATGTCAGGATTTAACATGGATAAAGATCCTCACAAGTTTCCTTAATTTCTTTCTTTGAGACAAGTAACTGTTAGGTAGCAGCAGCACTAGATAATAGATCAAATGTCATAAACGAGAACTTGGATGAGAACTAAGTACAAGAAGCAGGCAACTTAATAAAAATGGAAGAGAATTCAGATGTGTGAGACAGCTCAATTTCCTGACTAGGTGCCTTGAGTTACAACTTAATCACCTAACTAAATGGGAAGAGTCCCATTCGGGCTCTACTGCCATGGACCTGTGACATAATAGGTGTCTAATTTAGAGCAAAAGAGACAGTGTACGCGACCGCGCGGAAAGTAAAATTCTTTTTATCAGTAAGCATTAGTGTACATAAAACATCCATTTAGTACTTCACCTATAACCAAAAACATCTCTATTCAAATTGGACTAATACTGTAGATTTATTGTTCAGGTCTACGCCTCTTACTTAATGCTGTTGTCTCTAAAGGTGGTGATGGTGACTAGACAACCATTAGAAGAGTAGTAAACTGTAAAAATCTATTCCTGGCACAATTGTGGCATAAGTGTGATATACGGAGAAAAACATTGCTATCTTGAGGCAGAATGGCATTCTTGGTTGTTCATGGGATGAGCAAAAAAATCATTCACAGCAATAGACCTTTATCTTGTTTATAGCTATTTGTCTTTCAATGGTGTTTCTCTAAAAAAAAATTTCAGTGTTTCAGTATGAAGAAGATTGAACTTTCAGTATGAACCAGTCTTATACAAAGGTAAGAAGGACAACTTATGATACTTAATCAATTTTCTAACTTTACCACACATAAATGTTGCTTTCTTATTCCTTGTTCTGTTATTCATAGCAGACTCAAAATCAATTTTCTTCATTTAGACAAACAGAGAGCTGCCAAATTGACAAGTCTACTACGACTTATAAACAACAACGGATATTCAATAACAAAGCTTTACATTTGTTAATATCAGCAACAATATTTTATATTGTTTAGTATATAGAAACCAACTGCAACAACTTCTTACCTTGATTTGCTGGAAAATTCATACAGGTTTACAGTTGATTCAAGATTCAAAGACCTGGTACCTCTTTGCTGCCCCATTTATATGACCCAATTATACCAACAACCATCATAATTTGATGATCAATTCCTCAGTCCAACCCTTGTGAACAGCTCTGGGAATTTCATTAATGAAGCTAGCGTTAATGCAACGGTCAATATTTCAAATTAGATTTTACTCCATTCAAGCTTACACTTTAAGACAACTGTTTTAGTGTCCCCCTTTGAGCAGTTCCACAGGTTGCAATCATCCTATCAGTGCGAGTATATAATCCACAATTCCAGTTCACATATGGAAAGTGTTAGTATTTAGAGTGCCTCATATTCATTTCAGAAGAATTCAGATTTTTTACAGTTTTCTAATACTAATTGTCTACTATTTTGGTTTGAATATAGCTTTTCTATTTCTCTAAGGAGGTGCTGATTTGAGTTTGTGTTGGACTAGGATCATCTCAGGTGCCTATATAAACCCCTCAGGGGTAGCCTTTTGAAGGTGTATCAAGAATTTAAGAAAAATTATAAAATTTCACCATTGAGAGTAGTGAGAGAGATCTCATTATAACTCGTATATTTTCTTTAATAAATATTTCTCCCCTCCTCCCGGTGGACGTAGACACATTGTCGAACCACGTTAAATCTTCTGTTATTGGTTGTGTGGTGATTTCTTACAAGTGGTAGATTTTCTACGTTTCGCTTTCGCTGCCAAGTCTTCGACTTAGTATTCCTCTATTGTTTGATCGGTGATTAATCATCAACAATTGGTATCAGAGCGATGGCTAGTAAGATGATCATGATAACCAAGTTCGAGATGAAGAAATTCAACAGGAAGTATAACTTCTTATTGTGAAAAATGCGAGTAACATTGTTGCTCTGGAGGAGGGCGTACATAAGACCCTACTTGGTATTGAGAAGAAACCATCAAAGATGGAGGATGATGAGTAGAACGACATCGACTTTCGCACAAAGGCGATGATCATACTGTGTCTATCAGATGAGGTCCTCTACGATGTGATAAATAAGGAGATAACTGCTGGTCTTTGGAGCACGCTGGAGAGTTTGTACATGACGAAGAGTTTGTCGAACAAGCTATTCATGAAGAAACTGTTATACAGTCTTCAGATTAAGGAAGGTACGTTTATTCTACAATATCTCAATGCTTTTAATAAAATTTTAAGTAACTTGTTGGCTCTAGGGGTTAAGTTAGAAGAAGAAGACAAAGCTCTTATGCTACTCTCTTCTTTTCCATCAAGTTATGACCACTTGACAACCACCATCATGTATGATAAGGAGACCTTAGAGTTAGAAGATGTCAGGTAGATGCTCCAAAACAACGAGCTGATGAAGAAGACAGATTCCACGGAGGAGGCCTTAGGATTGTTTATCAAGGGTTAGAGGAAAGATCAAAGAGTAAGGGACCCAAAGGGGTCTAGAAGCTTCTAACAGTTTCTTTTGTGACTTTTGTAAGAAACCAGGGGACATCAAGAAAAATTGTATGAAATACAAGGAGATGTTGAATAGGAAAGGCGACAAAGATTCTGACAGGGCTAGTATAAGTAGAAAGTCAGATCAAGCCGGAATTGTCAAAGAAGCAGATGAGGATTCATGTGATGTCTTGACAACAAAGTGAGAAAAAGATAAATACTCAAATGCTTGGTTACTTTACTCCGGGTGCACATGTTACTTGTGCCCAAAAAGGGAGTCATTCAGTAATTACAAGTTTTATGATGGAGGCTCTATTCTGATGGTAAATGACATCGTGTGTAAGACTATTGGCATTGGCAACATCCATATGAGGATATTTGATGGACAGGTTCAAACCCTCACTAACGTTCGACACGTTCTGGGTTTAAAGAAGAATCTTCTCTCGTTGGGAGCTTCGAAAGCTCGTGGGTAAAAAATTTTTGGTGCAGATGGAGCAATCAAAGTTACTAAAGGCTCCATAACAATTCTCAAAGGAGGACTAACAACAAACTTGTACAAGTTGATAGGAAGCATTATTATTCGTGATGCTTCAGTAGTAACAGAAAAGGAGGATATTGCAAGACTTTGGCACATATGTCTTGGACATATGAGCGAGTGAGGTCTTCAAGTCCTACACAAAACAAGAGCTCTACTAGGTATCAAATATTACGAATGTGATTTTTGTAAATTTGAATTTTGGGTAGACAACATAGAGTAGCTTTCTCTACGTCTCAGCACAAGACAAAGGGATTGCTAGATCTCATACACATGGATATGTAGGGGCCTTAGCCAGTAGCATTCATTGGAGGTGCTAGGTACTATTTTACTTTTATAGATGATTTTTCAAGGAAAGTTTGGGTATACTTCTTGAAGCAGAAATCAGAAGTATTTTAGAAGTTCAAGGAGTGAAAATTTTGGTGAAAAATCAAACGGGGTGGAAGGTAAAAGTCTTGAGGTCCGATATTAGAGGCAAGTATACCTCCAAAGAATTTAAAGACTACTTGCAAGAAAAGGCATCAAACACCAGCTAAGTATTTCAAGGTGACCAAAACAAAATGGAGTAGCAGAGCGCATGAATTGGGCACTTAGAGAGCGTGCCCGTAGTATCAGATTATAGGTTGACATGTCAGAAGTATTTTAGACGAGGCGGTGAATCATGCGAGTTATCTAGTAAACATGTCACCAGCAATAGCTATTGATCTTATGATCTCTGAGGAGATATGGTGAGGAGTGTCTATGAACTATTCAACCTTACGGATTTTTGATTGCCCGGCATATAGTTTGGTTGATAGTCAGAAAAGGAACAAACTGTACTCCAAGTCTAAGAAGTGTATCTTCATCGGGTTCACCAAAGAAGTCAAGGGTTTCTGACTTTAGGATCTTGAATAAAAGAGTACCTTTACTAGTAGAGTGTGGTCTTTGATGAAGATTCAATGTTGCAAGAAAAGTCAAAGATGAAGGATAAAGCGCAAGGTGGAGCTTCAAACAGTTCAACAGCAGACACTCAGAAAAAGGGAGTCGAGTTCTCAAATAGTCCTAAAAGGCATGAAGGGTTAGAAAAGGACTCTTCAGATTCTGATGAAGATAAATAGGAGGCTACTCAAGAGAAACCTAGATCGTTAAGGCGGTCAGTCAAGTTACGTTGCTACCAACAAAGTATGGCTAGGATGAAGATCATGTCTCTTTTGCATTGGTAACAGAAATAGGAGACCCTGACAGTTTTAGGGAAGCGATCGAGGTAGATGACCATGGCAAGTGGATTATAACCATAGAGTAAGAGATAGAGTCTTTAGATAGAAACCAAACATGAACATTAGTCAATCTTCCAAAGGACCCCAAGGCTATAGATTGCAGATGGGCCTTTCGCAAGAAGAACAATGAGCAATACATGGCAAGTTTAGTTGCCAAAAGGATATGCTCAGAAGGAAGGTATTGACTACAACGAGATTTTCTCATCTGTAGTCAAGCATACATATATTTGGATGTTATTGGAGATAGTTGCTTAGTTTGATCTAGAGTTAGAGTACATGGATGTCAAAACAACATTCTGCACGGTGAGCTGGAGGAGAATATATACATGAAATGACCGAAGGTTATATTCAGAAAGGTAAAGAAACAAGGTGTGTTTTTAAAAAGATTCCTTTATGAGCAGTCTCCCAGCCTGTGGTATAAACGGTTCGACTCTTTTATGATCAAGACCAAATACAACTGATGTGCATTTGATAGTTGTGTCGATTTCAAGTAGAGTGATGATCTGACATATTTGCTGTTATAAGTAGATGATATGCTGATTGCTGCAAGAAATAAGACACATGTTCAAAAACTTAAAGCTCAGCTCAAGAAAGAATTTGACATGAAGAATTTGGGAGAAGTCCAGAAAATCTTAAGTATGGAGATCACTCGAGACAGAAGCACAGGCAGACTTTGGCTATCCAAGGAAAACTATATTCTTAAAGTGTTGGAGAAATTCAATATGACAGAAGTAAGACCAGTCACCACATGTTTGGCAGGTCACTTTAAATTATCCTTCAAGCAGTGTCCATAATCATCAGTATGCTAGTGCGATGAGATCACTCATGCATGCTATGATCTACACTAGGATTGACTTAACCTATGCATGTTTTCCATTGATTTTGCAAAAGGGAAAACTTACAAAGAGAGATCGAGGAGCGAAATTACAAGTAATTAAGAAGAAAATTACAGGTAGATCTCCTCTGAGATTTCTGAAAAAATGTGCCAGTAGGAATCTAATCAGCGCACGATCACTTTATCCCATTGACGATGCAACTAGTAAGATGATCGAACTACTTCTTAATAAGACTCCCTTCTCGCTTGGTTTGGGGAACTGGAGAACAGAAGATCAGTAGAGCTCTCTTAGTAGGGATTCTGCTCTTTTCTCTTAAGCCAATCTCCTCTCTATCCGTGTGTGTCTCTCCCCCTTCCTGTGTCTGTCCTGGTGGGCTATTTATAGGGAAAAAGTAAGGATGCAACTGCCCTAAAAATTAGCAAACAGATTGAGTCAATCTTGTTTTGCTTTTGGAAAATAGCCTTACTGCAGGCTAGAAATAGCTTCTGTGAAGCTAGGAATAGCGTGTAGCGCTAGTCCCTTGATCCGCTCCGCTAAATGAAGGATACTTCCTTGATCCTCTCCAGTTAATTGAGAGATCTCTCCTAATCTTCTCAACTGATTGGAAGAGTCAACAGATCATAGCAAACAACTGTCAAATTCAATTTCGATCAAAATGATCTCATCGCGAGATTTGATTGGTCACAGGTGACCAGAAAAGACCTGCAGCGGGGCTAGTCCAATGAGCTCGTAGCGGAGCTAAGTGAAGCTTCTGGCGAAGCTAGGAGTAAGCTCACAGCAAAGCTATAAGTTGGCCTTTTTTGCGTGGCTCTGTAGAGCACTAGCGAAGCTTAGCCAGCTCTCTGCGGGGTTATGGGAAATTCCAGGGCGAAGCTATAAGTTAGCTCATGGCAGAGCTTTAATGGAATTCTTGTAGAGCTAAGCAAACTTAGCCTCTTGTGCGATTGCTCATCCCTTGGGCTCATATGAGACTAAGTATCGAGCTAACTTAGTGTCTCTAGGCCTGCTCAGGTCTTCTTCAAAGGCAACTCTGACTTACTATCTGCTTTACTGGATTAGTAATGTCCATGTTGCTGCCTTGTCTCTAGTCATCAGCTTATCTTCGACTTATCTTTTATAGATATTAATAAGTTAGACGTTATTCAGACTGGCTAAAGATGAATACGGGAGTTCTGTCTTTTTCGAGTGTCAACAAGACACCCTTCAAAATTTCATGCATCTGCAATGGAATGGTTCAGATTCTAAAATACTTTGAACTATTTTGATTGATGGGATGTGAATGTGAACGTCGCCTTGGTGGTTGAGTTCAACTTCGCCTTTAACTCTGCTTTCGAGTTGGAATAGATTCGCCGAGGAATTGTAATCAATCTGCTTCTGTGTAGCTTTGCATTTCGGGGTAACTTCGCCTTTGGTTCTCCCGAAGTAGCTTCGCTTCAAATCAGGCTGGAGTATGAGCATTAGCCTCACATTCGCTATGATGGAGCGACGTTCCTTTCCCGAGGCTAACTGCTTTTTGCGAGTTACGAGAGAAATTACTCCCTTTTTCAAGGTTAGAATAACCTCTCTTGCATTAACAAGGGAGATTATTCCCTTTTCTGAAGTTCAAATAACTTCATGGGCATTCTCGAGGGAGATTATTCCCTTTCTCAGGTCAAGCATTTGAATGCTTTAACTTTGCTTGCGCTCCCAAGCTTGAAGCGATAGCGGCGTGGTTTGGCCATAAGGCCTATAAATAGGACTCTTATAGTCCTTCTCAGAGAAACATACTCCTCTCTTTCTAGGAGGTTTGTTTATGACCCCTTCCCATCAAGGAGACTGAGGTCCCTGAAGAAGTGGGGACTATCACTCTGGTTATTGGTAAGCCTCGGCCATCCAGTGACTTTAGAGAGTTTATCTCCCTTAGCTTTATCCGCTATCTTAGGAATTGAATTCCCTTGTTCTCTACATTTGGCTGACTTTTAGAGAAGGGCTTCAGCCCTATTTTCAAGCTTCTCGGCGAAGCTAGCATTCTTTCCAGATCAGGCGAGGGATCTCTCGAAGTTCCTACCTTGATCTGTTAAATCTGTCATATAGGCAAGGTTAGGACTTGGCTCCTTCAAGGTTGAGCAAGTGTTGCCATATAGGTGGGGTCAAGACTGCGACCCTCCAGGCCAGTCTGTCCTAGCCATATAGGCGAGGCTAGGACTTGGTCCTTTTTTAGGCTTCTCTAGCCTAACTGCCTTAGACGGGGCTATGACTTGGCTTCTGCTAAACTGGTCTAACGTTAATGTGCAAGTGAGGCTATCCTCTGCTTGGCTGAAATCCATCATCAGGCATAATCGGGTTGGATCTAGATTACTTCGCCCAAAGAATTTTGACTTAGCATTTTGTCCCTCTTCTTTTTTTTTTTTGATTTAATGCTAACTTGTTTCCTGCTTACATTGCAGTGTACTATACTTCTCAATCTTTCGTCTTGATGAAAGAGACCAAAAACTTGCCCCTTGATTTTTCAGGTTTAAGCTTTGATCATAAGCAGGAGGAACATATTAAAGCAGCTGATGCACGTTCCAAGAAGAGGCTGGCAGTCGCTTATCCGAGATGATCCACTTCGGGAAGGGCTAGGGAAGGAGCTAGTAGTCACTTATCCGAGATGATCCCGAGATGATCCACTTCAGGAAGGGACTGGTAGTAGCTTATCCGAGGTGATCCACTTCAGGAAGGCGGATGTCACCAGTATCGGATCCTTCCTTTACCAATTTTGATTATGGAAGATCCAGCTATCTGGTGGCAATCAATCCCTTGCCAATTTTGATCAAAGACGATCCAGCTTCTTAACGTCAAAATCTATCATTAAGCGAAAGATTATGGCCTTGTGCAGGAGGAAGACTTTCGTGTCCAATTGGTTTGACTTATCACTTTGAAAGTAGATAGGACAACTTAATTGCCTTCAGAGCAATGCTTCTATTGTACATCCTGAATGTAGATAGGATAACTTGTTTGACTTTGGAGCAATGATTAGATAGGACAACTTGTTTGCCTTTGGAGCAATAATTCTGTTGTATGAAAGACAATCTTGATGTATTACCAATGTATCTTCCCTTTAGAATCAATAAGAAAATAATTTTCCTTTCACTGGTTTATTTTGCTATTTTTTTCCTTTTCACTATGAACTTCGAAAGCAACTGGAATGGACTGGCTTAGGTAAGCCTTTTCCTGAGGAGGAAAGAAAAGCTCTTTGTGGAGCTAAGCTTCTGGCAAAGCTGAAAACGGATTTCTAGCTAAGTCAGGAATGAGCTTCTAGCGAAGCTAGCATAATATTTCTGCAAAGTTAGAGCTGAGCTCTTAGTGGAGCTAAGGCTCATCTTTCAGCAAAATTACTCAAGCGTTGCGTGAGGTCAACGCTAAACTCATAGCGGAATTAGCCCTTGGGTGCATCAAGTTTAAGGGAGCCGGCTAAATTTCCTGAGGGAATTAGGGGTGAAGCAAGTATTTCAACCGCAATGGACGTTGCCGAGTTGGATGCCTTGTATTACGACCTGCCCTCCTATTAGCCTGAGCCTGTTGATGGAGTTAAAGAGACTGAGGAGACGGTGGTTACAAAACCAATCTCGCTCCCAACTGTATTGGTAGGGGTGGTGCCAGTGATTTCTTCGACGTTGCCTAACCTGACAACCACTGGGCTGAAGGTAATTACCAGCCCTATGTCTCCGACACTGATTGTTGAGCCAGATCTTCCTGAAATAGTCACCAGCCCTACTTCCATCGTGGCTAGTGTACTGGTTTTAATGAGGACACCTCCAAGATTACTGGTGATCTCTCGTCTTTCTCTAGCCAGTGCTTCTGCTATTTCATCCATGGTTATGTTATGAAACCAGTGGAAGCTCTGTCTTCGGGTATTACTCGTTCACTAGGAGTAGCTAAAGCTGAGAAAGAATTTGTGGCTAAGATAGTTGACAACTTCTACAAGGGCTTGAAGTGATCTGTTGCTTTGGTCTTGAAGGGCTCGACTACTTCATTCTCTGCTTTAAAGGCGGTCCTCTCTCAAAATATTGACAACATCTGAGACTTTGGAGGTGATGACCAAGCTGCCACATTGGAGCTTCTGGTGGAAAGACTTGAGAGGGACATGGAAGAATGGCGCCATCTCAGCAATTCAGATTTGGGCTCTGCAGTTAATGAACAGCTTGAACGCCTTGCTGCTCAGATGCGTGAAGCTCATCTTGCAGCACAGGAATCGGTTAAGGCAATATCTTCAGATTTAAAATCCTTAGAGACCAGGAAAGTAGAAATTGGAGATGCCATAGATGCTTCTAATAGTGCTTTTTCGACGCTGAGGATAAGATTGAGAAGGCCAAGGAGGTGATCAAGAGAGCCAATCTTCTTCTGTTCAAGGTTGAGCCGGTGCGTCTTGAGGAAATCGCTCGGCTAGAACAACTCAAGACCCAAAACGATGACGATGAAGTCCTACAACAGAAGATAGCATAGAGGGCAACTTTAGCTGAAATTGAGGCTCGTTTATTGCAAACAGCGAACTTTAATGAGACGAGTTAAGATCACAGGCATTCATCAGAGCTGCTGAGGAGAGGAAGAATAGGCTGGCTGTTCTTAAAGAACGGATCAAGTCCTATGAAGCACCTTCGTAGCTTGTAATCCATGTACCCCCTTTTTGAATCAATAAAAATTTTATTTGACTCTTCTGTTGTATTTCCAACTTACTTTATCTTCTGAGTTTGCAATTCTTACTTTCAAGTTGTATTGCAAACCTCAAAAAGAAAGGAAATAATAGTGTAACTAATCTAGTCAGAGGTAATAAACTGGTAGGATTAGGAATCACCAGATACGAAGACTTGTCATTCAGAGGTGACGAACTGGATATAATGACAAAGAAAGGTGAGATTGAGAATTCATCAGTTCAGAGGTGACGTACTGGACATAACCGATTAGAAATTACCCAACTCGGAGTGTTTACTGTTCAGAGGTGATGGACTGGACATAATAGTAAACAAAAAAGGAGGACTTGGCTATCTATCGGTTCAGAGGTGATGAACTGGACATGACTGATTGAGAAGCCACCAAGTTCGGAATTTTTTCATTCAGAGGTGATGATCTGGACATGATGACAAAATAGAGGTGAATCTGATTTTAGGGACCCGTCTAGACATGGTAGACTAAGACAAACTAAATTCTGAATCCGCTACCAGAGGAAATCGCATTAACTTAGCAGCTAGTCCACCAAGGACTGCAAGGGTGAATTGGATCTGGGCACCCGTCGGTTCAGAGGTAACATGGACATGACCAACTAAGAGACATCAGGCTCACAATTCACTATTCAGAGGTAGTCGTATTAACATGACAACAAGAAGTCCCGACCCTGACAGGAGAAGGAGAACAAAGTTATAGACTCATCTATTTGTTGGCCCAAAGGCCTATCACCCTAGTTTTGATGATGATCAACTCATGAAGTTATGATTTCTAATGATCTTGTGTTTAATTAGTGACAGATTCTTTATCAAGATCTTAGTAGGTGCAAAGCTCAACAAAGGATAAATTGTCAAGATTTAGAGCTTGCATGATGTGATCCAAGGAGCTTTTGGATCAAGCTTGGACCAAGTCAAGAAGATGAGAAGCCTTCAAGGGAAGACTTCAAGGAGTTGAAGACTTGTGTCTAGGTATAAGATTTGTATTTTTGTTTTAGTAAAAATGTAAAGGATAGATAGTTGGTGGATTGCTCAAGTCTATTTCACACACACACTCTTGATAGAACTCTTGATTTAATTGATTTCATAAAAGATTTCTTTTTAGAAAAGAATTTTTATTTAGTAAAAGATTTTCTTTGAGACAAAATATAAACTTTGGTTTTTGGTATTTCTATCATATATATCTTTTCAAACCATAACCAAGTTTAGAGCTTTATGATCAAAAACATAGATATTTTATTATGATTGTGTAGTGGATCATATCCATACACACTATGCTTTATAAGTTCAAAATATCTTGTTTTTGTATTTTGTGAAGTTATGGAAAAACAAGTCTTAGAAAGACATGTTTTTAGAAAAACAGTTTTTATTGTGATTAAAACTATTTTTTAGATTTACTGTGAATTTATGGGATTTTTATTGAGTGAAAAGACCTATTTTCAAATCCCGTATCTGTGCAGAACTGTGCAAACTGTTTCAGGCTTCAGCGGTCGACCGGACCGGTCGACCGGGTCTGAAGTCGGTCGACCGGATCAGTCGACCGACGTGCACAGACGTGCACGCCTTGGTGCACTGGAGGACGGTCGACCGGGTCGGTCGACCGCTTCGGAGAGCTTTGCTCTCTGGAAATATCGGCCGACCGGTCCGGTCGACCGACAGAGAGATTACTCTCTGCTCCAGTGGGTCGGTCGACCGAGCCGGTCGACCGGAGGCTCCAACGGTCGGATTTTTGACCGTTGGCGGTCGACCGGGCCGGTCGACCGGTAGCACTGACAAAGCCCCAACGGCTCTATTTTCTGTCAGCCTATAAAAGGGGGTCTTGTCAACTGTTTTTAGTAGAAGATTTTGGAGACCTTTGAGCTAGTTTTTCCAACTGATTTCAGAAGTTCTCTCCACATAATTGAGTGCAAATACTTCCCATCTTAAAGGGAGTTTTTATCAAGAGAGTGTTTTAGTGATTCTTTGAGATTTTCACCATAGTCTTTCCTTGCTTTTCTCACACCACACTTGAGCTATCCATTGCTAGATATTCCTATAGGTGTGTTGTAGTGAGAGTGCTCTTTAGGTGATCAAGTGTTGTGATCATCAAAGAGATTTTTCTTTGTTCTTTGAGGATACGGGCAAGTGTGCTCGTTGGTGGTTGAGTTCGGTTGTGAACTCTTTGGTTTGAGGTGCGGCCTCGGCGAGTCGGTGGACTTGCGTGTGTACGGGACTTGGGAGTCCGAGGGCTTGTAGGTGTTGCGGCACCGGGGAGAGATCCATTGGGATCTTGCATAGTGGAAATCCTTCGTGTGTCGAAGGCGGGGATGTAGAGCAAGTGTGCTCGAACCTCGAAACATACCCTTGTGTTTGCGATTGCTCACTCTTGCTCTCTTTCTCACTTAGTCTCTTTTATCTTGCATTACTTACATTGTCTTTACTTTACATGCTTGATATACCCTTGTGCTTATATTGTTATATACTTGCGTGGGATTGCTTGTTAACACTAGTATTCAACCAAGAGAGCCAACGCGGCACTCAACCCATTCAAGGGGAATCTAGAGGAGCTTGTCCAGAGCCTCGCAAGGGGAATTCGGCAACACTCTTGAGTTATACATAAGTGTTTAATTAAAAGAAGTTTTAATTGGTCATAATTGTTTTAACTTCCGCATTATTTGTTCATAAGTGACCATTAGATTAGCCAACACCTATTCACCCCCCTCTAGGTGTTATTTCACTATTCACAGGTGGCGAACTGGACATGACAGTTAGAGTACCATAAAAGGGGAGAGATCTAGGTATCCGTCGGTTTAAAGGTAATATGGACATAACCGATTGGGAGTTACTAGACTCAGAACCCTATCGTTCAGAGGTGGTAAACTGGACATAATGACAAAGGAATAGTCCCTACTAGACTGAAAAATGAGTCTTGGTTATCTGTCGGTTCAGAGGTAACATGGACATAACTGATTGAGAAACCACCAAGCTCAGGATTTCTATCTTTCAGAGGTGACAAGCTGGACGTGACGGTAAAAGAAATAATTCCACTGGGGGAAATAAGACTTGATCATAAACTCTATGAGGAAAAATTGATATCTCCCTCGGATGTTAGTTGGACGAAATTTCAGAGGTATGTTATTAACGTGACAATCAGAAAAGTCCACTAAGGAAAGTAATAGACTTTGAGGGGAGTCTATCAGAAACTAGCTGAGGAATTAAAAAATGAATCCCATAAGAGATTATATGTCAGAGGTAATCATTAACATGACAAAAAGAACTTCGTGAGAATTAATAGGGAAAGGATTATTCCCTAAAAAGTTGTCATAGGTATTTATTGATGTAACAACGAAGCTCTTTGCTGGAGATGTTAACCAAATTCAAAGGGATATAGGTTTTATCCACCAGGGAGTAGGCTAGAGATAGGTTTGACTTGTCGTTTTGTCAGGGATATGAATATCTTTCTAAGTGGTCCTACCATTCCTTGGACAGGAATTGGTAAGTGATTTTGGAGAGGAATCAAACGGGAGCAGGTCTCTTAGGATTTTTAGCAAATCCTCAGCTATCAACGGATTTGATATGCCTTTACCAACTGCCATTAGAGTTGGGCTAGCCATGTTGTTCCTCTTAATATGATGAGTTGTCAAGAACTTGTGTTGGGCTTAAAGGCCAACATTTTCCTCTATCCTTGGCCGTTAGAGGCGTTGGATTATTTTGCTGCTTTGTGTGACATGATGCTTCCTCTGGATTTTTACCCTGTAGATGAGTGATTGAAGCTTTACCTGCATAAAAATACAGTGTTTCAGAACTTCAAAATAGAGATGTGCAAGTGCTCAATTCTATCGCAATAGCAAGTGGCTATGCGGGTCATGATCCACAAGGAGGGACTAGCGATGGAAGCTTTTTAGTAAGTTTTCTTTTAAGATACTAAGTTTGGCTAAAGTTCTGCTTTAGTTCTTAAAAAGAAATGTAAAATAAATTAAAGTCAAGTTAGGGAGAAAGTGGAAGAATGAGAAGATGGAGAAAAACAGAAAATAGACATATACAAAGAAATCAAAATGAGTGATGAAAGAGATGGTTGTTGTTGGTGTTAGTGATCTAAACTAAAGAAATAAAAGAAAAGAAAGAAAAACTAAAACCTAAAAAAACATACTTACCTCTTCGGCGCCTATTTACCTTTCACCCGTATCGACGATATACCTTTCTTTGAAGGCGAGCGAAGCATGGCAGATGAGATCTTCCCCATTCCCGATTTACACTATGAAATGAAGGGGCGAGCTATACTACCATAGAAATGGATGTCCATCACCATAAGCCATCAACGACACTTGCAAGGAGAAGGCAACTTCGAGGCTATCAGTTGCATTTGGATCCACAAACGCAAAAGAGGAAACAAACAAAAACAAGAGTAGAAAAGAAAAGAAAACCTCGATTCGATTCAAATAATAATGAAAGAAGAGATCACTTAAACTGGTGTCACCTGCAGTACAAGTTTGCTCTCATTCCTCCATGAAAGTCATCTCTCCTCTCAGTTACATAAAGAAAAGTAAAAATTACATAAAAAGAAAACTAAAAACCTAAGTTACAAACTACAAGTTATCCTAAGTTCTATTCTCTGCTTGGTCCTCTCTCTTGCCTTTGAGATTGTAGGTATTTATAGAAGAAATACAGAGGTTAGAGGAGTATGAAGATAGGAAAAGCTGGTTTTCTAAATTTGAATCCTCCCCTTATCTTCAAACTTGATTTGAGATGGATATTCAGTTCTGATCTGCAGTTTATGGGCGTGTTGATTGCTGAATATCACTTATCAAATGACAGATTTAGAAATAATGATCAACATCAAAGTTATAGCTCTATAAGTCTGCTTTCTGAATTATCTTGAATAATTAGAATTGAGATTCTGTAGCAGAAGTTATGATTCGAATACTAAAATATATCCAGTCAGAATCTGAATCAAACTTGCTTCATCTCATCCGTTGATCTTCTCTCTATCCATTTATCTCTCTGTATTTGATATTATCCTCAGTTGATCTTTAGCTAACCAAAATAGATTTATAGAAATCTGAATTTTGTCGGTTTCTATTTGGTGTTATCTTTTGATTTGCTCTGATCTTCAGCTGAACATTTGCCTCAGTCCTTGATTTGTTCTAACTAGATCTGGGATCATCCTCAGCTAACCAAATAGATCCAGTTAAATCATATTTTAACTGGTATTTATTTATTTTAATTCTCTTTCTCTTCATTACTATCTTCTGCAAAATAAATATTTAAGACAAGAAAATTAGCAGATTTATTACACGATAAATGTAAGAGTGTAATGAAAAGAATGCAAAATATGTGTACGATCACACCCCCACACCTATCTTTTGCTCATCTTCGAGCAACACATCAAAACTAAACCAATGATTATTAGACCACTTTCGCAGGTCACGCGATTACACTGAGCTTGTACAACAAGCCGTTAAACTTCTAGGTTTCCCTTAGAGGGCGAGTTTTGTCTCGTGAGGGTTTTCAGTGGATTACACCCACAAAATCCATAAAGAAAAAGAAATAAAGAATTAGTATTTTTGAAAAGCATTTTGAAAGAGAAAAATATTTGAGATATAATTGTAAGACTTAAGTAATCTATAAGTTATAAGAAAACTAAATTTTTCATTCCTAAACTTAGTCTCTATTCAAAAATTTGTTATCAATCAAAGTAAGGAGTCTAATTGTACTTCTCACCTACCTAGTCTATTACTTTACCCTGAGTCATATGCACCATCGTGACTGTGAAGTTTGACTAAGGGTTCTTTAACTCTAACTCTTATGCCTTATTTATTTATATATATGTTTTTGTTGTATTATTCCTTAGTTCTATTAGGCTTTCTAATCTGCCCATGTAACGAGCCTTTAATCGATGACTCCCAAACCAAACGGTCTTAGGGCACCAGGTGAGAAAACACCCCAAGGACTTAAGGACTCAAGCAAACAAGGCCACAAAACTAAGGATTTTATTATTTGAACCCCTTTTAGGCGTGAATACTTATGCTTTATTAGGCACAAATACCCAACTTAATCAGAGAATTTTCATATATTTTTCTCAAACTTATCTAATCATCTTTCGCATAAATACTAAGGCTTGCTTAGGCCAAAGCACCTAGCTAATCAATAATTAGATTTGTTCATCTTTCATAGATATTTTTTTCTTCTTTTTTTTCTTTTTTTTTATATATAAGGCATAAGAATCTTTATTTTTGAACCCTAAGTATGTAAGTGTATGAAGTGTGCATATTTCATTAAGGTAAAAATCAAGACTAAATTACTTTCACAAATTATCTTCCTAACCCTAACAATCAAACAAATAATCTTATTTTGACCAAGTATAAGAAATCCTAATTTTGATTTTCCTATTCCTTAAAATTGACTTAATTTCTTACAAAAAATATGTCAAAATATTGTTTCTATTTTCAAAAAGTTTTTAAAAGTAAAGAAAATGTTAAAAAAAATTTCAAATTTTTTATAAAAAGAAAAAAAAGCCTAAGTTATGTTAGAACCCTCCCCACACCTATCTTATGCATTGTCTCCAATGTATGAATTAATGCATAAATGCATAAAAAGAAGAAAGAGAAGGAAAATATTACCTTAAGGTGGTGGTTCCGGTGGTGGTCTGATTGAGTCAAGCGTTGCTACCCAATCAAGATAATGTTGTAGTTCACGGAACCTACCTTTATTGACCACTTTTCTATTTACATATTTATAGTCCCCAGTATGAATAGGATCATGAAAGATCCTATCGTGAACTTACTTCCTTTACATGACCAGTCCTGAAAAATCATCACAGAGTCATCATGGCCTATACCTATGTCCAATAAAAGAATGTGACACAGTGGAATGGTTGACTTGGACTCAAGATGATAGGTTCAGGAACCAATACAAACTCGGAAAAATCGACTTGGGGTTCGAGAGTTAGTTTTGGTTCAAGCGTTAAGTCTAAGTCCAAGAATTGATATTCACATTCTTTTCTCATTACTGGAATGCGACTATCCAAAATTGGTAATTCAATTTCAAAATCTATGGGTACGGGAATAAATGTTGGCTCAGAAAATTGGTCCAAATTGGGTAAAAATACCGGAGTCAACATAGATTCGAAGATGGAAACTGAATCACAAAGTTAGGGATCGGGTTCACATTCATGATCAAGTTCAATCTTATTAAAATGAAAACTTGCTAATTCGTTAATGGGGTGATATTGGTCAAGTTTAAGACTTTGTGGTGACGCTGAATCTTGGTCAAAGTCTTCAAGATACCATGATTCTTGGTTTTCATCAATATTGCTAGAAGTGTTAGGAATAGTCAAAGATTGAATAGGGAGAGTTTCCTTATTCCTACGCATGTTCTCCAATCTACTAATTCTTGCTTCTATCATATCGAGTGGATCATTTTGACATTGAATCATGGTTTCCATACTCTTTTCTAAGTTGGCATGTTCTCCTTGAAAAATAGAGTAAGGATCTATGACTTGAAAATTTTTACGGGATTTTGAGTCTTCTAAAATTTAAATTCGTCGCTCAAGCTCATCTAAGGCTTCCATCCTCTTTTCCCAGTCAATTGATTCTTCTAATGGTTGTTCGGGAGAAGGAGTATATGAAGCTGGATGTTAGTAAGGTATTTGATAATATGACTCAGGGGAGTTGTATCCCCATTGACTTTGTGAAGAGTAGTGATGATTATTCCAGTCTTGTTCATAGTATTGGGACTGGGGCATGTAATGATTCGGATAAGACCAATCTGGCACACTAACTTAGTTAAAATTATGATATGCCGGGTTGATAATATCCGAAAAAGTGGTCGAGGTGTAATATAGATTATCATTAAAATTGAAAAAATTATTGTTATAAGCCATATCAAACAGGAAATGTCAACACAAACAAAGAAAAACAAACAAATAAGCAAACGAAAAAAGAAAAAAATTCTAATTTAAGTTAAGGTAGACCTATGACCTAGACGACTCCTAACTGGTTAGACTGTCCACGGGAGGTATAATGCAGACTTTGACCGCAAGCTAATCAGCCAGGTCAGGGTAAGATTGGTGGAAGGTTATCCATCAAAGATGTTCCTTAATTAAGTAACCACCAACCTTCGGGCTTTCGGCGCTTAATCCCCTTCCTAGCCACTAATTTGGCAGGAGTCAAATTCCAACACCTTTTCCCTTAGGATAATCTCCTAATTGAGTCTGAGATATCCTTAGGGCCAACGTCTACTCATTTTTAGTTAGGCTTGGGTTAGTGAGTGAGGAGGTTGTTTGTGGGCTAAGGGAGGGTAATGACTTTCCCACCTTATCTTCTTTATAGGACAAGCCCTTAAGTCAATTTAGTGTAGTGTACAAGTATATAGAAAAAGTAACATTCAAGCAATCATATAAGAATGAACCTTATACTAAATTCTATGCACACATACCTTGGCTCCAGCACTCTTCAATAGTAAATAAAAAATGAAATAAAATAGACACGTGCTTAAATGCAAAGTCTAAATCATTTTTAACATTTACAATTAACTTTTTACTGTTGTGTTAGAAATATATATACAGTGAGTCAAACAAGGAAATTAATGTTACATATATTTAACTATGCAATTCAGCCAACCTGCAAAAAATACAGGTTAGTAGTTCACTAAGTTTGCCATAGGACTGTAGCAAATCTGAGGGCTTCTTGGCTCTGCTTTTTTGAGCAGAGTCTAAGGCCACTTATATGTTCACTGTAGCAAGAGTTCTTGTTGTTGAATCTGTACAAAAAAAATAAAGAAAAAAGTTAACCAAAAATGTAAACTTTTAAAGAGAGTAACTTACCGTCCCTCCCCGGCAACGGCGCCAAAAATTTGATTGAAGCTTTACCTGCACAAAAATACAGTATTTCAGAACTTCAAAATAGAGATGTGCAAGTGCTCAATTCTACCGCGATAGCAAGTGGCTATGCGGGTCGTGATCCACAAGGAGGGACTAGCGATGGAAGCTTTTTAGTAAGTCTTCTTTTAAGATACTAAGTTTGGCTAAAGTTCTTCTTTAGTTCTTAAAAAAAATGTAAATTAAAATTAAAGTCAAGTTAGGGAGAAAGTGGAAGAATGAGAAGGTGGAGAAAAACAGAAAATAGACTTATAAAAAGAAATCGAAATCAGTGATGAAAGAGTTGGATGTTGTTGGTGTTGGTGATCTAAACTAAAGAAATAAAAGAAAAGAAAGAAAAACTAAAACCTAAAAAAACATACTTACCTCTTCAGTGCCTATTTACCTTTCACCCGTATCGACGATGTACCTTTCTTTGAAGGCGAGCGAGGTATGGCAGATGAGATCTTCTTCATTCCCGATTTACACTATGAAATGAAGGGCGAGCAGTACTACCATAGAAATGGATATCCATCACCATAAGCTATCAACGACACTTGCAAGGAGAAGGCAACTTCCAGGTTATCGGTTTCATTTCGATCCACAAACACAAAAGAGGAAGCGAACAAAAACAAGAGTAGAAAAGAAAAGAAAACCTCGATTTGATTCAAATAACAATGAAAGAAGAGATCACTTACACTGGTGTCACCTGCAGTACAAGTTTGCTCTCATTCCTCCATGAAAATCGTCTCTCCGCTCAGTTACATAAAGAAAAGTAAAAATTACATAAAAAGAAAACTAAAAACCTAAGTTACAAACTACAAGTTATCCTAAGTTCTATTCTCTGCTTGGTCCTCTCTCTTGCCTTTGAGATTGCAGGTATTTATAGAAGAAATACAGAGGTTAGAGGAGTATGAAGATAAGAAAATCTGGCATTTTTGAATTTGAATCCTCCCCTTATCTTCAAACTTGATTTGAGGTGGATATTCAGTTCTGATCTGCAGTTTGTTGGCATGTTGATTACTAAATATCACTTATCAAATGATAGAATTAGAAATAATGATCAACATAAAAGTTGTAGCTCTGTAAGTCTGCTTTCTAGATCATCTTGAATCATCAGAATTGAGATTCTGTAGCAAACGTTATAATTCGAATACTAAAATGTATCCAGTCAGAATCTGAATCAAACTTGCTTCATCTCATCCGTTGATCTTCTCTCTATCCATTTATCTCTCTGTATTTGATATTATCCTCAGTTGATCTTTAGATAACCAAAATGAATTTATAGAAATCTGAATTTTGTTGGTTTCTATTTGGTGTTATCTTTTTAATTTGCTCTAATCTTCAGCTGAACATTTGCCTCAGTCCTTGATTTGTTCTAACTAGATCTGGGATCATCCTCAGCTAACCAAATAGATCCAGTTAAATCTGATTTTAACTGGTATTTATTTATTTTAATCCTCTTTCTTTTCATTATTATCTTCTGCAAAATAAATATTTAAGACAAGAAAATTAGCAAATTTATTACACGATAAATGTAGGAGTGTAATGAAAAGAATGCAAAATACGTGTACGATCAATGAGCTGGGGACTAAAGGAATAGATATGAATTCCATGAGATCTTAATTTAAAGATTATTGTTCCTCGTGGACTTTCTGTCAATCCTTATCTTGTTTCCATATTGGAAAGCTTCTAAGAAGGATGTGTCACGGACCTTCTTCAATAAGTTTGGCTTGACAAGTCATCGGCTAAACTCTTTTGATCGTTCATTTGATCGGTCACCATGTTCTTAATAAGAATTTGAAAACAGTGGAAAGGTTCTACAAAAGCATGTGTTACGAACCTTCTTTTATCATCGCGTCGAGCCTCAATCGATCAAACAGGAGCAGAGAAGAATGCCAAATTATTCATAGAAATGTTGGCCTAAGTGAATCATTTGCCTGAAATTGTTGCTTTAGATATGCTTGACTTCAAAATATGACCTATTCTTCTAAGTAGGAGATAGGTACATGCTTATATACTAGAGAAGAGTGACAAGGCTAAAACATTTCGACACATTGTTTCTTCTTCAATGTCATCAGTGTTTGATCGGCTCAACACTAGTCGACCATGAATCAGAGAAGGGTGATAAGGCAAAAACTGAAGTTCATAACCTTGATTCTTCTTTGATGGGACCAGTGTTTGATCGGTTGGACACTGGTTTATAGCAATATGATCTTGTTATGAAAAGAGAGGAGTGCTCTTTCTAAACATCTTGGATCTGAAGGTCTTGATCAGAGGTATAATGTTAACTTAATCATAAGAAGGATCCTATCAAGGATAATACTTCTTTAAGAACCTGCCATTGATCAGCATCATGAGCATGTCTCCTTCTGAGGTCATAAGGCGATATGCTCCATTTGAATAGACTGTTTCTATCACAAACGTCCCTTCCCATTTGGCTTGAAATTTGCCTTTGATTTTGTGCGTCATGATCATCGATCGTCTGACGGCTAAAACCAAATCTCCTTTCTGAAAGACCCTTTGCCTAACCTTCTTATTGAAGGCCTTCGAGATTCGCGCTTGATACAACTTAATATGTTGTTGAACTTGTAATCGCTTCTTATCTAGGGCTCGAGCTCTTGAAGACGTAACTGATCATTGTCCTTATTTGTCATTCTGTCTATTAAAGTGACTCATAATAACGGTATCTAGATTTCTAATGGTATGACTGCTTCTTATTTCAGTCTCGCTTATTTGATGAAACGAATTTCTTGAGTAGCTTGATAATTATCTTGTTGAATGCCTCCACCAAGCCATCAGCAGTAGGGTTATAAGCAGTTGATGTCACATTCTGAATCTGGCACTTATCACAAAACTGATAGAATACCTGGCTCACGAATTGGGGACCGTTATCATGGATGATCCGCCTAGAGACACCAAACGATGGATAACATGGTGTTTGATAAAATTAACCACGTTAGAAGTTTTAACTTCAACAAGTGGTATAGCATCTGCCTACTTTGAAAAGTAATCGGTTATTGCTAAGATGAACCGGTGACCTTTTGTTGAAGAGGGGCTGATTGGCCCTATGACATCGATTCTCTACGCTTCAAATAGCCACGAAGCAACAGTTGGATGGAGCAACTCTGGAGGCTGATGTATAAAGTCCGCATGGATTTGGCAGGTTTTACAACTTCGTGCATATTGGATGGCATCGACTATCATGATTGGCCAATAATATCCAAGCCTGTGCAGTCGGTCCTTGAGTTTTGGGCCTAGTTGATGAGCTCCGTATATACCATCGTGCACCTTTTTAAGTACTTTTTGTGCCTCTGAATTAGAAAGGCAACGGACGAGAATACTGTGATATGAGCGTCGGTATAGTGTCTTTACTATTTGATCATAGTAGAAACAAAGAGACCTTCGTCGGATGGATGCCGCTTCTTTAGGGTTATCTGGTATTATATCATGCAAGGCATTGTCGGTGAGGGAAAATCGTCAATCTCTCGGTTCAAAGTCTATTGAGGTGCTATGGACCTCCTTGGTTTTCAACACATGTTTAAGACAAATAAGGTGTCGAGTAGCCACTATAAGGTGATACTTTGTGTCGATTGGTAAGGCTAATGTTGCCGCTAGTGCAGCCAGAGTATCGACCCTGGTATTTTGAGATCGGGACACATGACCGATGTAAAAACCATCAAATAGTTGGCTATTTTGATGACTGCATGATAATAAGGTACTAAATCTCCGTGGCAGACCTCATATTCTCCTTTAGCCTGATTAATAATCAGTTTTGAATCACCATAAGCTTCGAGAGGCGTACCCCCATTTCATGGGCAAGTTGAAGGCCAATGAGTAGAGCATTATATTCTGCCACATTGTTGGAACATGATTCCGTCAATGAAAATGCCCCAGGAAGGACATGATTTTGTGGTGAGATAAATACAACCCCGACACCAGTGATGATCTTGCTGTTAGGGCCGATTCATAATGCTCCATCGAAAAACATCTGCCATACTTCATCCTCTGAAGTTATATTAGATTCAAAAATCTCACCCGGAATATCTTTATAAAGTTTTGAGCTTTCTGAAACGGGATGAGTAGCCAAGAAATCTGCAAGCGCATGGCCTTTAACCGCCTTCTGAGGGACAAAGAGCATGTCGTACTGGGACAAAAGGAGGGCCCACTTAGCTAATCTTAAATTTAATGATCCTGATTTCGTCATGAGGAGACGCAAAGGATTCACTCTAGAAATGACATGTATAGTTTGGCCAACCAAGTAATGTCGCGTATTTTAAATAGCAAAGACAAGAGCTAACCATTCCTTCTCAATAAGGTCGTAGCGAGATTCCGCCTCTATCAGAGTCCTGCTCAGATAATAAATAGTCGTTCGTGGCCGTCTTCGTTCTTTTTTGACAAGTAGAGCACCGAGAGAATGGTCCATAGCTTTCACATAAAACAGGAATGGTCTTCCTAATGTGGGAGCCACTAAGACTGGAGGTTTAGTGAGGTATCTTTTGATATCCTCATAAGCTTCTAGGTAGGTTTAATCCCATACAAAAGAGACCCCCTTTTTCATGAGTCTAGTGAACGGTTGACAGCAGACTTAGAGATTTACGATGAACCTTTTGATATAGGCCAGTCTCCCTTGCAGGCCCCTAAGTTCTTTGAGATTCTTAGGTGGATGCATGCTCTGAATGGCTTTGATTTTGTCTAGGTCAAGATGAATTCCTTTTGATGTAAGAAGGATTTTGCTAGATTCATTTTCAGTCGATAAGCTCGCATTATATCGAACATTATTCTCAAGTCACGAAGATGATCATTCTTATCGCGACTTTTGACGACAATGTTGTCGACGTAACATTCTACCATCTTTCGGAGGTGGTCGCGAAAAATTATACTTATCTCTCGCTGATAAGTTGCTCCCGTATTCTTTAATCCGAAGGGCATCACGGTATAGTCGTATACCAGCAACGGTGTCCGGAATGAAGTATGCTTCTCACCCCCTGAGTACATCTTAATTTGATTGTGCCCTGTAAAGCCGTCCATGAAAGACATTCTTTCGAATTTGCAAGTATTATGATAAAGACGTCGGTGATGGGTAATGGAAATTCGTTTTTGGGGTACGCTGTATTGATATCGTGGTAGTTAATACAGATTCGTATTTTTCCATCTTCTTAAGAATAGGAACAATATTAGCAACCCAATCTGGATGCTGTTCCTTCCGTATGAAGCTACATGTAATGAGTTTATGGACTTCGGCTTCAATAGCTTCAATAATGTTTGAGCGAAATCGACGTTATTGTTGCTTAACTACTTGGCGTCAGGCTTGATATTCAGACGATGCACGGCTATTTGTGAATCAAGTCCAGGCATATCTTTGTAGTTCCATGCAAAGACATCAATATGCTCTTTTACGAGTACCATCAATCCTTCTTTCTCTGTAAGTGATAAGCTCTCACTTATAAAGATGATTTCAGGGTGATCTTTACTACCCAAATTAACCTGAATCACCTTGTCTTCAGTAGGCGGTTCATGTTGTTTGAATCGTTTTTTCCATTGGAAATCCAATTGCTGAGCCCATGGTTCAACATCAGTAAGTTCCGTCGGCTCAAATTGGGTACTTGAAGTCATATTTACGGTGAGATTCTCGAACATCGTTCCCAGACTGACATCTGACTCCCATTTGGAGATAGAGGCAGAGCGTGATGGGATTGGTCTGTCATCTTTGGATCGAACTGATGTAGACGGTGGAGGTGTAACGCATCCCAACCCCTTGCATGTTTTTTCATAGTAATCTGCCAGTTTCCCTTTTCGCATAAAATTACGTAGAAAATCACGTCTTCTTTTTCCAAAATTCAGACCATTTTCACGCTGCAGGCTGTATCCCATTTTTCTTATCATATATTATGCTAATCGTGTATAATGGAAAAATTGTGGGGTCTTTGAGTCTGAACTTGAATCTGTGACCATAAACCTTTACAGTTGGGCTCTACAGAATATTATTGGTGATTGACCCTTTTTGGATGGAGGAACCACTAAAATGGATCCTTCTATACATTTCACAGATGTACTTGATGTACTTGGTTTATGCAAGGGCATGTGTAGAGAGCTATTCACGACAGATGCAAACAATTCGATACTCGCAGGATAATCAAAGGAAACATTGTCATTAATCACCCATTCATCATCATCCTCCAAAGAAGTATTACATTGAGGATTATTATAACATGTTACGATTGGTTCACCAACCAAAGTAGCTGGCGTGTCTCTTTCAGACTCTGAATCTGCCTCATTGTCACTATCATTGTTGCTAAGCAATGATTCTTTTGATGTTTCACTGACTTCCTGATATAGGAGAGCATCAGTAAAGTAGTTTTTCGTCCCTTTGAATGGTTGTTTCTCAGCGAACACAGTTCGTACTGCTGCATCATCTTTAATATATTTGAAGCATTGGTGCAGAGTAGAGGGAACAATCCAGTTAGTATGGATTCAGGGTCGTCCTAGTAACAAATTGTATGACGTGTCAGCGTCAATAACGTAACACGTCACTTCTGATTTCATGCTCCCGATTCGGCAACAGAGTCAAAAATTTCCAAGTGGGTGACTACTCTCTGTATTAAAATTGTATATTGTTGTAGTGGTTGTAGATAACTGAGGAAGTAGAGGAGCCTTTTAGGGATGGTGCTAAGTGCAGACTCTGGATCAACCTGTACCCTTTCAATACATGTCGAACTGATGCATCCGGTGTAGTACAATGGTCGATCATGTTTGATATCCTTAAGGAGCATATCCTCAGCTGTGAAAGTAATAGCAGATACTCTCGACTGTATAAGATGGCATTCAGAACAAGGGGGCTGAGTGTCATCCTTAGGGGTCTCTGGCATATGTGTCAGAATTGATTCTGAGTTAGCCAGTGCATCCCTGAGTACTTCTCTTGTTTATTTCGAGAGGCAAAGAAGCTCATGTTTGGTGATATGAGTGGGGATATTAGCCAGTTGAGCCAATATGTCAAAGAGAAAAGGCATGTTAAGTCCTGGGCCTGAAGGCTTCTTCAGGGTATGGTCAAATCGGACTTCTTTCTCTCTCTTTTCCCGTTGTCGGGACTGGAGCTGGCACAGATATTTGTACTGACGTCGTTTCCTATTGTGTCTCGTCAGTAACTCTCTCATGCTGTTTTAAGTATGATTTTCTAGATCGAGTACCTGTCAGCTGAGGTACATCAGCTTGTGATGTGCAAGCGTGCTTTTTCTCCTCAGAATCGCTAAGAAAAGTTGATGTTAGATTACCATCATCCAGTAAGATAGAGATAACATTGCAAGATTTGCCCTTTGACTTGGATTTCTTCGAATCCCATTGTTCGTCTTGGGTAAGGTCTGGGTGTATCCACGTCATTTTCTCTATTTCCAATATCAAGGAAACAAGACCCTTAATCTCTTGAGTTTTAGCTGAAGAATGCTTTACTTTAACCATGCTTCAGGGATTGGGAAGGTCCCATCGGGAACTATGACTTTTGGGGTTTTGCTGAACTCAAGGGTCACCATATTTGCAGTGACTTTCTTTAGTTCTGATTTTAGAGTTAGAACTCTGGCATCGACTAAAGCCTGAATTTTATTCTTGAGGACAAAGCACTTATTAGTTGGATGATAAACCATCCTATGAAAGAGACAATAGTTGGGATCGTTCGTATGTCCCATTTCATTAGGGCATTGATCAGAGCGGAACGAGCACTCGAAAATGTGTATTTTGTGAAATCAATATAAAAGCTTATGCGTGTGCTAATGTTCCCTCGATACTTTCGTTATAGCATTGGCTCAACGGGTCGAATCCACAGGGACGGGAGGCGATAGAAGCATTAACAGTCCGTTCACGTGCTATGTTAACAAGTTCATCTTTGTTAAAGAATTAGAAAAATAAAAATAAAAGAAATTCAGAACCTGATAGGTGGAGAAGGCGATGAAAATAGTGATGTGAAAACAAGAAGTGATTTGAAAAACAAAATAGAAAAGAAGATGAAACAAAGGTGAATTAAGACGTTGGTGGAAACATCGATAAGAAAATGATAAAAAGGTTTTGAAAATATTTTTAAAATAAGATAAAAGAAAACTCATGGCTACTAGCTACCAATTACTCCACTAATCATGCTAACCTCTTAGTGATAGTTGCCTCACATGGATCCTTGTCCATCACTAATCCTTGGCTTCAAGAGACGATACAAAGCACGACTCATAAGATTGTTCTTCTACATTCAAACAGCACATCAATGCCACACAACAAGTTGCAAGCTACTATTAGATCATCAAAATCGGTTAGAGGTGAGCATGAAATAAAGTTAGCATTTGCAAGTTAGCAAGTTAGTGGGTTTGGTGTTAGAAATGTTAGAATGTTAGAATCCGTCATCATGATCCATCAATGACTCTTGCAAGAGCAAGGCCTTGTAGATGCTACTAGATTCATATAGATTATCAAGTAAGTGGTAAGATGGTTAGTGGTTAGTAGTTAGATTGTCATGATTTTTTTTATCTTATTTTAAAAATCAATTTCAAAACCTTTTTATCATTTTTTCTTTGTTGTTCTCACCAACTTCTTAGTTCATCTTTGTTTCTTCTTCTTTGCGTTTTCCAAACCATTTCTCTTTTATTTTCATCACTGTTTTCATCTCCTTCTTCACCTATCACTTTTTGAATTTCTTTTATTTTCTTTTTCTCATTTTTTAAACAAAGAAGACTTGTTAACAACTGACGTGAATAAAGACTGTTAATGCTTCTATCACCTTCCATCCCTGTGGATTCGACCTGTTGAGCCAATGCTATAATGGAAGTATCGAGGGAACATTAGCACACACATAACCTTTTACATTGATTTATAAAATGCACATTTTTGAGTGCTGGTTCTGCTTCGAACAAATTTTTGGCGCCATTGCCTGGGACAGGAATGGTTTTGTTTTCACTTTTTTGTTAACATTTTCTTCTCTGTTTTGGTGTGCAAGGCAATCTTTACAAAATCTTTACTTTGCAAAAGTTTACTCTTGCTTGCCTCTCCCTGCTTTAGAAAGTAGGGAGCTTGCTTCTGAAACTTTGCCACGAAAACCAAAGAAAAGCCACAAAAACGTGGCAATTTGTGGCAATTGTATTTTGTCTTTTGCAGGGACTTTGCAAGTTGCATATATTGTTGTATTCTATAGCCAATTTTCTTCTTTGATTGCCTAGACACTGTAATAAATTAAAGAACTAAAATACGGTATTTGGATGCTTTTAAAACTGTTTAGACATTTGCATTTAGGCACGTGTCAAATTTCAATTCCAATATACTGTATTTTGTTCTGTTGTTGTGATCTAAACTGAGGTGTACATATGGTATAGCATATAGCATAAGATAAACATGTGGGTGATTTACTCACTTTATGTTATATTCTTATCTATATTGCATACTTGCGCGAATTGGACTTAAGGGCAAAACCCATACAAGATAAGGTGGGGATTTCATCACCCTTCCTTAGCCCAAAAACCACCTCCCCACTCACACAACCCAAGCCCTAATAAAAATTGATAGACGTTGGCCCTTAGGGACATCTCAGACTCATTAAGAGATTGACCGAGGGTGGAACTTATTTTGAATCTTACTCTTGTGAAATCAGTGTCTAAGGTTAGGGATTAAGAGGTTACGCCTCAAAAATATCATGGTTTGACGTAATTAAGGCCCGTTGCTTATGCACGATACCTCCCACCATATTTTGCCCATACTAGGCCGATTAGCTTGTGGTCAGATTCATACAACAACAACCTCCCCCGGATAATCGACCAGTTAGGAGTTGTCTAGGTCTAGGTCAACCTTAGTATAGGCTTGATTTTGATTTTATTTCTTTTTGTTTGTTGTTAGCTTTTGCTTTTTTTTTTTGATTGTTTGTGAAATGGAATTCAATAATAATAATTCTTTCAATCCTAACATGAATCCATATTTCACATCGCCCCCATTTGTTTCGGATAATTTCAACCCGGCTTTTTACAATATGAACCAACCAAATACATCGGGTTGGACTTATCCGAATCAATACAACTCATACCCCCAATCTTATGACTATAATTTCAAAAATAATTTCAACTTGTCATAGAGTCAATGGGGATTCACCTCCCCTGAGTCAAAATTTTCACCACCTTATCCACAATTTTCACAATTTCCATAATCTTAATTCCCCAATTTTGCTTCCTATACTCCTTTTCCTAGACCACCCATTGAAGAAAAATCTAAGTTAGAAAAGAGTATAGAAGCCAACCTATAAGAGGCCGAGCGACAATTTCAGAAAATGATGGCCTCTCCAATTCTACAATATTTTCAAGAGTCTAACTCAGTTCCACATCCTCATAATGAACAACCATCTGTCCTGGAATCAAGTAAGGAACTCTTACGTGAGTCTGAGCCATAATCTCAAAACATGTTGGACTCACACTCTTCACAAATTTTCCAAAATCAAGATTCATGTACTCCCTTTCTGGACCATTCACTTGAAGAAAAATCATCTAGAAAAGAGTATAGAAATCTTGCAGGAGTCCGCATTGCAATTTTAAAAATCTTCTTCTCAATCTATCGATAGGTCGGAAACACAATTAAATCAATTGGTCAACATTTATAAGAATAAAGAAACTCTCTCTTATGAACCTTTGACCAATCCAGTTATCTCTAACTCTATCGATTTGACCCAGAACTCTTGCTGTTTTGAAAATCAAGATTCTTACACTCCCATTCTAGAGCATCCACCTGAAGAAACATCACATCTAGAAAAGAGTTTAGAAATCTTACAAGAGTCTGCGCTACAATTTTAAAAATCTTCTGCCCAGTCTATCAATAGGTTGGAAACTCAATTAAATAAATTGGTTAAAATTTATAGGAATGATGAAACTCTCTCTTATCAACCTTTGACTAATTCAGATATCCCTAACTCTATTTATCTGACCCAGGACTCCTGTCATTTTGGAAACCAAGATTCAATTTCAGCACACCCATTTGAACTTGTCTAAGCTTCAAATGTTGAAAATCCCATTAACATTTTGGCAAGTTATCCTTTCCCTGAGATTAAACTTGAGCATGATTATGATTTTGAACCTCAACTTGGTATTTCAATTTCACTTCCTGATTCAATAATGACTGCGGTATTTTTACCTGATTTCAGGCCTTTTCTCAAGTCAGTATTAGATCCAGTGCCAGTCCATTGTGAAATTGAATCACCAATCATTTATGATCATCATACTAAACTTGACCAATTTCATACTTTTGAATGTCCCATTGACAAATTGGCAAGTTCTCATTTTTGTGAAATTGAACTCAATAAGGAATGTGACTTTGATCCTAAATTTTGTGATCTAGTTCAAATTCTTGAATCAAATTGACTCCTATTTCATTACCCGACTTGAGCAATATTTTAGAATCAGTTTTGATTCTCACACTTGTCATTCCTGAACTTGAATCACCAATCTCAGAGAGTCACATTCCATTGTGGGGGAATGAATGTGAACTTGAATTTTAACTTCTTAATTTGGACCTACTTACTGCACTAATCTCGACTCCAGAACCTTTACTTGACTTAAATCAAATTCCTGAGTCAATAGTTGTGCTTCCTGAGTCCAAATCAATCATTCCATGATTTCACACTCCATTTTTAAACAAAGGTGTTGATAAAATTGACTCTAAAATTATTTTGAAAATTTGAAAATTAGATGGGGTAAAAATCATTCATATATATATATATATATATATATATATATATATATATATATATATATATATATATATATATATATATATCATTTTACTGGGTTGTATTATAGAGGTTTCTGATGGGTTCACCGAACTCCATGCAAATTGGATTGGGTCGCATTTCGTAGACCAATCAGACCACCACCGAAATCGCCACCTTGAGGTGGTTTTTTCTTCCCTCTCTATTTGTTTCATGCATATATACATCACGATGCATTGAGGACAATGTATGAGATAAGTGCGGGGGAGGGTTTACTAGCATAGAGTTTTTAAATTTTCTTTGTTTTACACTTCTTTTAGGATATTCTTAGAATTTTTCTTTGTATAGAATTTTTTTCTTTCTTTAAATACTTTTTGAAACAAGAGACAAAGTTTTGATCTATTTTTAAGAAAATTAAAATGATCTTAGAAATTAAGGAAGGCTTAATTATGACATCTTAAACCTAGTCGAAATAATGGATCTTGTTTAAGATTATAAGCTAAGTAAGATAAATTGGAAAGATAATTTTATCGGGAATTTTTTCCTTAGATAGTATGCACTTCACACATACACATTTTTGGGATGGAAACAAAGACCTAAAATGCCAAAAAGCAAAAAATAAAAAATAAAAAATAAAAAGAAAAAAATTATGGTATAAATGAATAAAAAACCACTTATTAAGCTGGATAATTATGCTTTAATAAGCATGATTATTCACGCCTAAAGGTGATAATAAAGGACAAATAATCTCTCTTAGTTTTGTGGCCTTATTTACTCGAGTCCTTAAACTCGAGGGATGTTTTCTCATCTGTGCCTTAAGATCATCCGGTCTGGGAGTCATCGGTTAAAGGCCACTACCCGGGTGAACTAGAAAGCCTAAAAAAACTAAGGAAAAAAGAGAAAAAATAAAAATATATATAAAAATAAATGGCTTGATGGTTAGAGTTAAAATCCCAGAAATCTTCACTGTCATAAAGTGCATATTATTTAGATTTTATAAAGGATAAAATATTCAATCCAATTTTGATATCTTACCTTAATTGATAATAAGATCTTGCATATAAACTAAGTTTAAGGGAGAATAATTTTTTGTTGACTTATGACCTTAGATCGCTTATATTTTTGCAAAAATATTTTGTAAACTTGTCTCTCTTTCAAAATGTGCTTTCAAAATACTAACATTTATCTTCTTTCTTTATGAATTGTGTGGGTGCAATCCGTTGAAAACCCTCAGGAGACAAAACTCCTCCTCTATGGGTAACCTAGAGGTTTAACGGCTTGTTGCACGCGCTCAGTGCAATCGCATCAGTTTTTCTTGTTTTGCTCAGGACGAGCAAAGGATAAATGTGGGGGTGTGATTAGTCTACAATTCTGCATTATTACTTCGCATTTTCCTACTGATTTATGAATAACATATCGGTCTAAATCGTGTTTTTTGGTCTCTCTTGCAGATAAATCAAGAGAAGGAGGGCAAAAGGGTAATAAGAGCTTATTTAAACTCATTTTTGGGTAATTAAATCTGCATAACTTGGACGCTAAGCAAGGAAACTTTAGAAGATGTATTGAACCTAAACTTTTGCGCACATTAGATAAAGATTGGGATGAATATACCCGAAATCGAATATATCAAGAAAGTCCCCGAAGCACCGCGCATCACCGCGCCAAACCAGGGACTTATGTCCCTGGTATTGCTGCGGAAATGTGATCACGTTTTTGCGGTAATTTGGTGGGGCCATGCGTCAATCTTCGACGCGTGGCCCCGTCTCATCTTCTAGAAACCCTTTTGGCCTATAAAAACCCAGTAGAGGCCCAGAACGCAAGCAGTTTTTGATTTTAGGCTAGGTTTTCTCTATTCTAGTATAGTGTAGGTTTTTTTCTTTCTTTCTTATGTATTTTTATTTCATTTTTAGTTCATGTATTAGGGCTGAGAGATTTAGAGAGAGATAGAGAGATTGATGTAATAGATGGTGACAATCTATATAAAGATATCTCCTTTCTTCTCTATTGTAATCTTCTCCATCTGCTACATGATGCTCTGCTAATCTTTTCTTCTCAAGGCAATATAACTACTAACCATTGACCATCTAACCACTTACTTAATAATCCACATGAATTTAGAGGCTTCTAGAAACCCTTTTGGCCTATAAAAACCCTTGTAGAGGCCCGGATCGCAAGTAGTTTTTGATTTTAGGCTAGGTTTTCTCTATTCTAGTGTAGTGTAGGTGTTCTTCTTTCTTTCTTTTGTATTTTATTTTATTTTTAGTTCATGCATTAGGGCTGAGAGATTCAAAGAGAGATAGAGAGATTGATGTAATAGATGGTGACAATCTATATAAAGGTGTCTCCTTTCTTCTATATTGTAATCTTCTCCATCTTCTACATGATGCTTTGCTAATCTTTTCTTCTCATGACAATCTAACTACTAACCACTGACCATCTAACCACTTACTAGATAATCCACATGAATCTAGTAGCACGCGTTGAAGATCGACGCGTGGCCCCACCAAATTGTCGCAGAAACAAGGCTATTGCCGTGTTTTCGCTGCAATACAAGGGACATAAGTCCCTGGTTTTTGTGCGGGGATGCGCGGCACTTCGGGGACTTTCTTGATACATTCAGTTTCGGGTATATTCATCCCAAACTTTGTCTAACGTGCACAAAAGTCTAGATTCAATGCATCTTCTAGAAGTTCCCTTGCTTGGCCTCTAAGTAATGTAGATTTAATTACCCAAAAACGAATTTAATTAAGCTCTTATTACCCTTTTGCCCTCCTTGTCTTGATTTATCTATAAGAGAGACCAAAACACAGTTTAGATCGATATTTTATTCATAAATCAGTAGGAAAATGCCATATAATAATGCAGAATTGTAGACTAATCAGGCGTCAAGCATCCGACAGTTTCAATTTATTCCTTTTGTGGAGTAAATAAAATATTGTGACCAATTGCTCGTCCTTGAATGAGTACTGTTTTGGAAGAAACTTAAACTCCTGATTATTGAGGCCGCTCTTCTTGACTTTCGGATGGACATCCCCTGACAGTTCAACGGACATAGTCTCTTTCTCTTTGGCTTGGGAAGACTGCGTAATGTTCCGCGCTCCTTATTATTCATACCCCATTTGCCTTTAAGAGTAGATGGCTCAAACTTTTTAGCCGACTTTTCGGCTATCTCAGTTTTCTCGACTAGTTCCTTCTAGGTATGGGCTTTGACAGCTCCCATACGAATCTCCACTTGGTCCAGGAAGTTATGCCTACATGTCTGCAAGAGCATGGGCAATGGCATCCCTGATAAGCACATCAGAAACAAGTTTCTGAATCGCTCAATGTAGTCACGGACAGATTCGCTCTTCCTTTGCACGATAGAGAGGACTTTGTCCATGGTTACCTCGGTATCGTCCTTGTGGAAACAAGAGAGGAATCGAGTTTCTAAGTCGATCCAGGAATTGATAGTGCCTGGGGGAAGGCTTCGAAACCAGTCAAATGCTACTCCCTTTAAGGTGCCAATGAACAGTCTGGTCATAATAGCATCGTTATCTATAACGTTATCGGTCTGAGACCGAAAGTAATAGGTGTGCTAGTTTGACGAGCTCTTTCCATCTTACGTATGTAATATTGGTGGCCTGAATTTTAGCGGGTATGGTATTGAATCCCAATCCAAAAGGAAAGGACGGACTGCCCCTACTTTCTTTAGTTCATCCCTCAGGGTTAGGGATGCGATCTGAGCTTGGATGCCTTTAAGAACCTCAGCATCTATAGAAGAACCTTCCTTTCACTTCTCAGTCTTAGATTGTTCATTATCGTTATGTTTCTCCTAATGATGATTACTCCCGGTATCATTGCAATTCCAGTTAGTAAGGAGTTGGGCGAGCATCTGTTGAATTTATCTAAGGCTTCTTGCAGGGCCTTGGAGGTTTGCTCCTGAGCTTCTAACCATCGACAGAGGTCATCATTACTATTATCAGCCATATGTACTGATGCCTTATCCGTTCGTATCGAGCTGACTGTCGTTGAAGAGGCATACCCACTATCTTCCTCCTCCTCACTAAACCATTG
This sequence comes from Agave tequilana, assembly GCA_038442645.1. Taxonomy (NCBI): domain Eukaryota; kingdom Viridiplantae; phylum Streptophyta; class Magnoliopsida; order Asparagales; family Asparagaceae; genus Agave; species Agave tequilana. Next base: position 159,265 of record JAVJIF010032446.1, on the reverse strand, counting down.
GAATAATCTTCTCATTGGTTCGGTGATGTTACTTCAGTTGAGGAAGATGGTTATTAATAATTATAGGGTATTGCAACCCTACTCCAAAACACACCTTCTTCTTCCACCAAGACTTGGCCTAAGCTAGGGCTATAGTCTGAATCTAGAGAACTGAAAGAGGGAGAGTTAGCACCACGCGGTGCTCATCTGCCTCTATGCGGTTCACGTCCCCTTCCTATCATGTTGATGGATAAAGAGGGCAGATCTGGTAGATTTCGCGATATACTCCTTTTGTGATGCTTCGCACGAGCTTAACACCGATAATCGATCAAAGGCTGACTGTCGGTTTGGAGGATTGGCTGGGACTGGTCCTAGTCGGCAATGGACTGAATGGATTATCACCAACTAACATCCCACTTGTTGACAACAAGAGGGAGAAGTCTGGAGTAATTATGACTTTCGTTTGTTCGTTAAGAACTCTCGTAACTCGGATTTAGTCGAGCTTAAGCGACTCAACACAGAGACTCAGGTAAATTGCATATTGATTTGTTAAGGTAATTTTGACACAACCTTCTTACTCATAACTTTGTGAGGGGCGGTCTTGGCATCCGCAAGCTTTGGAAGCGAAGTACGGGATAATGCCTCGTTCTTTTCATCACCGCAAAGGTGATTAGCACTGGATAGTGCTTTAGTTCTAGTTTCGCAGCTGAGAGCTTTGGTAGCACTCTTAGGTGTTGAAGCTGCATAAGAACTACTATCAGCACTCAGGGATGATCTCTTAGCTTCACTGCGAAGAGCGAACTTAATGCTTGAGGAGTCGGGGAGCGAAGCATGCCATAGTGCTTTGTTTGTCACCTTGTTGCGAAGGTGGTTAGCACTGCTAGGTTCTTTCATTTTAGCTTAGTGGTTGAGCATTTTGCGCGTACCCTGAGGTACTGACGCTGTGCTCGCTATGCTAGCAGTAACTTCGCTCATAAGAACGAGGTTGGCGGAAGGAGTTACTGCTCCTAGATTGGGCGAAGACAGAGTTGCTACCCTAGCCTCGCGGTTAACAGCCTCAACGAAGCTGCCAAACCGGTCAGGCATTTTGCCTTTGTCTTCAGGTGATAGGCAAAGTTGCGGTGTAGCTGTGCCTGAGCTTCACACGGAGCTCTCTACTTTGGCCTCCATATCTACTTGGGGAGAGGAGATTTAGGTTCGCAGGGAAGCTGGTTAGCCTCGTGTGAGACATATTTAGCCTTAATTGAGGCTAGGAGGAGTTGGGATGAGGCTTTTCCAGCTGTTCGTTCGGCCAAAATTGGCTTCTGCACCAAAGCCTTGGCCACCAAGATCTTCCTATGCTTCCGTGTGTGGGGCACTGGACTACCTTTAGAGAGCAGTTCTTCAAATTTTTCTTGGTTGAAATGAATGACCAAGTTTTTGAAAGTGACGGGTTCAGAATTCTGATCGTTGCATTGTGACATTGTCTTCTTGTTACGCCAGAAGACTGATGTGCTCAGCGGAGTCACCATCTTGTTTTTCATTGATTTTGTAAAAGGAAAAACTTACAAAGAGTGAAATTACAAGTAATTAAAAAGAAAATTACCGGTAGATCTCCTCTGAGATTTCTGGAGAAATGTGCCGGTAGGAATCTGATCAGCGCGCGATCACTTTATCCCTTTGACAATGCAACCAGTCAGATGATCGAACTGCCTCCTAATAAGATTCCCTTCTCCCTTGGTTCGGGGAATCGGAGAACAGAAGATCAGTAGAGCCCTCTTGCTAGGGATTCTGCTCTTTTCTCTTAAGCCAATCTCCTCTCTATCCATGTGTGTCTCTCCCCCTTCCCGTGTCTGTCCTAGTGGGCTATTTATAGGGAAAAAGTAGGGATGCAACTACCCTAAAAATTAGCAAAAAGATTGAGTCAATCTAGTTTTGCTTTTGGAAAATAGCCTTGCTGCGAGGTTAGAAACAGCTTCTGCAAAGTTAGGAATAGCGTGTACCGCTAGTCCCTTGATCCATTTTGCTAAATGAGAGATACTCCTTTGATCCTCTCTAGTTAATTGAGAGATCTCCCCTAATCTTCTAACTGATTGGGAGAGTCAACAGATCGTAGCAAACAATTGCCAAATTCAATTTCGATCAAAATGATCTCATATGGAGATTTGATTGGTTAAAGTTGTCCATAAAAGACCCGCAGCTGGGCTAGTCCAATAAGCTTATAGCGGAGCTAAGGGAAGCTTCTGACGAAGCTAGGAGTAAGCTCTCAGCGAAGCTATAAGTTGGCCTTTTTTGCGTGGCTCCGTAGAGCGTCTATCGAAGCTATTAGCTAGCTCTCTGTGGGGTTATGGGAAATTCGAGGGCGAAGCTATAAGTTAGCTCATGGTAGAGCTTTGATGGAATTCTTGTAGAGCTAAGTGAACTTAGCCTCTTATGCGATTGCTCATCGCTTGGGCTCATATGAGACTAAGTATCGAGCTAACTTAATGTCTATAAGCCTACTCAGGTCTTCTTCAAAGGCAACTCTGACAACTATCTGCTTTACTGGATTAGTAATGTCTATGTTGCTGCCTGATTGAGATCAAACCTTCACCAAATATAGAATTTCAGATTTTAAGATTAAAGAGTGCAATTTACTCAATTTTACCGCGATAGCAAGTGGCTATGCGGGTCGTGATCCACAAGGAGGGATTAGCGATGGAAGCTTTTCTAGCAAGTTCTCTTTTATGATACAAAGAATGATTAAAGTTCTTCTTTAGTTTCTTAAAAAGAAAAAGGAAAAATTGAGTTAAAGTTGAGTTAGAAAGAAAGCGGTAGAATAAAAAGGTGGGAAAATGAAAAATGGATTATATACAAAGAAATTGAAAAGATGATAAAAATGGTTGGAGATTGTGATATTGAAACTAAAGAATAAAAGAAAAGAAAGACAACCTAAAAATTACTTACCACTTCAGTGCTCATATACCTTGGATCCGTTGCGACGACTTACCTTGTCTTTGAAGGCAATCAAGCATGACGTATAGGATCTTCAGGATCTTCCCCATTCTCGATCTATACTACGAATAAAAGGGCAAACTATACTAGCAAGAGAAGGGTTGTTCATCACCATAGGCCATCAAGGGCACTTACAACGGCTAAGCAGTCTCGAGGCTATCGGACTCTCTTGGATTACAACACATCAGAGGAGAGTAAAAGAAAATAAGAGTAAAGAAAGAAAAAGAAACTTTAATTCGATTCAAATAACAATAAAAGAAGAGATCACTTACACTGGTGTCACATGCAGTACAAGCTTGCTCTCATTCCTCCATGAAAGTCATCTCTCCTCTCAGTTACATAAAGAAAAGTAAAAATTACATGAAAGAAAATAAAAAAACCTAAGTTACAAACTACAAATTAGCCTAAATTCTACTCTCTGCTTGGTAGTCCCCTTGCCTTTGAGATTGCAGGTATTTATAGAAGAAATGTAGAGGTTAGAAGAGTATGAAGATAGGAAAAGCTAGCTATTTCTGAATTTGAATCCTCCCCTTGTCTTCAAACTTGATTTGATGTGGATATTCAGTTCTGATTTTTAGTTTGTTAACGTGTTGATTACTAAATATTACTTATAAAATGACAGAATTAGAAATAGTGATCAACATAAGAGTTGTAGAGCTATAAGTCTGCTTTCTGGATCATTTTGAATCATCAGATTTGAGATTCGGTAGCAAAAGTTATGATTCAAATTCTGAAATGTATTTAGTCAGAATCTGAGTCAAACTTGCTTCATCTCATCTGTTGATCTTCTTTCTATCTATTTATCTCTCTGTATTTGATATTATCCTCGGTTGATCTTTAGCTAACCAAAATGGATTTATGAAAATCTAAATTTTACTGGTTTTCATTTAGTGTTATCTTTCTGATTTGCTCTGATTTTCAGCTGAACATTTGCCCCAATCCTTGATTTATTCTAATTAGATCTGGGATCATCCTCAGCTAACCAAACAGATCCAATTAAATCTGATTTTAACTAATATTTATTTGGTTTAATCCTCTTTCTTTTCATTATTATCTTCTACAAAACAGACATTTAAGATAAAGAAATTAGCAGATTTATTACATGATAAATGTAGGAGTGTAATGAAAAGAATGCAAAATATGTCTACGATCACACCCCCACACCTATCTTTTGCTCGTCCTCGAGCAAAATAACAAAACTAAACTAAAGATTATTAGACCACTTTCGCAAGTCACGCGATTGCACTAAGCTTGTGCAGCAAGCCTTAAACCTCTAGGTTACCCCTAGAGGACGAGTTTTGTCTCGTGAGGGTTTTCAGTGGATTACACCCACAAAATCCGTAAAGAAAGAGAAACAAAGTGTTAGTATTTTTGAAAAGCATTTTGAAAGAGAAAAGTATTTGAAATATAATTGTAAGATTTAAGTAATCTATAAGTTATAGGAAAACTGAATTTTTCATTCCTAAACTTAAATCTCTATTCAAAAATTTGTTTCCAATCAAAGTAAGGAGTCGAATTATACTTCTCATTTAGTCTATTACTTTGCCCTAAGTCCTATGCACCTTGTGACCGTGAAAATTTTGACTAAGGGTTCTTTAACTCTAACTCTTATGCCTTATATATATATATATATATATATATATATATATATATATATATATATATATATATATATATATATATATATATATATATATACATATACATATATATATATATTTTTGGTAGTATTATTCCTTAGTTCTATTAGGCTTTCTAATCTGCCTATGTAACGAGCCTTTAATCGATGACTCCTAAACCCAACGATCTTAGGGCACCGGGTGAGAAAAACACCCCAAGGACTTAAGGACTTGAGCAAATAAGGCCTCAAAACTAAGGATTTTATTATATGAACCGCTTTTAGGCATGAGTACTTATGCTTTATTAGGCACAAATACCCTGCTTAATCAGAGGATTTTTATATATTTATATTTTTTTCTCAAACTTATCTAATCTTCTTTCGCATAAATACTAAGGCTTGCTTAGACCAAAGCACCTAGCTAATCAATAATTAGATTTGCTTATCTTTTATATATATATATTTTATAAGGCATAAGAATCTTTATTTTTGAACCCTAAGTGTGTAAGTATATGAAGTGTGCATATTTCATTAAGGTAAAGATCAAGATTAAATTACTTTGACAAATTATCTTTCTAACCCAAAAAATCAAACAAATAATCTTATTTTGATCAAGTTTAAGAAATCCTAATTTTGATTTTCCTATTCCTTAAAATTGACTTAATTTCTTACAAAAAATATGTCAAAATATTATTTCTATTTTCAAAAAGTTTTTAAAAGTAAAGAAAACGTTAATAATATTTTTAAATAAAAAGAAAAACTTAAGTTATGTTAGAACCCTCCCCCACACCTATCTCACGCATTATCCTCAATGTATGAATTAATGCATAGATGCATGAAAAAGAAGACAGCGAAGGAAAATACTACCTTAAGGTGGTGGTTCCAGTGGTGGTTTGATTGGTCCACGAAATGCGGCCCAATCGACTTTTCGTGGAGTTCAGAGGAACCTACCAGAAATTTCTCTAATATAACTCATTAAATGATATATACATGAATGATTTTTATTAAATATTTTACCCCATCTAATTTTCAAATTCTATAATTAATTTCAGAGTCAATTTTGTCAATCTCCTTGTCCCAAAATGGAGTGTGAAAAGATAGAATGATTGACTTGGACTCAGGAAGTATAGGAACTAATACCGACTCAGGAAAGTGACTTAAGTCAAGTAAAGGTTCAGGAGTCGAGATTGGTTCAGGAAATGGGTCAAAATTAAGAAGTTGAAATTCAAGTCTACATTCATTTTCTAACAATGGAATGTGACTTAATATTGGTGATTCAAGTTCAAGAATGATAGGTGTAAGAATCAAAACTGACTCTAAAATATTAGTCAAGTCGGGTAACAAAATAGGAGTCAATATTGATTCGGAAATTTGAACTGGATCACAGATTTGAGAATCTAGGTCACATTTCTTATTGAGTTCAATTTCATAAAAATGAGAACTTGCCAATTTATCAATGGGACTTTTAAAATTATAAAATTGGTCAAGTTCGATATGATGATCATTAAAGATGGGCGATTCAATTTCATTATGAATTAACACAGGATCCAATGTTGACTCGTAAAAAAGATTGAAATCAGATGAAGACACCAGAATCATTATTGATCAGGAAATAGAATTGAATCACTAAGTTGATGTTTAAGATCATATTCATTCTTAAGTTCAATTTCATGAAAGGAATAACTTGCCAAACTGTCAATGTCACTTTCAAAATTTAGAGTTTGGGCAAGTTCAAATGATTATGCTGAAATGGAACCTTATTTTTCAAAATAACATGACTCTTCAGCTCTAACAGAATGGTTAACGACATCAGAACTGGCCAAATGGTGAGAACATAGAGTTTGGGCCATCATTTCTATGTCATGATTACAGCGTTTTGAGCCTGAGTCATGGCTTCAAGCATCTTTTCATAGTTGATTGGTTCATCGTTTTTTTGCGATTGGTCTTGAAAAGATGAAGTGTTATTTTTGAATTGGTGGTAAAATTATGAGTCCATCAGATTTTGTGATTGCTGTTTGGATTCACGCATGCTCATTTCCAAAATTAATGTTTTTTTATTTTGGACTGGTGGAACTAAGTATGAATCTTGAAAATATTGTGGACAAGGTGGATATGGAGGACAAGTTGGTTAAAAATTGGACTCGGGGGAGGTGAATCCCCACTGACTCTGTAAAGAGTTGAAATTATTTTAGAAATTATGGTTATAAGATTGGTGACATGGGTTATATTGATTCGGATAAGACCAATCCGGTACACTATGTTGGTTAAAGTTATGATATGCCGGGTTGGTAATATTCGAAAAATAGGTTGGTGTGTAATATGGATTACCATTAGAATTGAAAAAAAATGTTGTTATATGCCATATCACACAATAAAACACAAAAAAAGAAAAAAAAAAACAAACAAACAAGCAAACAAAAAAGAAAAAAAATTCTAACCTAAGTTAGGGTAGACCTTTGACCTAGACAACTCCTAACTGGTTAGACTGTCCATAGGAGATATAATGCAGACTTTGACCACAAGCTAATCAGCCAGGTAAGAACAAGATTGGTGGGAGGTAATCCGTCAAAGATGTTCCTTAATTAAGTAACCACCAACCTTCAGGCTTTCGGCCCTTAATCCCCTTCCTAGACATTGATTTGGTAGAAATCAAATTTCAAACACCTTTTCCCCTTAGGATAATCTCCTAATTAAGTCTGAGATGTCCCTAGGGCCAACGTCTACTTATTTTTGTTAGGCTTAGGTTAGTGTGAGTGAGGAGATTGTTTGTAGGCTGAGGGAGGGTAATGACTTCCCCACCTTATTTGGTTTATAGGACAAGCCCTTAAGTCAATTTAGTGCAGTGTACAAGTATATAGAAAAAGTAACATTCAAGCAGTCATACAAGAATGAACCTTATACTAAATGCTATGCACACATACTTTGGCTCCAGCACTCTTCAACAGTAAATAGAAAATGAAATGAAATTGACACATGCTTAAATGTAAAGTCTAAATCATTTTTAGCATTTACAATCAACTTTTTACTATTGTATTCAAAATGTATATATAATGAGTCAAACAAGGAGATAAATGCTACAGAAATTCAGATTTTCAATTTACCCAACTTGCAAAAATACATGTTAGTAGTTCACTCAGCTTTGTCAGTGGAATGTAGCAAATCTGAGGGCTTCTTAGCTCTACTTTCTTGAGCAGAGTCTAAGACCACTTATATGTCCACTGTAGTAAGAATTCCTTATTATTAAAATCTGTACAAAAAAACAAAGAAGAAAGTTAACTAAAAATGTAAATTTTTAAAGAGAATTGCTTACTGTCCCTCCCCGGCAACGGCCCCAAAATTTTGATTGAGGTCGAACATGCACACAAATACAGAATTTCAAATTTTAAGATTAAAGAGTGCAAGTTACTCAATTCTACCACGATAGCAAGTGGCTATGCGGGTCGTGATCCACAAGGAGAGACTAGCGACGGAAGCTTTTCTAGCAAGTTCTCTTTTATGCCACAAAGAATGTTAAAGTTCTTCTTTAGTTTCTTAAAAAGAAAAAGGGAAAATTGAGTTAAAGTTGATTTAGAAAGAAAGCGGTAGAATAAGAAGGTGGGAAAATGAAAAATGGATTATATACAAAGAAATTGAAAAGGGTGATAAAAATGGTTGGAGATTGTGATATTGAAACTAAAGAATAAAAGAAAAGAAAGCTAACCTAAAAATTACTTACCTCTTTAGTGCTCATATACCTTGGATCCGTTGCGACGACTTACCTTGTCTTTGAAGGCAATCAAGCATGGCGTATAGGATCTTCCCCATTCTCGATCTACACTACGAATAAAAGTGCAAACTATACTAGTAAGAGAAGGGTTGTTCATCACCATAGGCCATCAAGGGCACTTGTAAAGGCTAATAAGTCTTGAGGCTATTGGACTCCCTTGGATTGCAACACATCAGAGGAGAGTAAAAGAAAACAAGAGTAAAGAAAGAAAAAGAAACTTTGATTCAATTCAAATAACAATGAAAGAAGAGATCACTTACTCTGGTGTCACATGCAGTACAAGCTTGCTCTCATTCCTCCATGAAAGTCATATCTCCTCTCAGTTATATAAAGAAAAGTAAAAATTACATGAAAGAAAATAAAAAGAACATAAGTTACAAACTACAAATTAGCCTAAATTCTACTCTCTGCTTGGTCGTCCCCTTGCCTTTGAGACTGTAGATATTTATAGAAGAAATGCAGAGGTTAGAGGAGTATGAAGATAGAAAAAGCTGGCTATTTCTGAATTTGAATCCTCCCCTTATCTCTAAACTTGATTTGATGTGGATATTCAGTTCTTATCTGTAGTTTATTATCGTGTTGATTACTGAATATCAATTATCAAATGATAGAATTAGAAATAGTGATCAACAAAAGAGTTGTAGCGCTATAAGTCTTCTTTATGGATCATCTTGAATCATCAGATTTGAGATTCGGTAGCGAAAGTTATGATTCAAATAGTGAAATGTATTCAGTCAGAATCTGAGTCAAACTTGCTTCATCTCATCCGTTGATCTTCTCTCTATACATTTATCTCTCTGTATTTGAATTATCCTCGGTTGATCTTTACTTAATCAGAATGGACTTATAGAAATCTAAATTTTACTGGTTTCTATTTGGTGTTATCTTTCTGATTTGCTCTGATCTTCAGCTGAACATTTGCCCCAATCCTTGATTTGTTCTAACTAGATATGGGATCATCCTCAGCTAATCAAATAGATCCAGTTAAATCTGATTTTAACTGATATTTATTTGGTTTAATCCTCTTTCTCTTTATTATTATTTTCTACAAAATAGATATTTAAGATAAAGAAATTAGCAAATTTATTACACGATAAATATAGTAGTGTAATGAAAAGAATGCAAAATATGTGTACGATCACACCTCCACACCTATCTTTTGCTTGTCCTAGAGCAAAACAATAAAACTAAACTAAAGATTATTAGACCACTTTCGCAGGTCACGCGGTTGCACTGAGCTTGTGCAATAAGCCGTTAAACCTCTAGGTTACCCCTAGAGGACGAGTTTTGTCTCGTGAGGGTTTTCAGTGGATTACACCCGCAAAATCCATAAAGAAAGAGAAACAAAGTGTTAGTATTTTCTAAAAGCATTTTGAAAGAGAAAAATATTTGAAATATAATTGTAAGATTTAAGTAATCTATAATTTATAGGAAAACTGAATTTTTCATTCCTAAACTTAGTCTCTATTCAAAAATTTATTATCAATCAAAGTAAGGAGTCAAATTGTACTTCTCATCTAGTCTATTATTTTGTCCTTAGTCATATGCACCTTGTGACCATAAAAATTTTGACTAAGGGTTCTTTAGCTCTAACTCTTATGTCTTATATATATATATATTTATATTTGGTGGTATTATTCCTTAGTTCTATTAGGCTTTCTAATCTGCTCATGTAACGAGCCTTTAATCGATGACTCCTAAACCAAATGATCTTAGGGCACCGGGTGAGAAAACACCCCAAGGACTTAAGGACTCGAGCAAATAAGGCATCAAAACTAAGGATTTTATTATATAAACTGCTTTTAGGCGTGAGTACTTATGCTTTATTAGGAACAAATACCCAGCTTAATCAGAGAATTTTTTTATATATATATTTTTCTCAAACTTATCTAATCATCTTTCGCATAAATACTAAGGCTTGCTTAGGCCAAAGCACCTAACTAATCAATAATTAGATTTGTTTATCTTTTATATATATATATATATATATATATATATATATATATATATATATATATATATATTATATATATATATTATAAGGCATAAGAATCATTATTTTTGAACCCTAAGTGTGTAAGTGTATGAAGTGTGCATATTTCATTAAGTTAAAGATCAAGACTAAATTACTTTGACAAATTATCTTCCTAACCCAAAAAATTAAACAAATAATCTTATTTTGACCAAGTTTAAGAAATCCTAATTTTGATTTTCCTATTCCTTAAAATTGACTTAATTTCTTACAAAAAATATGTCAAATATTGTTTCTATTTTCAAAAAGTTTTTAAAAGTAAAGAAAATGTTAATAATATTTTTTTAAATAAAAAGAAAAACCTAAGTTATGTTAGAACCCTCCCCCACACCTATCTCACGCATTGGCCTCAATGTATGAATTAATGCATAGATGCATGAAAAAGAATACAGGGAAGGAAAATACTACCTTAAGGTGGTGGTTCTGGTGGTAGTCTGATTGGTCCACGAAATGCAGTTCAATCGACTTTTCGTAGAGTTCGGAGGAACCCACCTGAAATTTCTCTAATATAACCCATTAAAATGATATATACATGAATGAATTTTATTAAATATTTTACCCCATCTAATTTCCAAATTCCATAATTAATCTCAGAGTCAATTTTGTCAACTTCCTTGTCCCAAAATGGAGTGTGAGAAGATCCCAAAATGGAGTGTGAAAAGATAGAATGATTGACTTGGACTCAGGAAGTACGGGAACTAATACCGACTCAGAAAAGTGACTTAAGTCAAGTAAAGTTTCAGGAGTCGAGATTGGTTCAGGAAATGGGTCAAATCAAGAAGTTAAAATTCAAGTCCACATTCACTTTCCAACAATAGAATGTGACTTAATAATGATAGACGTGGGAATCAAAACTGACTCTAAAATATTACTCAAGTCGGGTAACAAAACTAGAGTCAATATTGATTCGGGAATTTGAACTGGATCACAGATTTGAGAATCTAGGTCACATTTCTCATTGAGTTCAATTTCATAAAAATGAGAACTTGTCAATTTATCAATGAGACTTTCAAAATTATAAAATTGGTCAAGTTCAATATGATGATCATCAAAGATGGGCGATTCAATTTCATTATGAATTGGCACAGGATCTAATGTTGATTCGTGAAAAGATTGAAATCAGGTGAAGACACCTGAGTCATTATTGAATCAGGAAGTAGAATTGAATCACTACGTTGAGGTTCAAAATCATATTCATTCTCAAGTTCAATTTCAGGAAAGGAATAACTTATCAAACGTCAATGTCACTTTCAAAATTTAGAGTTTGGGCAAGTTCAAATGATTGTACTAAAATGGAACCTTATTTTTCAAAACAACATGACTCTTCAGCTCTAATAAAATGGTTAACGACATCAGAACTAGCCAAACGGTGAGAACATAGAGTTTGGACCATCATATCTATGTCATGATTACGAGCGTTTTGAGCCTGAGTCATGGCTTCAAGCATCTTTTCATAGTTGATTGGTTCATCATTTGTTGCGATTGGTCTTGAAAAGATGAAGTGTTATTTTAGAATTGGTGGTAAAATTGTGAGTCCATCAGATTTTGTGATTGTTGTTTGGACTCACACATACTAATTTCCAAAATTGATGGTTTTTTATTTTGGACTGGTGGAACTGAGTATGAATCTTCAAAATATTGTGGACAAGGTGGATATGGAGGACAAGTTGGTTGAAAACTGGATTCGGGGGAGGTGAATCCCCACTGACTCTGTGAAGAGTTGAAATTATTTTAAAAATTATGGTTATAAGATTTGGGACATGTGTTATATTGATTCGGATAAGACCAATTCGACACACTACGTTGGTTAAAGTTATGATATGCCGGGTTGGTAATATCTGAAAAAGAGATTGGCGTGTAATATGGATTACCATTAAAATTAGAAAAATTGTTGTTATATGCCATATCACACAATAAAACACAAACAAAGAAAAAACAAACAAATAAGCAAACAAAAAAAGAAAAAATTCTAACCTAAGTTAGGGTAGACCTTTGACCTAGACGACTCCTAACTTGTTAGACTGTCTATAGAAAGTATAATGCAGACTTTGACCACAAGCTAATCAGCCAGGTCAGGGCAAGATTGGTGGGAGATTATCCGTCAAAGACGTTCCTTAATTAAGTAACCACCAACCTTCGGGCTTTCGGCCCTTAATCCCCTTCTTAGACACTGATTTGGCAGAAGTCAAATTCTAACACCTTTTCCCCTTAGGATAATCTCCTAATTGAGTCCAATATTTCCCTAGGGCCAACGTCTTCTCATTTTTAGTTAGGCTTGGGTTAGTGAGTGAGGAGATTGTTTGTGGGCTAAGGGAGGGTAATGACTTCCCCACCTTATTTGGTTTATAGGACAAGCCCTTAAGTCAATTTAGTGCATTGTACAAGTATATAGAAAAAAGTAACATTTAAGCAATCATACAAGAATGAACCTTATACTAAATGTTATGCACACATACCTTGGCTCCAGCACTCTTTAACAGTAAATAGAAATTGAAATGAAATAGACACATGCTTAAATGCAAATTCTAAATTATTTTTAGCATTTACAATCAACTTTTTACTTTTGTGCTAAACATGTATATACAGTGAGTCAAACAAGGAGATAAATGCTACAGAAATTCAGATTTTCAATTTAGCCAACCTGCAAAAATACATGCTAGTAGTTCACTCAGTTTTGTCACTAGAATGTAGCAAATCTGAGGGTTTCTTGGCTCTACTTTCTTGAGCAGAGTCCAAGGCCACTTATGTCTCCACTATAGCAAGAATTCCTTATTGTTAAAATTTGTACAAAAAAACAAAGAAGAAAGTTAACTAAAAATGTACACTTTTAAAGAGAATTGCTTACCGTCCCTCCCTGGCAACGGCGCCAAAATTTTGATTGAGGTCGAACCTACACACAAAAACAGAATTTCAGATTTTGAGATTAAAAAGTGCAAGTTACTCAATTCTATCGCGATAACAAGTGGCTATGCGGGTCGTGATCCACAAGGAGAGACTAGCGATGGAAGCTTTTCTAGCCAGTTTTCTTTTATGCTAGAAAGAATGGTTAAAGTTCTTCTTTAGTTTCTTAAAAAGAAAAAGGAAAAATTGAGTTAAAGTTGAGTAAGAAAGAAAGCGGTAGAATAAGAAGGTGGGAAAATGAAAAATGGATTATATACAAAGAAATTGAAAAGGGTGATAAAAATGGTTGGAGATTGTGATATTGAAACTAAAGAATAAAAGAAAAGAAAGACAACCTAAAAATTACTTACCTCTTCAATGCTCATATACCTTAGATCCGTTGCGACGACTTACCTTGTCTTTGAAGGCAATCAAGCATGGCGTATAGAATCTTCCCCATTCTCGATCTACACTACGAATAAAAGGGCAAACTATACTAGCAAGAGAAGGGTTGTTCATCACTATAGGTCATCAAGGACACTTGCAACGGCTAAGCAGTCTCGAGGCTATCGAACTCTCTTGGATTGCAACACATCAGAGGAGAGTATAAGAAAACAAGAGTAAAGAAAGAAAAAGAAACTTTGATTCAATTTAAATAATAATGAAAGAAGAGATCACTTACACTGGTGTCACATGCAGTACAAGCTTGCTCTCATTCCTCCATGAAAATCGTCTCTCCTCTCAGTTACATAAAGAAAAGTAAAAATTACATGAAAGAAAATAAACAAACCTAAGTTACAAACTACAAATTAGCCTAAATTCTACTCTCTGCTTGGTTGTCCCCTTGCCTTTGAGATTGCAGGTATTTATAGAAGAAATGCAGAGGTTAGAGGAGTATGAAGATAGGAAAAGCTGGCTATATCTGATTTTGAATCCTCCCCTTATCTCCAAACTTGATTTGATGTGGATATTCAGTTCTAATCTGCAGTTTGTTAGCGCGTTGATTACTGAATATCACTTATCAAATGATAGAATTAGAAATTATGATCAACAAAAAAGTTATAGTGCTGTAAGTCTTCTTTCTGGATCATCTTGAATCATCAGATTTGATATTCGGTAGCGAAAGTTATGATTCAAATACTGATATGTATTCAGTTAGAATCTGAGTCAAACTTGCTTCATCTCATCCGTTGATTTCTCTCTATCCATTTATCTCTCTGTATTTGATATTATCTTTGGTTGATCTTTAGCTAACTAAAATGGATTTATAGAAATCTAAATTTTACTAGTTTCCATTTGGTGTTATCTTTCTGATTTGCTCTGATCTTCAGCTGAACATTTACCCAATCCTTGATTTGTTCTAACTAGATCTGGGATCATCCTCAGCTAACCAAATAGATCCAGTTAAATTTGATTTTAACTAGTATTTATTTGGTTTAATCCTCTTTCTATTCATTATTATCTTCTACAAAATAGACATTTAAGACAAAGAAATTAGCAGATTTATTACACGATAAATGTAGGAGTGTAATGAAAAGAGTGCAAAATATGTGTACGATCCCTGTCTTGTCTCTGGTCATCAGCTTGTCTTGACTTATCTTTTGTAGATGTTAATAAGTTAGACGTTGTTCAGACTGGCTAAAGATGAATGCTGGAGTTCTGTCTTTTTCGAGTGTTAACAATGCAGTTAAAACAATAAGTCAGTTCATGTCAAATCTAGGAAAGCAACATTGAAAAGTAGTGAAGTAGGTGCTACGATATCTGTGAGGGGCTGCGATACTAGGTTTGGTGTTTCAAAGATTGAAAATGGGAAAGCCTAGGTTACTACAAGGCTATGTTGATGCATATTATACAGGATATTTTGATCAGCAAAGATCAATGATGGGCTATGTATTCACCATAGCTAAGTGTGTCATTAATTAGAAGGTAGAGTTACAAGATACAATTGCTCTTTCAACGACAAAAGCAGAGTACATCTGTAACGCCCCGATCCTAAAGATACGGAGACGTTATGGCGACGCATATACGCGAGGTAAAAATACCCCTCGTATACGCGCTAAGCCTAAATTGTAACCTGAACAAGCTATGAATCGGAAGCATAATGATCAATGAACACTGCAAAAATACATATAAGACTACACATGATAGCAATGAATAACATGAAGAAAATGACAGTTGAATAGAAGTCAAAGGTGATATACAGGAATCAAAGAATAATAAAAAGAATAAAATGCAAGTATACCAGAATCAAAGGGAGAGGACCCAAGCTCCTTGTAAAGCGTACCGCCTCATCAAACACCTGCACATTAGAACAACCGTCCAATAGCTGGACGTGCAAACCCAGGGTCGTCAGAACGCGACCATAATGAGTGTGTGTGTAAAGAGGAAACAGCTCGTGCAGAAGAAACTATGTGCATATATAATAATAAGGACAATTGCAGATAGAAAGACTAAATAACACAATAAATAACTGAACAGTAACACATATGATAACATGAATACAGGTAGAAGATAACTGGCACAACTGTAAATATGCAATTAATGTCAAGGCGTGTAATCTATCACATGTCACTAGGTTGGCATCCAAGTCTGGTCATGGTTACAATCATATGTCTATCATGTATACATATACACAGTCAAGTGATTATAGTCAGTCATAATACTTTATAACAGTTCATTATCATTTATTATGTCAGTGAACACCAATTGCCACCTGTAATAGGCGCATCCCATACTACGCCTACTACACGTGTCAATCAGTGTCCTATGTTATTGAAATTGATTGGTTGGAGACATTGTCCATGCTTTAGGTGGGTCCCGTACATACCCGGGACCACGGCCTCAGTTTCCTGGCGCTGAACCAGGCCGTACCGCTAGGTACTCAGTAACAGTAACAGTAACAGTAATCTCACTGTGAAAACAGTGGAACAGTAACATTACAGATGGGATGTCAGTCATCCCCCAGGAACCCTGCAGTGGAACCCTCAGTCGGCTGCGCAACCTGTATCCTAGGTCCACCCAAAATACAGACGCTGTCTCCTCCATCAATTTTCCCAATCCCGGTGTAAGTTGTCCATTTACATTATTATTCATTCAATTAAGTTAAACCAGTCAATGTCCATATTATCTAGAACACTGGGACGATATGGTGACAGTAACAATAACAGTACAGTAACAGTCAATCAGTAATCGTATACACGGTGAACAATATCAGTAACAGTGAACAGTAACAGTAACCGTGTATACGATGAACAATAGGACTGTACCGTGGTTACGGTCAAACAGTCATTTCCCAGTAACTTTCAATAACATGGATATAATAACAGTAACAGTCTAGACACTGATCCTCAAGTCACCGATAACAGAGATCAAATAGTAAAAGCTATCAAACTCTGAATATATATAAAATCACCGATATCGCTAAATTCACTCTCACAATAATTCCATCCATAACACTGAGTAACCCAATCTCTAACATCATAACAAGTCCATATCAATATCTGAATGAGTCATCACCAATAAAAGAATATCAAGTCTGAAAAGGCCTCTACAAGAAATATACTAACTCATCTTAATGCATATCAGGTTTAATCATAAAGAATGTAAATCCAATATCATCTATAACACAAGTTCAGTCCAACTCTGAATAAGTCCCTGTATCAATCCAATCGTCATAATCTTTTAGTAAGTAAGTTCACATCCAATATGTCCTCGATTAATTGTAATGCAGAATAGCTTCCACCGATACTTAACATCAACACATATCATCTAATGAATCTCAAATGCCAACAACGTCAATCTCATCTCAAAACAAGTCAGGCTCCAATATAAGGAACATAGATTCTGGATAACCTCTACTCAAGATCAATCTAAATCACAACTCAACTAATCCAGTCATATCTGATATGTCCTCAAATACTCAACTAATAAAGTCAGGTCTAATTACTGATCATCATTCTATGTAAATAACATAAGTCCCTGGTCAATCCAAAGTCAACACAACCAACTCATGATTCCAATTGTTCCATAATCATCAAGTTTTATTACACATCTAGTAATCTGATTCAATAATTGTTGTTCCAACATATAACCATAATCAGACACAGCTCTCTCACTCTAACAATCTAATCTGATTTCTAAATCCTCAAGGGTTCACACTTCTATTAAGATCAAACATGATATCCCAATACTCGGTGTCCAACATATCATAAACATGTATCTAAGTTCTAACATGATAAGTCAGGTCATTCCATCATATATCCATCTCAATTACCCTCGCGCTACATCCTGATATGTCTACAACAATACTCTAGATATACATAGGACAAACATGGGGGTTCTAACATGTGTCAAGAATCATGCATATCATATTCCTATACATCCAACATGTAAAAATAAACGGGAGATGACCGTCCGCCTTCATGCTCGGCGATCTCCACACATAAACATATAATCTAAGTATTCTACTCAACAAATACATCATATATAACATAATAGCTGCGATCACTTAATAAAAGAGAGAAGGAGGAAGAGACACTCACATTGGGGAATCTGGTCGTCGCCGGGCGAGTCGCCGTTACGGTCGCCGTGGCGCCGCTCTTCGCTGTCGGACTACATAGGACGGTAGCCAGGGTCCTGGGGAAGACCTGGCTGCAATCTGGAGGTCTCGCGCTCGCCGGAAGGGCCTGGAATCGCCGCTCGCCCGCTGCTTGTGCTGCTGGTCTGAATCTGGATCTACTATGCGCGTCGCCGGGCGAGTCGCTGCCATGGTCGCTGTGGTGCGGTTCCTCGCCAACGGACTGCACGGGAGGGTGGCCAAGACACTGGAGAAGGTCACCGTGCCGGTCTCCAATGATGGGCTGGCGTGGATCGGGAGAACTCGCTGCTCGCTCGCTGCCGTGCTGCTGCTCTCCTTCCTGGGCTGCTGGTCCGGATCTCACCAAACAAATCCAAAATGCTGTAACACGCAACCAATACATACAAATAATTATAAATACACGCTAAACACCCACACGTGCATACGAACATATACACGTACACGTACATATACACGTATACAAGCATACACATACATACATACATGCATACTTAAATAAATGCCAACACATATTATTATAAGTACATACACATAATTAAATGGCATACCCATCTACACAAATAAATAGGAACCCATGCATATAAATCATGCATACACATACATTGTTATACATAAACACATGCATGCATCCAAATTAATAAATATACCTATACATTAATTAATAAACTATACACATAAATGCTTAAGGAATGAATTCATGCAAATATATGTACCATGCATAAATATCCAAATTAATAAATATCTATTATTAACTATAAATATCTATACATATTAAATAATTCACATCCAATGCATGCACAATAATTCACCCACCAACATACAAATATTTACACAACACACCAAGCATGTAAAAAGAACTCACAATATAATTTATGAAAAGGGAAATAATTAGAAAAGGGGGAAAAATTACTCACACAACTAGGTGCATTACAGCACGCCGACGGAGGCTCCAACGGAGGCGTACGGGGTCGCGGAGGGTGTCGTTGGATAGAGCAACTCGCCGTGAAGAGCGTGGGGTGCGTTCGCGCTCGCCGACGGTGATCCACGGCGTCCCGCGGGGAGCCGGAAAATGGAATCCCACCCACATCATCTGATCACAACCTGCCGCACCTTTTAAATATCATGGACAATGCAAAAGTGGCAAGCAAGAATTTGTTGGGGGAGGCAGCATGACTAGTGGCAACAACAACAATAGTTTATGTGCTGATCTCAGATAACATTGATGTATGCTTTTGAGGATGATGTCAATGGTTTTCATAGCCATGAGACACGGCGGATCTCAAGAGACACTTGGCATTTTGGCTTCACAAAAAAAATGTCATGCATCAAAGCATACAAACCAAAAGATGTTGCATGGTGATGGATAACTCACAGTCAAGAAAGTCACCTAAATACCCCACTTGGTTACAAGCTCACGTCACAGGGCTCGGCTAATGGTGCTTGGGTGCGGCCTGCTGTTGCGTGGGGTTGGGGCGGCCAGGAGATGGGGATCCGGTTGAGGGGGAGGATCATGGAGAGTGCAGTGGGGGATCCTGCTGGATCTGGGCGCTGTGCGTGCCCGGGAGAGGTTGGGGCGGCCAGGAGATGTGATGGCCGGCTGGATCACAGGGGGGTGGCCGGCCTGTTGTTGCTGCCGCATATGGAGAAAGGAAGAAGGGAAGTGCGGCTGCTGGATTGGGAGGAGGGATTGGATTAGGAGTGAGATTAGGTTAGGGTTTAGGTTAGGATTATATATAGGATGGGTTAGTTAATGGGTTTGGGTTGATGGATGGGATCCAAATTGGAAAAAGGGTATTGGGTATATGGTTTAGGCCTGGGCTATTTGCTAGGCTTAACAAACAAAAGAAAAAGATGAGAAAGGAATGATGAAAATGACCTGCTGGGTTAGGCTCCTATGGGCTTTATTCGGATCAAGACAAAAATAAAAATGATAGAGATCCAAAGAATGACTTGGTAGGATGGCTAATGGGCTTGGGAAAAATGAAAAGGAAAAATAGGAATAGCACCAATAGCATATTAATAGTAATTATAATAACAATAACAATAATAATGATAGTGATAATAATAATAATACACCAACAATGATAATAACCAAGGACTACATATTAATACAGACTTAAAATAATTTTCATATTTAATATATTAATAATCATGAGAAGAAGTATTAAATTAAGTTATTAAAATAATTAGTAAATCAAAAAAAAAAATACTTTAGAAAAATGGAAATACAGTATTATCAAGTAGGGGTTATTACATTCTACCCACCTTAATAAAAATTTCGTCCTCGAAATTTCAAATAAAGCAGGGAATGATAAAAGAATCTAAAATCAAGAGAGAACACAACAAGCTTCCACGTCGCCTTGTTGGGACTCCACGATTCCGCTGCGCGCTCTGATCTCTGCTACCAGCTTCAACATGAAGTAACCCATCTCAAGAGATAGAATCAGGAGGTATGAATAGGAAAGAAGGATGAAATCAAGATGGACATCCAAATCACTCTAAATGAAGTGTTGAAATCATGGATATCAACAAATCAAGAATGGGATTCCAAAAGGAGGACGATCAATTCCAAATGGAGTCAATATTATCATGTGAATAGTATATGTATATTGCAGTGTCAACATAACTGTCTCAGGTTACAGGTATGAACTAGGTTCTCTTTTATGTCGAACCTGGCTCTGATACCACTTTGTAACGCCCCGATCCTAAAGATACGGAGACGTTATGGCGACGCATATACGCGAGGTAAAAATACCCCTCGTATACGCGCTAAGCCTAAATTGTAACCTGAACAAGCTATGAATCAGAAGCATAATGATCAATGAACACTGCAAAAATACATATAAGACTACACATGATAGCAATGAATAACATGAAGAAAATGACAGCTGAATAGAAGTCAAAGGTGATATACAGGAATCAAAGAATAATAACAAGAATAAAATGCAAGTATACCAGAATCAAAGGGAGAGGATCCAAGCTCCTCGTAAAGCGTACCGCCTCATCAAACACCTGCACATTAGAACAACCGTCCAATAGCTGGACGTGCAAACCCAGGGTCGTCAGAACGCGACCATAATGAGTGTGTGTGTAAAGAGGAAACAGCTCGTGCAAAAGAAACCATGTGCATATATAATAATAAGGACAATTGCAGATAGAAAGACTAAATAACACAATAAATAACTGAACAGTAACACATATGATAACATGAATACAGCTAGAAGATAACTGGCACAACTGTAAATATGCAATTAATGTTAAGGCGTGTAATCTATCACATGTCACTAGGTTGGCATCCAAGTCTGGTCATGGTTACAATCATATGTCTATCATGTATACATATACACAGTCAAGTGATTATAGTCAGTCATAATACTTTATAACAGTTCATTATCATTTATTATGTCAGTGAACACCAATTGCCACTTGTAATAGGCGCATCCCATACTACGCCTACTACACGTGTCAATCAGTGTCCTATGTTATTGAAATTGATTGGTTGGAGACATTGTCCATGCTTTAGGTGGGTCCCGTACATACCCGGGACCACGGCCTCAGTTTCCTGGCGCTGAACCAGGCCGTACCGCTAGGTACTCAGTAACAGTAACAGTAACAGTAATCTCACTGTGAAAACAGTGGAACAGTAACAGTAAAGATGGGATGTCAGTCATCCCCCAGGAACCCTGCAGTGGAACCCTCAGTCGGCTGCGCAACCTGTATCCTAGGTCCACCCAAAATACAGACGCTGTCTCCTCCATCAATTTCCCCAATCCCGGTGTAAGTTGTCCATTTACATTATTATTCATTCAATTAAGTTAAACCAGTCAATGTCCATATTATCTAGAACACTGGGACGATATGGTGACAGTAACAATAACAGTACAGTAACAGTCAATCAGTAATCGTATACACGGTGAACAATATCAGTAACAGTGAACAGTAACAGTAACCGTGTATACGATGAACAATAGGACTGTACCGTGTTTACGGTCAAACAGTCATTTCCCAGTAACTTTCAATAACATGGATATAATAACAGTAACAGTCTAGACACTGATCCTCAAGTCACCGATAACAGAGATCAAATAGTAAAAGCTATCAAACTCTGAATATATATAAAATCACCGATATCGCTAAATTCACTCTCACAATAATTCCATCCATAACACTGAGTAACCCAATCTCTAACATCATAACAAGTCCATATCAATATCTGAATGAGTCATCACCAATAAAAGAATATCAAGTCTGAAAAGGCCTCTACATGAAATATACTAACTCATCTTAATGCATATCAGGTTTAATCATAAAGAATGTAAATCCAATATCATCTATAACACAAGTTCAGTCCAACTCTGAATAAGTCCCTGTATCAATCCAATCGTCATAATCTTTTAGTAAGTAAGTTCACATCCAATATGTCCTCGATTAATTGTAATGCAGAATAGCTTCCACCGATACTTAACATCAACACATATCATCTAATGAATCTCAAATGCCAACAACGTCAATCTCATCTCAAAACAAGTCAGGCTCCAATATAAGGAACATAGATTCTGGATAACCTCTACTCAAGATCAATCTAAATCACAACTCAACTAATCCAGTCATATCTGATATGTCCTCAAATACTCAACTAATAAAGTCAGGTCTAATTACTGATCATCATTCTATGTAAATAACATAAGTCCCTGGTCAATCCAAAGTCAACACAACCAACTCATGATTCCAATAGTTCCATAATCATCAAGTTTTATTACACATCTAGTAATCTGATTCAATAATTGTTGTTCCAACATATAACCATAATTAGACACAGCTCTCTCACTCTAACAATCTAATCTGATTTCTAAATCCTCAAGGGTTCACACTTCTATTAAGATCAAACATGATATCCCAATACTCGGTGTCCAACATATCATAAACATGTATCTAAGTTCTAACATGATAAGTCAGGTCATTCCATCATATATCCATCTCAATTACCCTCGCGCTACATCCTGATATGTCTACAACAATACTCTAGATATACATAGGACAAACATGGGGGTTCTAACATGTGTCAAGAATCATGCATATCATATTCCTATACATCTAACATGTAAAAATAAACGGAAGATGACCGTCCGCCTTCATGCTCGGCGATCTCCACACATAAACATATAATCTAAGTATTCTACTCAACAAATACATCACATATAACATAATATCTGCGATCACTTAATAAAAGAGAGAAGGAGGAAGAGACACTGACATTGGGGAATCTGGTCGTCGCCGGGCGAGTCGCCGTTACGGTCGTCGTGGCGCCACTCTTCGCTGTCAGACTACATAGGACGGTAGCCAGGGTCCTGGGGAAGACCTGGCTGCAGTCTGGAGGTCTCGCGCTCGCCGGAAGGGCCTGGAATCGCCGCTCGCCCGCTGCTTGTGCTGCTGGTCTGAATCTGGATCTGCTATGCGCGTCGCCGGGCGAGTCGCTGCCATGGTTGCTGTGGTGCGGTTCCTCGCCAACGGACTGCACGGGAGGGTGGCCAAGACACTGGAGAAGGTCACCGTGCCGGTCTCCAACGATGGGCTGGCGTGAATCGGGAGAACTCGCTGCTCGCTCGCTGCCGTGCTGCTGCTCTCCTTCCTGGGCTGCTGGTCCGGATCTCACCAAACAAATCCAAAATGCTGTAACACGCAACCAATACATACAAATAATTATAAATACACGCTAAACACCCACACGTGCATACGAACATATACACGTACACGTACATATACACGTATACAAGCATACACATACATACATGCATGCATACTTAAATAAATGCCAACACATATTATTATAAGTACATATTATTATAAGTACATACACTTAATTAAATGGCATACCCATCTACACAAATAAATAGGAACCCATGCATATAAATCATGCATACACATACATGATTATACATAAACACATGCATGCATCCAAATTAATAAATATACCTATACATTAATTAATAAACTATACACATAAATGCTTAAGGAATGAATTCATGCAAATATATGTACCATGCATAAATATCCAAATTAATAAATATCTATTATTAACTATAAATATCTATACATATTAAATAATTCACATCCCATGCATGCACAATAATTCACCCACCAACATGCAAATATTTACACAACACACCAATCATGTAAAAAGAACTCACAATATAATTTATGAAAAGGGAAATAATTAGAAAAGGGGGAAAAATTACTCACACAACTAGGTGCATTGCGACACGCCGACGGAGGCTCCGACGGAGGCGTACGGGGTCGCGGAGGGTGTCGTTGGATAGAGCAACTCGCCGTGAAGAGCGTGGGGTGCGTTCGCGCTCGCCGACGGTGATCCACGGCGTCCCGCGGGGAGCCGGAAAATGGAATTCCACCCACATCATCTGATCACAACCTGCCACACCTTTTAAATATCATGGACAATGCAAAAGTGGCAAGCAAGAATTTGTTGGGGGAGGCAGCATGACTAGTGGCAACAACAACAATAGTTTATGTGCTGATCTCAGATAACATTGATGTATGCTTTTGAGGATGATGTCAATGGTTTTCATAGCCATGAGACACGGCGGATCTCAAGAGACACTTGGCATTTTGGCTTCACAAAAAAAATGTCATGCATCAAAGCATACAAACCAAAAGATGTTGCATGGTGATGGATAACTCACAGTCAAGAAAGTCACCTAAATACCCCACTTGGTTACAAGCTCACGTCACAGGGCTCGGCTAATGGTGCTTGGGTGCGGCATGTTGTTGCGTGGGGTTGGGGCGGCCAGGAGATGGGGATCCGGTTGAGGGGGAGGATCATGGAGAGTGCAGTGGGGGATCCAGCTGGATCTGGGCGCTGTGCGTGCCCGGGAGAGGTTGGGGCGGCCAGGAGATGTGATGGCCGGCTGGATCACAGGGGGGTGGCCGGCCTGCTGTTGCTGCCGCATATGGAGAGAGGAAGAAGGGAAGTGCGGCTGCTGGATTGGGAGGAGGGATTGGATTAGGAGTGAGATTAGGTTAGGGTTTAGGTTAGGGTTATATATAGGATGGGTTAGTTAATGGGTTTGGGTTGATGGATGGGATCCAAATTGGAAAAAGGGTATTGGGTATATGGTTTAGGCCTGGGCTGTTTGCTGGGCTTAACAAACAAAAGAAAAAGATGAAAAAGGAATGATGAAAATGACTTGATGGGTTAGGCTCCTATGGGCTTTATTCGGATCAAGACAAAAATAAAAATGAAAGAGATCCAAAGCATGACTTGGTAGGATGGCTAATGGGCTTGGGAAAAATGAAAAGGAAAAATAGGAATAGCACCAATAGCATATTAATAGTAATTATAATAACAATAACAATAATAATGATAGTGATAATAATAATACACCAACAATGATAATAACCAAGGACTACATATTAATACAGACTTAAAATAATTTTCATATTTAATATATTAATAATCATGAGAAGAAGTATTAAATTAAGTTAATAAAATAATTAGTAAATCAAAAAAAAAATACTTTAGAAAAATGGAAATACAGTATTATCAAGTAGGGGTTATTACAACATCGCTGGTTGAGGCGTCAAAGAAAGATTTTTGGTTGAGAGAATTGGTTGAGACGTTCAGTATCATATATGATTCAGTTTGGGTTCATTGCGACAGCCATGTGCTATTCATCTCGCTAAAACTCACAAGTATCACAAGTGGACGAAGCACATTGATGTGAGATTTCACAAGATATGTCAGTGGGTCATGGATGATAAGGTAATCAATTTGGTAAAGATCAGCACAAAGAAAAATCCAGCGGATATGATGATTAAGACCATCCCGGTGGAGAAGTTCAGAGCATCTATGAACTTCATCAAGATTCTCCGAAAGCAAAATGATGAATGGGCTCTTGGGAGGGAACCATGTGAAGTCACAAAAGGGGAGAGAAAGAAAGATGAAAGAAGCAGAGGCCAATTTCTATGGAGAGACTAAATGAACATGAGTCAACATGGAGATTGTTAGTATTTGGAATGCCTCATATTTATTGGAGAAGAATTCAAGTTTTTAGTAGCTTCCTAATACGATCTGTCTACTGTTTTGATTTGAATACAAGTTTTTTATTTCTTTAAGGAGGTGCTGATTTGAGTTCGTGTTGGACTAGACCATCCTAGGTGCCTATATAAACCCCTCAGGGGTGGCCTTTTGAAGGTGTATCAAAAATTCAAGAGAAATTTTAGAATTTTACTACTGAAAGTTGTGAGAGAGATTTCATTGTAACTCTTGTATTTTCTTCAATAAATATTTCTCCTCTCCTCCCGGTGGAGGTAAGCACATTATCGAACCACATTAAATCTTGTGTGTCTTAGTTGTGTGATGATCGCTTACTAGTGATTGATCTTCTATGCTTCCACTTCCACTGCCGAATCTTCGACTTGGTGTTCCTCTGCTATTTGATCGGTGATAGATCATCAACAGAAAGAAGAAACATTAGACAATTAGATCAATTGTTCCCCAACAGTGAATCTAAAAGCCTATCATAAACTACTTAGAAACTAATGGGCAAAAGCTTCATTAAGCACTGCCGATGAGATCCAAACTAATTTTAGAGAACTTGATGAATATTACGAGCCTCCAAATCATTTAGCTTGTGATAAATAAACATCATGAAAGATCCAAATGCAAACAACATATAATAAAACCTAATTACATGTCTATTAGCATCTTGTATGAATATGAACTACCAGGCAGGCTGCCATTATGAAATTTAGGGTCACGTTGCACAAGCTAATATATAAAATCAAGAACAAAGTTATTATTAAAAAACATTGTGATGTGATTGTTTGTATATAGGTACGGAGCTCAGCAACAAAGTGTATTAAGTATGTCTCACCACTAAAAAGAGATTGATCTAGACTATAGGTTATCAGCTTGAATATTGTAAATAAGTTGCATACATGCAACAGGTTTAAAAGGTAAATTGACTAAACAATATCACTATTCTGTGATGGCAAGTCCAATATGTAATATTTAGATTGATAGGTACAAAGTAACAAAGCAGTGCACTCAACTACTTTATGTAATTAGCATGCAAAAAAAAACATAAAAGAGAACTCTAATGTATAGAACTAGTATTACCCAAACAAAAAAAAGAATACCTGAAGATAGCCGATTGGACCAAGATCAAATCTAGAGGCATTCCAATAATGGTAGCTGTATTTCATTCTCAGTTTCAAACAGATCTTCTGGAGGATGCTTGTAATACTCTTATTATGCAATACCCAAAATAAAATAAAATAAAATAAAATAAATACTTTTAAAAATAATAATAATAAAATGTATTTGTGTGCTTAACTTGCTTATGCCAGGATTCGAACTCATGTTTCTCTCTACCAAATCCTAATATCTAAACCGTAATGCCATATTGGTGTGTGATTATGTAAGTAATCTAATTTATTTAAATAAATATGAAGTCAAATTCAAATTTCAAATTACAGTTGAAAGATCTTAGGAGATCCTTGATGATTTTTATCTTAACAGCCTAATTCTTCTATTGAAACCTACATGCTAAAAATCTAACCTAAAGATCTTACCATAAAATATTAATGTAATCAATCTCCTCCTGTCTCTTAAAAAAAATGAAGAAAGACCCAAATCTAAATTTTCTCACTTCTCCCCTTCGAAACCAACATGATTGGGGAGCATGCTTGAAGTGTGAAAACTGAGGAGCAAGCTATAGGATCAATCCAAATTTATCGGGTTCTTAGGATATCAGTGCTTTGGAGAGTGTTTAAGCTCAGATAAGTGTTCTTTTTCTCATTCAGTTAACAAGGTTTTTATGATAAATAATTTTATTTAGTTATGCAATCATGCTATAAATGTGATTGAAATGATTAAGCTAGCTTTTTAATATTTAGAAATTTTATATTTTTCATAAATTACTTACACACACTTCTTGTAATATATTTACCTATTGCTGCATGTAATAAAGTTCATTGTTCTTAATAATAAATCTACATGATTATTAAGTGACATTGATTCGGATTATGCTACTAAATTTTACTAAGATGATATTTGTGAGTTTTTGTTATTGGTCTATTTTAATTCCAGCATTTTATCTTAATGTTTCTGCAGAGTTAGTATCTTAGTACTGAGTGTGAGTGACTCACTTTATTGATCGGTTACATTATTTGATTTATTAGATCTGCTGATGCTTGGATATATAGTGGATTCAATAATTTGTAACTAAGATATTCTTGTCCTATCATTTCATATATAGATTGTTTACCATTTCAGATTTAGGATTATTTGATATACCTTTGACTGTGACTTGACTGGACTTAGCAATTAGCCTAGTTCATGTTTACGAATGAGTGGTACATGTCATGTAAAGTATTTTTGAGGCAATTTCTTAGTGATTATTTAAATAGAAATCTTTTAGATATTGAAAACTGATAGAATATGATGTTATTTTACTAGAAGTCTAGTTCTTCCTTGATGTTTGGATCTACGTATGGACTTAATTAAAGTTGAAGTTGACCTGAGATATATATTTTTTATGTTGAATTATGTGATTGACCTTGATAGAAGTGAGAGTGTGTGATAATCTAGATTGATGATCTTACTGTTATTCGATAGTGAGAATAAGATTAGATGTTAAAATCACCTAGAGGGGGGTGAATAGGTGATAATGCTAATCAAAGCTAAAATTAAAAATTAAGATGCAACGATCACCCGAAACAAGACTAGAAACCGAATACCACGTGAAGGGCTCTGAACTCCTTCCTCGTGATTCCTCTAGATAAGAGTTTGAGGTGCTCAATGCAAGTATTGATCGACAATATAGCAATGATTATGAAGCAATGAATATGAAGCAAGTAAATATAGCAATGAATATAAAGCAAGTAAATGAAGCAAGTAAACCAAACGCAAATACAGAGAACTTTTTCCGAAGTTCGAGCACCCGGCTCTACATCCCCGCCTTCACCTAGAAGGATTTCTAACCACTATAACTTTCACAAAGAGTTACAATCACATGGGAGTACCCAACTCCTCAATCACAAATACAAGTATCTCTTAGTGATCAAAAGACCACAAACCCTCTTTTGAAAAACATTTTTTCCTTACAAAAACCCTATAGAACAATGTGTAGGATTGACGCTCAAGTATTGTAAGTGAAAAAAATGAAATTGAAGAGAGTTTTGAATCAAAAACTTCAATAAAGAGAGAGATTTTTTAGCACAAAAAAAAAGAACAAAAACTCTTTTGAAAGCCTTTTAAACTTGAATATTTTTGCAAATGCTTGTTGTGAGAAACCTAAACCCTAATCAATCCTATTTATAGGATAGAGATAGGGATTAAAAAGTAAACTAATACAATAGGTAATTAGGAAATTTTTGACCCAAAAATCAGCCTCTAAACTCGTTTAGAAAGAAAACCCTCGTTTAAAAATGTGTTAAAAAATATAGCCGTTAAGGTTGAAATTCAGCCTCGGTCGACCGGCTGGTCGATCGGGTTTTCAAAAAATATGGCCGTTGCAGGCCCACGGTCGACCGCCCGGTCGACCAAAACAAACAGAGAGTTGATGTCTTTTAGTCGGCCGAAGGTCGATCGACCGAAATGGGGTCCGATCGACCGCCTGGTCGACCGAGAGACGTGCACACATGCACGCACCCAACGATCAGAAGTCCGGTCGACCGGCCGATCGACCGATCTGACCTGAAACAGAGCTGGTCGACTGCCCGGTTGACCGCAACAGGCCAAAAACTAAATTTTTGAAAAGATTTTGAAGAGATCTTGATAGTTTTTACAATAGTTTTGATTAAGACTAGGTATAATACACAAAATAGAGTTTGTAAGTAATAAACTATATTTAAAAATATTTTGTATATATATAGGAGAAATTTTTAGAAAAGACATATGCGCAAAAACTTATGTGTAGGAATTTGAGCTTCAAACCTATTCACTATTCTCTGACAAACTATAAAACTAAAAACAAATAATGAAGTCTCTGAGCCACAATGAAGTCTTTGAGCCATGCCAGAGCCTTCTCTTCTATGAACACTTCCTCTTGCGCCATTTGCCCTATTAGCGCCAAAATCTTGAAAATCTTGCAATAGCTAAGAAATGGTCATCATTATTTGGTACTAACCTAAAACTCATTCTAAATAACTTATTAGTACCATATAGTTCCTACGTGTTTTGTTATCATCAAAACTTTAAACAAATGGAGAGCGTAACCTTTTGGGCCAACGATCTCCCCCTTTTTGATGATGACAAAACAAATAGGATATATCAACAAGATATAAAAGAGAGGTAAAAACTCCCCCTCAAATTATGCTATCTAAAACAATAAAACAATTTGAATTTTGGAATTACAAAACCATGAGATAAAAGCGAGGTAAAAACTCCCCCTCAAATTATGATTTATTAAACAAGTATAAAACAATTTGAATACAAAACCATGAAACCATGAAACATAAAACACTTGCAAACCACAAGAGATAAAAACTCATATTCATAATACTCATATTTCTCCCCCTTTTTGTCATACATCAAAAAAGGGACAAATTAACTTACTTACTCAATAACACAAACATTAAGTTCACCACATATAAAAGAAAATCTATTTTATAGTCAAGTGGTTTAGTGAAAATATCGGCAAGTTGCAAATCAGAAGAAGCATAATCAATCTCAATATCACCTTTCTCAAAATGATCTCTAAGAAAGTGATATCTAATCTCAATGTGCTTGGTCTTACTATGTTGATTTGCATTCTTAGTCATATGAATAGTACTAGTATTATCACAAAATATTTTTATATGATCATAATGCAAATCATAATCAAGAGAGTATGTTTCATCCAATTGTGCACAATAAGCCCTCGCCGCAACATACTCTGCCTCGGCGGTTGAGAGGGCTACCAAATTTTGTTACTTAGATGACCATGAAACAAGACAATTACCAAGGA
Source organism: Agave tequilana (assembly GCA_038442645.1). Classification (NCBI taxonomy): domain Eukaryota; kingdom Viridiplantae; phylum Streptophyta; class Magnoliopsida; order Asparagales; family Asparagaceae; genus Agave; species Agave tequilana. The sequence continues at coordinate 128,452 of JAVJIF010032446.1, read as the reverse complement.
ATTGACATGTTCTACTAGTACTCTTTCTATCCACTCTACAACCCGCATAGTCAGCATCCCAAAAACTCATCATTGAAAAATCTCTGATTTCGTATATCAAAGACCCATTCCAATAGTGCCCTTAATATAACGAATGATGCGTTTTACCGCAATTAAATGAGATTCTTTAGGACACGATTGGAATCTAGCACAAAGACACACACTACACATGATATCCGGCCTATTAGCCATTAAATACAACAAACTACCAATTATGCTTCTATATAACTTAATATCAACACACTTACCTTGGTCATCCTTATCAAGCTTGGTGGTAGTTGCCATGGGAGTGTTGCAAATCTTTGAACCTTCAAGTCCTAATTTCTTGATGAGTTCCTTAGAGTACTTGGCTTGACATATGAATATCCCATCATGCATTTGCTTGATTTGAAGTCCAAGGAAATAATTCAATTCACTCATTAATAACATCTCAAATTCACGTTGCATGCATTGTTCAAAGTCCTTGCAAAGAAACTCATTAGTAGAACCAAAAATTGTATCATCAACATATATTTCCACTATAAGTATGTCACTATCTACATGCTTAGTAAATAATATTTTGTCTACTTTGCCTTTAACAAAATTATTTGAAAGAAGAAAAGTAGAAAGCCTTTCATACCAAGATCTTGGAGCCTGTTTTAAACCATACAAAGCTTTGTCAAGTTTAAAAATAAAATTAGGATGAACATGATCTACAAAACCGGGAGGTTGTTCAACATAGACTTCTTCATTAATAAAACCATTTAAAAATACACTTTTTACATCCATTTGAAAAAGTTTAAAATTTTTGAAAGATGCAAAATCTAGTGTAATCCGTATGGCTTCAAACCGTGCTACGGGTGCAAAGGTCTCCTCAAAGTCGATTCCTTCAACTTGAGTGTATCCTTGGGCCACTAACCTAGCCTTATTCCTAATAACATTTCCTGACTCATCCATCTTGTTCCTAAAAATCCACTTAGTACCAATTATTGGTCTATCGTGGGGTCTAGGAACAAGGTGCCAAACTTGGTTACGCTCAAATTGATTGAGCTCTTCTTGCATAGCTAGCAACCAATATGAGTCACCCTCAGCTTCGAGAATGTTTTTGGGTTCAAAATGAGAAATGAATACAAAATTACCACACAATTCATGGAGTTTGGAGCGAGTTGTTACCCCTTTAGATACATCACCTATGATGAGATCCTTGGGATGATTTGTAGCGTATCTCCAATCTTTTGGAAGTGGTTGAGTTTGCTCCACTTCTTCCTTTTGAACTTCACCAATGGGTTCTCGCTTGTCTTCTTGAATGGGTGAGTCCTTCAAGAAAATTTTCTCCATGTCCTCACCTAATGAGTCAATCTCTACAACATTCTCAACAATAGCATTAGATTCTTCAAATTTAACATACATAGATCTTCAATAGTATGAGATGTTTTATTGAATACTCTATATGCTTTGCTAGTACTAGAATATCCAACAAAGATTGCTTCATAGGCCTTAGCATCAAATTTACCCAAATTATCCTTAGTATTCAAAGCAAAACACTTGCATCCAAAAACTTTAAAGTATGAAACATTTGGTTTTCTTAAATTATAAATTTCAAAAGAGGTTCTGAAAGTATTTTTACACAAATAAATACGGTTTAATATGTAGCATGCGATGTTTATGGCCTCGGCCCATAGATATTGAGGGAGGCTATATTCACTTATCATAGTCCTAGCCATCTCTTGAAGAGTTCTATTCTTCCTTTTAACTGCTCCATTTTGTTGTGGAGTTCTAGGACATGACATTTCATGCTTAATTCCCTTTTCATCACAATAAATCATGAAGAGTTGGTTAACAAACTCACCACCTCTATCACTTCTTATTTTCAAAATCAAAAATCCTTTTTCTTTTTTAACCCTTTTTCGAAAAATCTTAAAATGCGAAAAAGTTTGATCTTTATGTTCCAAAAAGAAAACCCAAGTGAAACGAGAAAAATCATCAACTAAAACAAGAACATATCTACTTCCATTTAAGCTTTTAGTTTTAGTTGGTCCAAAAAGATTCATGTGAATCAATTCTAATGGCCTAGTTGACATGATATCCTTGTTTGGTTTAAAATAAGACTTGGTTTGTTTCCCAAGTTGGCACGCACCACAAATGCGATTTTTTTCAAACTTCAAACAAGGTATACCCTTCATCAATTCCTTAGAATTAATTCTAGCAAGGTGATCAAAAGATGCATGTCCTAATCTTCTATGCCAAAGCCAAGAAATCTCATCAAAAGCATTCAAGCATTTAGTAGAACAATCCAAATTAAGCATGTCAATAATATGACATTATTATCATGAAATCCGGTGAGAATACAATCATTGGTTTTACAATCAAAAATTTTGCAAGAAGAATCATCAAACACAACTTTAAGACCACGATCACAAAGTTAATTTATACTAAGCAAGTTATGTTTAAGTCCATCAACAAGAACAACATTTTCTATTAAAGGAGATGGACTAATTTGAATGTTACCTATACCGATGATGGTGCCCTTGGAGTCATCTCCGAAGGTGACGGTGCCACCTTCAACGTACCTTGATAGGGTTGTGAAGTTGTTGATATCCCATATCATATGCCTTGAATAACAACTATCAAGGTACCACCACTCCTTACGTCTTGAAGCCTTGGTGTGTACCTACATCAAATAATTTAGGACTTGATTTTAATACCCATATTTTCTTGAATCCTAAAGTGTTAGTGTCACGAACCCACACAAGATTATTTGTCCTATTTATTTGATCATAGGAAAATTTAGCTAAATGGCCATTCCGACCACAATAAGTGCACCTATAAATTCTTCTATATTTAAATGCATAATGAGTGTGTGACTTACGAACATGTGAATTGTGAGCATGAGTAGTTTTAACATGAGTGTCATGTGAAGTATTGGCATGATGAGCATGAGAATTTTTAGCATGAGTAGTTTTATCATTCTTAGTATGTGAAGTGTGCAAATGCTTCTTTGAAAATATTTCCTCTAATTTATTAGAATTAAAAGCACATTCTTTTAAAATATTTCCAAAATCATTGATTTTAGTTTTTAACAAGGATAATTCATTTTCATCAATTTTTGAAAATTTAGCTTTACAAGCAACTTTATAAGCATCAAACTCTCTTTTAGTTGAAATAAGATTAGAAGAAAGTTCTTCCTTTTCTTTTGGAACCAATGCAAGTTGATTTTTAAGCAATTCAATTTCCTTTTTCAATTTTGAACACTCTACATTTTTATCATCATAACTTTCTGAAAGTTCAACAAAAGCATGATTTAACATTTCTCTACTTATTTCTTTCTCATCATCAAGAGGTTGAGTGGTTACCTTGGGTGTGTTTGCCATGAAACACATATTTGCCGTGTCGACTCATCTTCGGATTCACTTTCTGAATCCCAAGTGGCTTTGTATACCTTCTTTTCAACCGATCTCTTTTACTTTAAGGAGGAGATCATCTTTTTCATGAAATCGGGGCAATCGGCCATGATGTGACTAGGTTTCCGACAGTTGTAGCATATGATCCTTTTCTCCTCCTTCCCTTCCAATTTTCTTGTATAGTTGAGCTTATTCTTGCGGTATACTCTCTTTGCATTTCTTGCAAAGAGAGATAGCTCTTCATCATCTTCTTCATCTTTATTATCGTAATTGGAAGATGAAGACTTGAAAGTTATGGACTTCTTCTTTTGAGGTACCGCTTCTTCTCTTGCCTTCTTCTCCATCTCATGAGTCTTAAGGTTTCTAATAAGACTTATGAGCTTTATCTCATCTTTATCATTCAACTCCTTTAAGGTGGTAGCTTTGATCTCCCATGACGAAGGAACAGCATGAATCACTTTGCGCACCTTTTGGTCGTTACTTATATCATCACCTAGAGAAGAAAGAGCATTGGTAATCTTAGTAAACTTGGTAATCATAGTATCAATAGACTCATCTTCAAGCATTTTAAAACTTTCATATTGGGAACGCAAGAGATCTACTTTGGCTCTCTTAACTTGTGATGTCCCCTCATGAGTGACCAATAAGTGTTGCCAAATCTCATAGGCGGATTTGCAATGCATAACCCGTGTAAGATCATCCTCATTTAAGGCGGTGAGAAGGGAATTTTGAGCTTTAGAATTAGCCTCATATTCCTTGGAGGTAAGTTCGGATCAAGTGCTCTCCTCACTTTCGGGTCTACTATAAGGTTTGGTCAAGGACTTAGCAACTAGACTACGTAGAGATTGAAGAAAAATAGTCATCCTAACTTTCCAAATGGGAAAGTTGAGTCCATCAAATTTAGGAGGGGTCTTAATGTTGTCGGCCATCTTTACTAGTGTATGAATGAAAGCATGCAAATAGTGATCAGCAAATTTTTAGGATCTCTCTAAGGATGTGAAGCCAAAAACTAGAGTCCTAGCTCTGATACCAATTGAAATCACCTAGAGGGGGGATGAATAGGTGATAATGCTAATCAATGTACAAATTAAAAATTATGATGCAACGATCACCCGGAATAAGACTAGAAGCTGAATACCCCATGAAGGGCTCTGGACTCCTTCCTCGTGATTTCTCTAAATAAGAGTTTAAGGTGCGCAATGCAATCTTATTGTGTGAGTATTGATCGACAATATAGCAATGATTATGAAGCAATGAATATGAAGCAAGTAAATATAGCAATGAATATGAAGCAAGTAAATGAAGCAAGTAAACTAAACACAAACACAGAGAATTTTTTTCGAGGTTCAAGCACCCAGCTCTACGTCCCCGCCTTCACCAGAAGGATTTCTAACCACTATAACTTTCACAAAGAGTTACAATCACACCAGAGTACCCAACTCCTTAATCACAAATACAAGTATCTCTTGGTGATCAAAAGACCACAAACCCTCTTTTGAAAAACCTTTTTCCCTTACAAAAACCCTATAGAACAATATGTAGGATTGAAGCTCAAGTATTGTAAGTGGAAAAAAAATGAAATTGAAGAAAGTTTTGAATCAAAAACTTCAGTAAAGAGAGAGAATTTTTAGCACAAAAACAGAGAACAAAGACCCTTTTGAAAGCCTTTAAACTTGAATATTTTTGCAAATATTTGTTGTGAGAAACCTAAACCCTAATCAACCCTATTTATAGGATAGAGCTAGGGATTAAAAAGTAAACTAATACAATAGGTAATTAGCAAATTTTTGACCCAAAAATCAGCCTCTAAACTCGTTTAGAGAGAAAACCCTCGTTTAAAAACGTGTTAAAAAATATAGCCGTTAAGGCTGAAATCTAGCCTCGGTCGATCAGCTGGTCGATTGGGTTTTCAAAAAATATGGCCGTTGCAAGCCCACTGTCGACCGCCCGGTCGACCGAAACAAACAGAGAGTTGATGTCTTTCAGTCGGCCGAAGGTCGATCGACCGAAATGGGGTCCGGTTGACCGCTCGGTCGACCGGGAGACGTGCACACATGCAAGCACTCAACGGTCAGAAGTCCAGTCGTCCAGCCGGTCGACCGATCTGACCTAAAAAAGAGCCAGTCAACCGCCCGGTCGACCGCAACAAGCCAAAAACTGAATTTTTGAAAAGATTTTGAAGAGATCTTGATAGTTTTTACAATAGTTTTGATCAAGACTAGGTATAATACACAAAATAGAGTTTGTAAGTAATAAACTATATTTAAAAATATTTTGTATATATATAGGAGAAATTTTTAGAAAAGACATGTGCGCAAAAACTTGTGTGTAGGAATTTGAGCTTCAAACCTATTCACTATTCTCTGACAAACTATAAAACTAAAAACAAATAATGAAGTCTCTGAGCCACAATGAAGTCTTTGAGCCATGCTAGAGCCTTCTCTTCTATGAACACTTCCTCTTGCGCCATTTACCCTATTAGCACCATAAATCTTGAAAATCTTGCAATAGCTAAGAAATGGTCATCATGATTTGGTACTAACCTGAAACTCATTCTAAACAACTTATTAGTATCATATAGTTCCTACGTGTTTTGTTATCATCAAAACTTTAAACAAATGGAGAGTGTAACCTTTTGGGCCAACGATCTCCCCCTTTTTGATGATGACAAAACAAATAGGTATATCAACAAGATATAAAAAGAGAGGTAAAAACTCCCCCTCAAATTATGCTATCTAAAACAATAAAACAATTTGAATTTTGGAATTACAAAACCATGAGATAAAAGAGAGGTAAAAACTCCCCCTCAAATTATGATTTATTAAACAAGTATAAAACAATTTGAATACAAAACCATGAAACCATGAAACATAAAACACTTGCAAACCACAAGAGATAAAAACTCATATTCATAAAACTCATATTTCTCCCCCTTTTTGTCATACATCAAAAAATGGACAAATTAACTTACTTCTCAATAACACAAACATTAAGTTCACCACATATAAAAGAAAATCTATTATAGTCAAGTGGTTTAGTGAAAATATCGGCAAGTTGCAAATCGGAAGAAACATAATCAATCTCAATATCACCTTTCTCAAAATGATCTCTAAGAAAGTGATATCTTATCTCAATGTGCTTGGTCTTACTATGTTGATTTGCATTCTTAGTCATATGAATAGTATTAGTATTATCACAAAATATTTTTATATGGTCATAATGCAAATCATAATCAAGAGAGTATGTTTCATCCAATTGTGCACAACAAGCCCCTGCCGCAACATACTCCACCTCGGCGGTTGAGAGGGCTACCAAATTTTGTTTCTTAGATGACCATAAAACAAGACAATTACCAAGGAATTGACATGTTCTACAGTACTCTTTCTATCCACTCTACAACCCGCATAGTCGGCATCCCAAAAACTCGTCATTGAAAAATCTCCGATTTTCAGATACCAAAGACCCATTCCAATAGTGCCCTTAATATAACGAATGATGTGTTTTACCATATAGCTCTATGTGTTTTGTTATCATCAAAACTTTAAACAAATGGAGAGTGTAACCTTTTGGGCCAGCAGATGTAACTGACTGTTTATGTGAGACTCTGATATCTTGGTGACTAAATGATGGACATACTGATAATATAAAGGACTAGAGTAGATTGACAGGAATGAGATAATTAATTATTGATTTATTGAGGTGATGGTTTAACGTATCAGATACCTTGATATGGATTGATACTCGATGTTCACCTGACTATTATGACTATAATGTTAATGAATCAGTTACTGATATCTCTTTAGGATCGATGGGTGAGATGTTGATCAATTCTAGATTAGATTGTCTATTAAGCAGTATCCGGATTTATTTTTGTATAAATTCATGTTATTAAAAATTACTGAAAAAATTATTAGACAGTAATATATGCTTTGTTCTATTGTTCTACCATTTACATGGTAATATTGTCCTCATTGTTATTATTACCACCATTGACATTGTTACTATCACTGTATCACCCTAGTAATTGAAATAACATGGATATTGATTGTTCTAAATAATAATGTAAATAGACAACTTACATTGGGATTGAGAAAACTGATGAAGGAGATAACATCTGCATTTTAGGTGAACCTAAGATATAGGTTACGCAGTCGAGATACAGTTGCACTATATGGTTCCGGGGGATGACTGACATCCCGTATTGTTCATATTGTTTTTGTTATTGACTACCTGGCGGTAGGACCTGGTTCAGCGCCAGGTGAACGGGCCATGGTTCCGAGTATGTGCGGAACTCACGTAAAACATGGACAACATCTCTTTTACTAGTTTTAATAACTTAGGACTTCGATTGACATGTGTGGTAGGCATAGCATGTGACACGTTTATTACAGGTGGCAATTGGTGTTCGTTGACATAATTAATAACAGAACCGAATCTTACATTGGCATTAATATATACATGTTATGATAAACACCTGGCACATCACTGGATACCTGACTTGACATATACTCTAATGTGTTCTATCCATATTAATTACCTTATTCATGTGATTTCTTATCCATTATATTTTTATACCAGTATTGCAGTGATATGTACACACTGTTTTTGTACATGCACCTTCCCCTTTATTCTTATACATTCACTAAGAGTTCTGACTCCCTGAATTTGCATATCCAGATATGTGGCTATTTACTGCTGATCGGTATTTAGAGAGGATCACATGCATCTTGAGGAGCTGAAGTTCTCTTACTTGACATCCTTTCTTGATATTCTCTTACTCTTCTTTATTCCTATTGCTTCCATGATTCTATGCAACGAACTTATATTAGTTCCATTTCTTTATTCATCATTACATGTGTAGACATTTACATGTACTGTTGCAGCGTTATCATATAATCGGAGTGACTATATAGCTTGTTCAAGTTGCTTAGCCTTAAGTGTATATGCTTAGTTATTTTCCTCGCATATACGTCGCCGACTCACGTCACGACTCCGTTTTCCTATATTTTAGAAAGCGGGGCGTGACAGGATTTTCTTTGTATGAGAGCCAGATTTACTCAAAGAGGACCTATTTCTTACTATGACCTACGATAAGTTATATTTACACTGCAATAAACATATAATATTCACATGATGATATTGAGTCTACTTGAAAATTGATCGTCCTCCCTTTGGATATCCATCTCCTTGATCTTTTGATGTAGATGATTTCTAAGCGATCTGAATTTTCATCATGATCCTTTCTCCTTATCAATTCTTTTTTTTCTGATTTTGTCTCTTGAGTTTGATCGTTCCATGTTGAAGCTAGTAGCAGAGATCAGAGCGCACAGCAAAAACGTGGTGGACCCTTGATGCAGTGAGAAGTGACTGAAAGCTCGATATCTTCTCTTTTAATTTTTGATTTTCTATCCATTCCCCACTTTATTGAAATTTCGAGGACAAAATTTTCTTATTAGGTGGAAAGATTGTAATACTCTTGCTGTGTAATACCCAAAATAAAATAAAATAAAATAATTAATTTTAGATAATAATAATGAAATGTATTTATGTTATTAACTTACTTATGCCAGGATTTGAACTCATTATCTATACCAAATTCTAATATCTAAATCGTAATATCACATTGGCATGTGAATATATAAGTAATCTAATTTATTTAAATAAAGCTAAAGTCAAATTTAAATTTTAAATTACAACTGAAAGGTCTCAGGAGATCCTTGATGTTCTTTGTCTTAACAGCTTGATTCTTCTATTGAAACCTACACGCTAAAATTCTAACCTAAAGAGCTTACCATAATATATTAACGTAATCCATCTCCTCCTGTCTCTTAAAAAAAAGGAAGAAAGACAAACAGAAAGAACTCAGATCCAAATCCAAATTTCCTCACTTCTCTCCTTGAAAACCAACGTGATTGGGGAGCGTGCTTGAAGTGTGAAAACTGAGAAGCAGGCTATGGGATCAATCCAAATTTATCGGGTTCTTAGGATATCAGTGCTTTGGAGTTGTGTTTAAGCTCAGGTGAGTGTTCTTTTCCTCATTGTGTTAAACAAGAATTTTGTGATAAATGATTTTATTTAGTTTTGTAATCATGCTATAAAGGTGATTTAAATGATTAAGCTAGTTTTCTAATATTTAAAAAATTTATATTTTTCATAAATTACTTACACGCACTTCTTGTAATATATTTATCTATTGTCGCATGTAATAAAGTTCATTATTCTTAATAATAAATCTACATAATTACTGCATGACATTGATTCAGACTATGCTACTAAATTTTACTGAGATGATGTTAGTGAGTGTTTATTATTGGCATATTTTAATTCTAGTATTTTATCTTAATATTTCATGCACATGTGTATATTATTCTTCATTATTATGTTCATGCCAGTCACTATTGTTACATCGTGATGCCGTGATATTATTTTATTGATATATCGTTACTCTGTTAGCAACACTATTGTTGATTTTGTTTCATTATTCTAGGCAGATGAGTATTAGTATTGATCCTCCTTATTAGTAATAACCAGATGAGAATTTAATTGTAAAATTGAGAAATGATTAATGAGCTTCCTTCATTGATAGATTAGGTCAGTGGATTATATTAAAGTGAGGCTGGATTTGATGATGGAGAATGAAATTGATATATTGTTGATATATATATATATATATATATATATATATATATATATATATATATATATATATATATATATATATATATATATATATATATATATATATAGTATCTTAGTACTGAGATGTGGGTGTGTCACTTTATTCATGGGTAATATTATTTGATTTATTAGATCTGTCGATGCTTGGATATATAGTGGATTCAATAATCTATTATTGAGATATTCTCTCCTTTCATTTCATGTATAGATTGTTTACCATTTCAGATTCAGGATTATTTATGGTATACCTTTGACTGTGACTTGATGAACCTAGTGATTAGCCTAGTTTATATTTATGAATGAGTGGTACATTTCATGTAAAGTATTTATGAGGCAATTGCTTAGTGATTATTTAAATAGGAATCTTTTAGATATTGAGGTCTGATAGAATATGATGTTATTTTACTAGAAGATTAATTCTTTCTTGATGTTTGGATTTATGTATGGACTTAGTTAGAGTTTGAGTTGACCTGAAATGGATATTCTTTATGTTAGATCTTGTGATTGATCTTGATAGAAGTGAGAGTATGTGATGATCTAGATTAATAATCTTACTATTATTTGATAGTGAGGATCTGATTAGATGTAGCTGACTGTTTATGTGAGACTTTGATAGCTTGATGACTAGATGATAGACATACTGATAATATAAAGGACTAGAGTAGATTGACATGAACGAGATAATTGATTTTTGATTTATTAAGATGATGGTTTACCATATCAGATACCTTGATATGGGTTGATACTTGATGTTCACATGACTATTGATACTATAATGTTGATGGATCAGTTACTAATATCTCTTTAGTATAGATGCGTGGGATGTTGATCAATTTTTGATGAGACTGTCTATTGAGCAGTATCTGAATTTGTTATTGTAATTCATGTTATTAAAAATTATTGAGAAAATATTGACAGACCGTAACATATGCATTATTCTATTGTTCTATCATTTACAGGTAATATTGTCCATATTGTTATTATTACCGCCATTGACATTGTTATTGTCACTATATTATCCCAGTAATTGAAATAACATAGATATTGATCATTTTAAATAATAATGTAAATAGACAACTTACATTGGGATTGAGAAAATTGATAGAGGAGATAGTGTATGTATTTTGGGTAGACTTAAGATACAAGTTGCGCAGACAAGATATAGTTTCATTGCAGGGTTCCTAGGGATGATTGACATCCCGTATTGTTCACATTTTTATTGTTATTGACCATCTAGCAGTAAAACCTGGTTCAGCGCCAGGTGATAGGGCCGTAGTTTCGGGTATGTATGAAATCATCTAAAGCATGAACAATGTCTCTTCTATTAGTTTCAATAACTTAGAAATTTGATTGACACATGTGGTAGACGTAATATGGGGTGCGTCTATTACAAGTAGCAATTGGTGTTCACTGACATAATTAACAACAGAACTTAATCATACATTGGCATTATATATATATATATATATATATATATATATATATATATATATATATATATATATATATATATATATATATATATATAGGGCTTACTGTACCTCAGCCCGCAGGCTGAGAGAGTTTCTCAGCCTGCGGGACGTGGCTGAATATATGCCACACATCGCTCGCAGAGTGTGGGCGCCAAAAAATAAAAAAAATCCCGCCTAAACAATCGTGAAACAAATTGACAAAAATACCCCTTTTATATGACGACGGCGACTTCTAGCATTGAAAAGTAAAAAAATATTCCATGGTCGCATACTTAATACAGAATAAAGAATATCGAAGGAAACATGCTATCGTATAGCAATGCGACCTCCTTCAGTACTGCGACCAAAGTCGCAAACTTCTTTCTCATTACGATGGTGATGACGAGGATTAGAAGTTTAAAAATTGTATTTTGTTTTTTTTTAAATATATATAAATCTGTTTTCTAAAGTTAATTGTGTGAATTACATTTTTTACTACTATGTCTTGGTTGAAAATGCTGTACAATTGTTACAAACCTTCATTTTAAATATTTTACGCTAAACGAATATACTGTGACCATGGACGCAGTTAATAATTATATTACTTCACCCTTATAAATTTTTAAAATGAAAGGTTGCGACATTGGTTGCAGTTGCTGGACGCAGACTTAATAAATACACTGCGACTTTGGTCGCAGTTGCTGGACTTTAGTCTTAATCAACAACAACACTGCTACCTTGGTCGCAGTTTCTGACCGTAGTCTTAATAAAATAAACGACCGTAGTCTTAATAAAATAAACTGCGACCTTGATCGCAGTTGTTGGTGTTTAGTCTTAATAAAATACACAGCGACCTTGGTCGCAGTTGCTGGTCTTTACTCTTAATCAACAACATCACTGCGACCTTGGTCGCAGTTGGTGGTCTTTATAAATAATCAACAACATCACTGCGACCTTGGTCGCAGTTGGTGGTCTTTATAAATAATCAACAACATCACTGCGACATTGGTCGCAGTTGATGGCCGCAGTCTTAAAAAAATAATCTGCAATCTTGGTCGCTATTGCTGGTCTTTAGTCTTAATCAACAACAACACTGCGACGAGGTAAACAACAACACTGCGACGAGGTGACACGTCACCGCAGCAGTTGCTTAGTCGCAGTCTTTGGTCACAGTGTCGACCCTGGTCGCAGTAGTTACTGTTTGCAATGTATATTATGCGACCTTGGTCGCAGTGTCATCTATGGTCATAGTTGTTTTGTTTGCAATGCATGGCTGCGACCAAGTTCGTAGTTTATTAAAAAAAACAAATATGCTTTTTATTTATGTCCAGGCATTTATCTCCAGGCATGTGCAAATGATACAAAACGATCTCTTATACAATAAGATTGAGTGTTACAATAGAGCAGTACAAAGAAGACTAAACATCAAAAAGATCCCTTGTTGACTAAGAGCAGTGGTGTTATTGAGGTCTTTTATTTATGTCCAGACATTTATCTCCAGGCATGTGAAAATGATACAAAACGCTCTGTTATACAATAAGATTGAGTGTTACAATATAGCAGTACAAAGAAGACTAAACATCAAAGTAGCCAAGAAGACTAAACATCAAAAGAGCCCTTGTTGACTAAGAGCAATCTTCTTCTTGAGGTCTGGTGGCAGCAGAATCCTCCGATTCCAACTGACCCTCCAAAGTGCCGGGATACGATCTTTCGTTGATTAACATCTCTTCACCAGAAGGTTATCCAGTGAGCATGGAGTTTCCTCGATGTCACTTCTGGGGTAAGAGAGGGAGAGTGAGACCTCACAAGGTATGCTACCCACCACTATATCCACCACATCCCCCGCCGCCATACCCACTCTGACCATCCGTTATCAGCAAGTTTGACTGGTGCATCAAGTCAGAGTAGATCTCGGTGAGGCTTAAGTCCTCGTCAGGGATCATGACTTCTTCCCTTATGAACGACGAGGACCATGACTTCTTCCCTTGTGGACGATGAGGTCTATGACTTCTTCCCTTGTGGACGAACATCGATCAAGTTCGTCCATAGGGTCATCTTCATCCATGGAGGCAGGCCCCTGTTAGAGACTCCGAAGAAGGCGAAAATTCTCAGAGCAATTGCTCCCGAAAGAAAACAGTCTAATTATAGGCTGTTAAAGGGAGAGGGTGAGCCCTATTTATAGGCAGCCCATAATAACCATAATTAATGGTTCATTAATCAGAATCGTCGGCATTAATGGTCTCCAACCGCCAGCGCCAGTTTGGCATTAAAAGACATTAACGCCTAAACCCAATGAAGAGCCGACGCGTGGACAACCGCTTCGGGAAACAACGAATGGTGCGGGGTTCGTCAAAGTAGACTTGACGTTAAAAGATCTCATAAAATCTTTATGACAGGTCGCGTCTCACGGAGTGACTCCAAGTCGCATCAGACAACAGACAACTTTTCATTTTTCATTTAGATTCAAAAAATGACTTAATCCAAAAACAACACTTAATAAAACAACACTTACTTAACGTACTGCGACCAAAGTCGCAGTCCATGTAATGCAACCCTAGATTGCAGTTGCTGGCCATCTTTATCAATAACAACACTGCGACCTTGGTCGCATTTAACCATGTACACTGCGACCAAAGACTTTGACTAAGGTCGCAGCTTAAATGTACAATGCGACCAAAGACTCTGACTACATTATATACAAAAAAAATTAATTACTTAACGTAATGCGACCAAAGTCGCAGTCCATGTAATGCAACCCTAGATTGCAGTTGCTGGCCATCTTTATCAATAACAACACTGCGACCTTGGTCGCATTTAACCATGTACACTGCGACCAACGACTTTGACTAAGGTCGCAGTTTAAATGTACAATGCGACCAAAGACTTTGACTACATTATATACAAAAAAATTAAACTATAAAGTAGAATTTTATCGCAGGCTGAAAAAATTGATCTGAAAAGATTTTATATTTTCAAAAAAAATTTTATCGCAGGCTGAAAAGGAGAAACTAGATCTTTCAAAAAAGAGGTAAAGAAATAGGGCGAAAAGTAATTTATATCCTATAAAGAGAGGCAAAAATAAAAGGGGAAAAATAATATTAAACAATAAGGGAAAGTTATCATAAGGGGTATTTGGTAATTTAACTTCTACCTCAAAGCGGGCCGCAAGTCAGTGAGGTGACAAATTGAGCCACGTCACCGCAGGCTGAGAGAGTACTCTCAGCCCGCGGGCTGATATACATTTTTCTCATATATATATATATATATATATATATATATATATATATATATATATATATATATATATATATATATATATATATATATGTTGTAAGTGTGTGTGTTATGATAGACACTTGACATCTGACTGGATACCTGACTTGACATATACTCTACTATGTTCTATCGACATTACTGTTTAATTACTTTATGCATGTCATTTCTTATCTGTTATATTTTTATACCAGTATTGTAGTGATATGTACATACTGCCTTTGCACATGCACTTTCCTCCTTATTCTTACACATTCACTAGGAGTTCTAACTCGCTAGATTTGCATATCCAGATATGTGGCTATTTACTGCTGATCAGGTATTTGAGAGGATCACATGCATCTTGAGGAGCTGAAGTTCTCTTACTTGACGTCCTTTTTCAGTATTCTCTTACTCTTCTTCACTCCTATTGCTTTCATAATTCCATGCAATGAACTCATTCTTGTTTCATTTCTTTTATTCATCTATTATCATGTGTGGACATTTACTGTACTATTGTAGTGTTATCATATCATCATAATAACTATATAACTTATTCAGGTTACTTAAGCTTAGCATATATACGTGGAGTACTTTCCTCGCGTATATATGTCGCCATCTTACGCCGTGACTCCGTTTTCCCGTATTTTGGAAAGTGGGGCATGACAATGCTCCTTAATCACATGTGGAAATAGTTAATGCAGCAAAGGGGAGTCGGGGATGGTGTTGATGCGATAGGAGACCAACGAGTCTGGCATGGAAGAGGGGAATTTAGGGCGCTGATGGGGTTGTCGGCAAGAGGGAGGACAAGTAGGTGAACGTGGAGACTGGATAATTATGCTCGACTAACAAGGGCTTACATTGCAGGATGGAGGGAAGAGAAGTGTTGTCGCGTAGGAGGTTAGAAGCGCGGCAAAACTCGGCTCTAGTAGAGGAGCGGAAGGGAACTGGCTCTGCACAGATGATCTTCTTACTTCAAGTCATTGGTTCAAAAGAGGCAAAAACATGAGTTAAAACTCGGTCTCGAAGAGGAGAGGGAAGGAAGAATAGTCTGCACAAAAGAGGAGTCCTTTGCTTTCATATAATCAACTCATTCCAGAGAAGAGGAGATGAGATAGTGGAGACATATAAGGAAGAAAAAGCCAAGAATTTTCAAATTCATTCATTAATTTTAGCAGTACACACAAACTATTATGCCTGCATTCTAAATCATGCCAAAGCGGAGACGCGATGAGAGTCAATCGGCGTATATACGCGGGAATAATACCCCACGCATACATGCTAAGCCTAAGGTGACCTGAACAAGTTATATGAAAAAACTACAAATATTAATATCACTACAACAAATATATAAACTTTTACACAATGATAATGTTATTTTAAGAATAATTAACAGAAAAACTACTGAGTCCAATATATATATATATATATATATATATATATATATATATATATATATATATATATATATATATATATATTATCAAATAAAATCAATAGAATGAAAAGAAGGTAGGATAAGATACCAAGAATGGATGATCTAGTAAGGAGAAACTCTGACTCCTCGTAATACTGGTATCCTCTCCAAATACCTAATCAGCAAAGTGTTATAATCATATAGCTGGATATGTAAATCCAGGGAGTTAGCCCAATGAGTATGTAAAATGAGGTAAAGATGCAAGAGCATATAATATATGAGCATACCATGATATTTCTGGAAACCAATCTAAATAAAGAATATCACGAATAAGTCTGATAAGAAATAGTATGAGTAAGACTATACAAGACTGAAATTAAAGACAGTAGCATATAAATCAATCAATATATCACAAATATATGATAATAAATAGCACATAAATTAGGAAATGGCAGGATCAATCTGTCATAACATCATATATTAGGTGCCTATCATGACATATATATGATAAGCTAGCACATATCAGCTACGATGTATCATGTTTGTTAGTTATTATTAAATATGTCAGCAAACACCAATTGTCATATGCAATATACACATCCCACACTACGCCTACTACACATATCAATCCGGGTCTTATCTTATAGAAACTAATTGATTAGAGACATTGTCTGTGTTTTAGGTGAGCCCGCACATATCTAGGACCACGATCTCAATTTTCTGGCACTAAATCAAGCCGTACCACTAGGTACTCGGTAACAGTAACAGTATAATAGTAAACAATGAACAAATGAGATGTCAAACATCCCCGAGAACCCCACAGTGGAACCCTCAGGCGCCTGCATCACTTGTATCCTAGGTCCACCCAAAATATAGACGCTGCATCCTCTATCAATTTTCTCAATCTCGGTGTAAGTTATCTAATCACGATATTACTTAGTTTAATCAATATTTTTTCTACCTAGATTTACTAAAATGATATAGTGACAGTGAACAGTAATAATACATTGTCAACAGTATAAGGGTGTAAAAGTATGATATCACAATATTGTTCTAGTAATTTCAGTAAACCAGCCTATAATCATTGATATGATTATTCATGCATAAGATGTCAAGTCAAGCAATGGATGTCACTATGTATGAATTCAAAGTTCGTTATTCAAATTTCTGAACTTTTCACTAATTAGTATCACTTTAAAATATTATTAAAATATCCAAGTATCAATATTACAACTCATTTCATTTCTACAAATTAATAATTATTTTCAGTAATAATTATATTGGTGTTATGCAAGTAGAGATTGAAAAATTAAGGAAAAATACTAACTAATCTATTCAATCTTAAATATTATGAATTTTGTAATTATCATGATTCTAGAAAGTTACTAATTGAAATATATTTATTTTTCAAAAGTTAATAAATATTTATTTATTTTTAATATTTATATGTGTGAACAACATAGATATTATTACTGTACAATAAATTAAATCTTGAAAATTATGATTCTAGACTTCAGGAAAAATAATTAACTTACTTAATGATGAAATATTTAATGAATAACTTTGCAAGGTATGTACATGTATAATAAAATATAAATTATTTAAAAATGCAAAACAAACACTAAGTGTTAATAGGGTATTTTACAGTTTGCATAATTTATTTGAAAGAAATAGTCTTTATTTTCACTTTATAATTAAGATGATTTATTAAACACAATAAAAATAATTGTTTAAATTGATTTAATAAAAAGATTACTCACTATAATATAAAATATGATATTTCAGGAAATTTAAACTATTTATAATTATGTTTAAATATTTTTCTAAAGAATAACTATTTGATATGATCAAAGATTTGCAATCATGAAATTAGCAATCTTTCATTTAAAGCAATATATTCCATCCACCAGATGCAGATGCAAACTAATAAATCTAATTTATAAAATTCTCACTTGGCTAGAATATGAAATTTTACAATTGTGTAAGATTTAAAAATTTCTCGAACAATTTAATTGGTTGAGCATTAAATTGTGATAAAATTATTCTAATTACTAATAAGTAATTTAAAAAATGAAATTACCCACAGAGCAATTCATTTATGTTGAATATGAGTGAATATGAAAGTGATTATATGAGCGAACCATGATTAAACATGAACAATAATTTAAATACAAAATAATATTTAGAATCTGAAAACATTCACATGAAATGATGCAACAAAACGTACAAATAGAATAATAAAATAAAATAAACACTTATTAATTTAAATAGATAAGGAAATTGCTCACGTTATTGTTTAATTTGTTTTTAATATATATATAAATGTGAGCTATAATTGACATGTATGAACAATAATTACTCACCTAGATTTTCATTGAATCGGAAATTGAGTTACATAGTCAAGTTCAAAAATCTAAAATCAATTTAGTTCGATTTAGATAATTATTATATATAATATCATAAATTTATATCATTTTAATTTATTTCACTACCAAAATAATTTTATAGAGTTAAAAAATAAGTCTGTGATTTTATATAATTTTTCAGGAATTTTTTGAATTTATTTTCATTTTTTAATGTAAATAAGCATAAAATCAAAAAAATCCTTAATGGGTCAATTTGCAATAGTAACAGGTCTGATCTGTTACAGTACGAGTCTAGGTTTGGGTCTATTACAGTGTCAGGTCTGGGTCACTACAATGTTGCTACAATAACTTTTCTAATTTTCATTGAATTTCATTTTTCCTTTTTTATGATAAAAAATTGTAGAAATCCAATATAAAATAATGATAATTAGGAGGCACTTCTTGGGTGTTTTACATATTTTTGTTTGGTTTTTAAAGTGAGTACCACATGATGAAATTTATTAAACAATTATAATATGCTCAAGGTGTTCGATGAAATACCTGAATGAAAAAAATCATATGAATCAAATTACACTCATCTTAATCGCTTCTCTTCTGTCTGAATCTTTCCTCCTCATGTCTAGCATATTTGATCTTCACCTAGATTAGGTTTGAGAAGAAAAATGAGATGAGAGAAAGGAGGGATTTATATGGAAGGAGTTTTAGGTTTTCTTTCTTTTTTTTCCCTTTAGGGATGATGAACAATGATATAGGGTAAGTTATTAGATTAAGATTATAAATTCTAAATTTTTGTTTGTAAATTACAACTAATAGGTTAAGTTGTTTAGAAGATCAATGAGGATCTTATGAGGTCTTTTAGTTGAGAATTGAAATTTAAAATTTAAATTAAATTTAGCTTAAATAAATTGGATCACCTTCATATTCACACGCCAATGTGCATCATTTGGCGTGCATCATTGTTTAAGCATTAGGATTTGATCAAAGGTAACTTGGGTTCAAGCCACGGGTTTAACAATTTAAATAAATTTTTTTAATTCATTATTTATCATCTTAGTTATCAATTTGGGTATTAAAAAATGGGAATATTACATAAACATACTTGTAGCTTACAACCAGCACTCTACATAACTTGCTAACTACCCACAGCCTCCATCTACTACTAAATCAAATACAAAGCAAATATAATAGAAATAAAGGTTAAATATGCTAAAAATACAAACTAAAATGTACTTGCTAGAACCATATATCTGGGCTCAACAAGTTGGTGCCCTGCTTGCGCTGAAAGACACGTCTGTATCGTGTCCGTGCTCTGATGTTCTCATTGAAATCACCTATAGGGGGGGGGGTGAATAGGTGATATAGCTAATCTATGAACTCAATGCGGAATTTAAAAACTTAATGCAATACACTCAAGTGCAATCAACAAATGATGCACACACAACCAAGCCAAGCAATTATGAATGCACAATATGAATAGTTGCAAGGCACAAAGTAAAGAGAGAGAGATAGAGAGAGAGTCAATGGATCAAGCGCAAACAAAAAGATATGTTTTGAGGTTCGAGCACCCAGCTCTACATCCCTGCCTTCGACACATGAAGGATTTCTAATCAACTAGCTAGTCCACAAAGAACTCTCACAAGGAGTACCCAACTCCTCTCTTTACAACCACAACCTCCTCCTTGAGGCAAGCTCCAATCCAACAAAACAATCACCTCACAACTTGAGGGATTAGCACAAAGCAAACACAAGGATCACCTCACAACTTGAGGGATACAACCCAAAGGCACAAAGCCAAGAAAAGATTGGGTTTATAACTTAGTGGTCTAAACAACAACCACAAACAATTTCTTCTCCCACACAAAGATCCTATAGAAGAGATAGTAGATTATAGCTCAAGTGTGGAGAAAACCAATGGAATGGAAATCAAAATCACAAAGAGAAATCCTTGGGAAAAACTGAAACTAAGATATAGAAGTTCAATCAAAACTCTTTTCCCAAAAACCCTTTTCTTTGGTTTTCCAAACCCTAGCAAAAATTCCAAATAGATTGTTCAATATGAGTTCAAAAACTTCTTTTGATTGCAGTGAAAACACCAGAGAGTAGGGAAAAATTCGCACCAAAAATCTTAGAGAAAACAGGCTATTAATGGGGTATTTATAGCCCCCAGAAAAATATAGCCGTTGGCAGCCAAAACTGCCAGAATTGGCCTAACAGTCGACCGCCCGGTCGACCGTCCAACGGTCAATTTTTGCCCGTTGGCAGCCTACGGTCGACCGGACCGGTCGACCCAAACAAACAGAGAGCTCTGCTCTCAGACCCGGTCGCCCCTGACGGTCGACCGTCCCTGTGTCTGCCAAACCTGCACAGATCTGTGCACGTCGGTTGACCGACCCGGTCGACCGACATCATCCCAAGTCGACTTGGTCAGAAGACTAGTCGACTGGTTGAAGGCTGGAACAGAAAACTGGGTCAGAAAAACAGTTTTAAAAATATTTTGAAAAATCTTTTAACACTCCTAAAAATCACCAAAAATAGTTTTATCATTTTGCATTGATATATAAACATGTGATAAAAAGTTTAGCTCAAATATCAATCAATATGAACTATTTTTGTATCTTATCATTTTTACAAAAAACCAAAAACTGTATTTTCTAAAACTTGGATTTTGAATAGAAAATATATTTTGTTCAAAACTCATCCAAATACAAAAACATGATATTAAACAACATTTAGGCATGATGTATATGGATATAATCCAATATACATGAAACATATACATATCATAGTTTTTGTCTTTAATTCCAAAAATAAGTTTTGTTAAAACACAAAACCTAAAACACATGAAATAGATTATCAAACTAAGTTTGTCTAAGTAGTTGAAGCATGCATGTATATAGAACAAATCTAATATACATTAAACCATGTAAACTTGTTTTGATCTATCTATTCATGAAACCAAGATCGGTTAAACAAAAAACCGAAAACCAAAAAATGAAACGTGTGTGTGTGGTGAACTTGAGCATATCATACTATTCTAATCTTTACAATTTGGATCTAAACACAAAACTAAACTATGGTACCGATGTCTTCTTGTAGAGCGCAATCTCCAAGCCGACTCGATCCGAAACTCTTTAATCCACCAAGCAAGTGCTATATATGATCTTTGACGCTCGGGCTCTTGAATCAACATGTGAAAGCTTCCAAATTATTTTGTTGAAGCTAATCACCAACTAATAACTTGATTAATGATCTGAAACTAAATAATACAAGATTATTAGTACACATAACTACATGAGTTAATCATCATCAAAAATAGAGTGAAAGGCCTTTGGGCCAACAATCTCCCCCTTTTTGTTGATGACAAAACCCATGGAGTTATATATGCATGGATTAAAGTTAAGCTTCAAAGAAGCTCCCCCTTAACTCATGCATAGGGATAAACAACAAATATATGCAATGAGTGCTAAACATGAAACAAGCATAGATATGCATAAAACAATAAATGGCTCTAGATACCAATGAAAGATGCCAATGAAATTTTAAAAAACAAATAAACACGCTCTAGATACCAATCAACAAAAACAAAAAGAATGCTCTTGATACCAATTAAACTTCATATATGTAGAACAAAACTAATGATCTCTTATACAAGCTTTTGATACCAAAACTAAACATGTTCTTTAAATAATGCTTTGGATACCAATTGAACTTAATAAAAACATAAAACATGCATACAAACATGCATATAAACTCAAATTCTTCTCCCCCTTTTTGTCAATCATCAACAAAGGGGTAAAAAAAAGTTTTGAAGCCAATAAAAAATTTCTTCTCTTCTTTTATTCAAACAAAGAATCAATCAAGGGATGTTCTCCCCCTTTTTGGCTAAAACAAAAATGATACCAATAAAAAATGTGTTAATGAAGTGCATATAGATACCAATTTAAAAGTGAAACTATACCAATTGAAAAACAAAAATCTTGATACCAATTGATAAGTAAACAAATATCATATCAATTGTAAATAAACAATCTTGATATCAATTGAAATTAAACATTACAAATTTTGAATTTCTAAACATAAATGTTGATACCACTTGAAATTATTATTTTCTATCATAAAGCAAGGGAGTGGAATACAAAATATCAATTGAACGATGAAATATAAGATTTTCTCCCCTTTATGAAATACCAATAAAAACTATGATAAGGCTCGAATTAAGATACCAATTGAAAGCTAAATCAATTGAAACAAAGTTGAAGCTCAAGCTTATCATAAACAAAATCTTGTGCTTAAAGATATAGGATATAATAAGCACAAATAAAATATATATATGTATGAAAAGTAGATACCAATTGAAATTGATATTCTTTGAAATGTAAGCATACATACATGAAAATATATGAGTATACAAGAAATGTCAATTATTGATACCAATTGAAATAATCTAATGATACCAATTGAAACAACAATAGGATCAAGTGTATATCTCATATAACCTACCACCCATTTCATGCTCAAGTTAAAAATGATTTTCAATAAAGCACATACAAGGCATGGTCGCCCAACCAACCGCCCTTTGATGGTAGGGGTTTTCAAAAATAGGTTTACAAATATAGTATGTTTGAAAACTACTGCCAAGGAAGAATATCATAACTAGTTATATGAATCAACTAGTACGAGATCCTTCAAACAAGGAATAAAAATATTTTTCATGAAGACACATGTAAACCATATGACACTAAGACACTCAAAATCCATATAGCACAATTTGTACTCATGAAAACTAAGTCATGAGAAAACATTAAATAAGATGAGTGTACAAGTGTTGTGAGAAACATATCAACATGAAAATGGACAATCAAGCTCAATATTGAAAACATGAAATTCATCTAGGATGTGAAATCACCAATTGAAATCATCTTAAAAACATGAAATTCATCATAAATATGAAATCACCTAGCAAACATGAAATTCATCCAAACGATTTAAACTTCAAGGCATATGTATGTCATATACAAACTAAAGTATACATATCCTAAACACAATGAGTCCACAAAAGTATATGCACGAAGGCACGTGGCTCAAGGATGTACATGTATAATCAATAGTTTGGACAAGATAGACATATACATGAAGTTAAAACAAAATATGTAAAATGATGAATACAAGTCAAATGCAAGAATCATCAAAAGTAGACTATACTAGTACATCAAGTGAATACAAAAGAGCGTATAAGCACAAACATATATAAAGGTCTATTTGTAGCTCACTAGTTGTACAAGTATAAATCCTAGTCTTAATGAAAACTATCATTCAAGCAAGTAGTCAAAACATGAAGCATAAAACGGGTCAACAATCAACATGATCAAAATAATCAAAAACATGAATTATTAAAACAAAAAGTCATAGTCAACCATATGATTAGCATGACAAAGACATGTGCATTAGATCTATGATTAACATGATAGCTAAAACACAAAATGTGGGTCCATACTAAATATGAGTGTCTCAACAACTAAACATGTATAACACTAATCTAATCAACATGACATAAGCATAATGAACAATAAAACAAGACATGCTATAAATTGATGAACATGAAAAAGCATGTAAAAATAAAAATGGGAGTTAGAGAATGATACCAAAACCGATGAAGGTGCATCTCTAGTTCTCTAAACCACGGTGGTCCTCCCACCAAATCCCCTTGAGAGTGAAGCATCCAAATGGTTCTCTTTTAAGCTTAGAATGCATCCATCTCAAGGCACCAATACTCTCACGTGATGCGAGAGCTCCCACCTACATCAAAAGTCAAGGAGGTGGTTTTTGGTACCCATTTTCTTTTGGGTCCATAGGGCTTAGTTTCTTTTCTAACCCAAACAAGATTAGTTGCTAAATTTTCAATATGTAAACTATCATAACAAAATCTAGCAAGATGGCCTTTTCGACCACAATGTGTACATGTGTACACATGAGCATACATGTTATGGTTGTGTTCGTGATGAGCATGTGTATGCCGTGATGGGTGTACATGTAAAGATGGAACTTGTTTCTTGCGAACCAAGGTTTCCAAGCGTGTATGATTCAATGTGCATTGGCTCAAGGTGGAGCCCAAACTATCAACACTCATCTTCAAAACATTTATATCATTTTCAATAGTGGAAGATAAAGTGGAGCATGCAATAGGTGTGCTAGAACAAGAAGCTACACTACCATGGCACACATGAGAATCAATATCAATTTTTAAGGATTCATTTTTCTTTAAAACTAAATACAATTCTTTTGTAATAGAATCAATTTCATTTTTCAAAGAAAGGTTATCTTTAAAAGTAAAATCCAATTTTGAAGATAAAATCTCATTGTGCTTCACAACATCATCACAATCATTTTTGCTTTTCAAAACTTCAATCTCATTAAGGGCAAGGTCTAGTTGAGATCTTAGTGAGTCACGTTCACTAGTGATCTCTTCCTTCTCTTGCAAAACCAATTCAAAATTAGAACACAAATCCTTTAATTCATTTTTCAAAACAAGATTATCCTCTTTCAAAAGTTTGTGTTTTTTCAAGAAATTTTCAAGCTTTGTGGCAAGTTCCATATTTAGGGTTTGAGCTTCTAAACAACCATCACAATAGGAACTAGAGCAATCATCTAATTGAGAATTCGATTGTACCTCAAGGGAGTTCTTCCCGTGGACCATGAGGCAACGCTCTTCGGACTTTTCTCTCATAGATCTTCTCATCTTGTTGATAATCCTTGGAAGCTCGGGAGAAGTCAATATACTCCAAACTGCAAAAGCCGAGTCATAACGATCAAACACCGGTAAAAGATGTTCATTAAGAGATGCTCTAAGTGCTCTAAGTGCTAATGCATTAGCCTTTTTGTGTTTGCTACTATTAGAGAATGATTCTTGAGTAGAGGCTTGATAAACTAGATGTCCTAGGCTTTTTAAATGTCTACTCATATTGACCTTCCAAGCATCAAGTCTAAAATGGTCAAACATAGGAGGGCTATCCATGAGTGCAAATGAAAATGCAAATGAAGATTAGCAAACCAAGATCTCACTCCTAGGTGGTTAAACCTAAATATTAGGAGCGTAGGCTCTGATACCAATTGAAATCACCTAGAGGGGGGGTGAATAGGTGATATAGCTAATCTATGAACTCAATGCGGAATTTAAAAACTTAATGCAATACACTCAAGTGCAATCAACAAATGATGCACACACAACCAAGCCAAGCAATTATGAATGCACAATATGAATAGTTGCAAGGCACAAAGTAAAGAGAGAGATAGAGAGAGTCAATGGATCAAGCGCAAACAAAAAGATATGTTTCAAGGTTCGAGCACCCAGCTCTACATCCCCGCCTTCGACACACGAAGGATTTCTAATCCACTAGCTAGTCCACAAAGAACTCTCACAAGGAGTACCCAACTCCTCTCTTTACAACCACAACCTCCTCCTTGAGGCAAGCTCCAATCCAACAAAACAATCACCTCACAACTTGAGGGATTAGCACAAAGCAAACACAAGGATCACCTCACAACATGAGGGATACAACCCAAAAGCACAAGCCAAGAAAAGATTGGGTTTACAACTTGGTGGTCTAAACAACAACAACAAACAATTTCTTCTCCCACACAAAGATCCTATAGAAGAGATAGTAGATTATAGCTCAAGTGTGGAGAAAACCAATGGAATGGAAATCAAAATTACAAAGAGAAATCCTTGGGAAAAACTGAAACCAAGATATAGAAGTTCAATCAAAACTCTTTTCCCAAAAACCCTTTTCTTTGGTTTTTCAAACCCTAGCAAAAATTCCAAATAGATTGTTCAATATGAGTTCAAAAACTTCTTTTGATTGCAGTAAAAACACCAGAGAGTAGGGAAAAATTTGCACCAAAAATCTTAGAGAAAACAGGCTATTAATGGGGTATTTATAGCCCCCAGAAAAATATAGCCGTTGGCAGCCAAAACTGCCAGAATTGGCCTAACGGTCGACCGCCCGGTCGACCGTCCAACGGTCAACTTTTGCCCGTTGGCAGCCCACGGTCGACCGGACCGGTCGACCCAAAAAAACAGAGAGCTCTGGTCTCAGACCCGGTCGACCCTGACGGTCGACCGTCCCTGTGTCTGCCAAACGTGCACAGATCTGTGCACGTCGGTCGACCGATCCGGTCGACCGACTTCATCCCAAGTCGACTTGGTCAGAAGACTAGTCGACTGGTTGAAGGCTGGAACAGAAAACTGGGTCAGAAAAACAGTTTTAAAAATATTTTGAAAAATCTTTTAACACTCCTAAAAATCACCAAAAATAGTTTTATCATTTTGCATTGATATATAAACATGTGATAAAAAGTTTAGCTCAAATATCAATCAATATGAACTATTTTTGTATCTTATCATTTTTACCAAAAATCAAAAACTGTATTTTCTAAAACTTGGATTTTGAATAGAAAATATATTTTGTCCAAAACTCATCCAAATACAAAAACATGATATTAAACAACATTTAGGCATGATGTATATGGATATAATCCAATATACATGAAACATATACATATCATAGTTTTTGTCTTTAATTCCAAAAATAAGTTTTGTTAAAACACAAAACCTAAAACACATGAAATAGATTATCAAACTAAGTTTGTCTAAGTAGTTGAAGCATGCATGTATATAGAACAAATCTAATATACATTAAACCATGTAAACTTGTTTTGATCTATCTATTCATGAAACCAAGATCGGTTAAACCAAAAACCGAAAACCAAAACATGAAACGTGTGTGTGTGGTGAACTTGAGCATATCATACTATTCTAATCTTTACAATTTGGATCTAAACACAAAACTAAACTATGGTACCGATGTCTTCTTGTAGAGCGCAATCTCCAAGCCGACTCGATCCAAAACACTTTGATCCACCGAGCAAGTGCTATATATGATCTTTGACGCTCGGGCTCTTGAATCAACATGTGAAAGCTTCCAAATCATTTTGTTGAAGCTAATTACCAACTAATAACTTGATTAATGATCTAAAACTAAATAACACAAGATTATTAGTACACATAACTACATGGGTTAATCATCATCAAAACTAGAGTGAAAGGCCTTTGGGCCAACACTCATCAATTCCTTCCAGATGTGGAAAACTCGATCCTCGAGTGGATATAGTTGGTCTCGAAATGACACCAATTGTAAGATCTAAAATATACGACAATACTCAAACAAAGAGATTAACGTTAAATAAAATAAAGTTGCAAGTAAGGAAAATAAATCACAGAAAAGAAAGTAAACACAATCACAAGTGATTTACCCTGGTTCGGTCGTTGTGACCTACATTCAGTCCCTAAGCCACCCGTTTGAGATTTTCCTTTAACCTTTGATTTTGTACACCCAAAATTAATACCTTGTACAACGCTTGACAAATCCCCTTTGTCAAATGTATACAACTCTTCTTACAAATCAAGAAGACCACAATACCTTGTACAACCTCTCTTCAACCCGAAGACGCTCTTGTACAATGCTTTCTCTTTGATGAATACAATCAATCCTATAAGCCTTGAATCTGTATGTGATCGTGAACAAGGGCTCTTATAGGTGGACGCTCAGAAATCTTCACTATAGGAATGGAATTTGATTGAAGAAATGAAAGTGGAAACAGTTTTCTGAAAAACAGATTTTTGACACAGTTTTTTGGCAGAAAATTGGTATTTTTAATTGGTATTTTTAGCCTAAGACAACATCCCTATTTATAGCTAAAATCTATAGTCAGTTAGGGTAGTTATCATGACAAATTTGAATATTGAATCATTGGATAAAATACCAGAAACAGAACTTGTCCAACAGTCAGAAACTGCCATTAGTCCACTTGATATTAGGGGTTAGTCGACTAGGGTAGTGAATTTTGCCTAAATTAGTCAACTTATAAAGGGGCCAAGTCGACTAGGGCATGATTGAAACAAAAGACAAGTTTCTGAAAACTAAAACTAGCCAACTAGTAGAAGGTATTAATCGACTATGCCATATATTAGTCGACTATAAAAATAGTTAAGTCGACTAATAGTACATACAGGTCAGAAATAGAAAGCTGGTATACATCTAGAGGCAAACTAAGTCAACTATAGCTAGGGGTCAGTCGACTATAGTTGGTATAAGTCGACTAATCATATGCAAACTAAGTCAACTATAGCTAGGGGTCAGTCGACTATAGTTAGTATAAGTCGACTAATCATATGTATAAGTCAACTACAAGGGCTTATGATGTGTATGTGCTTCAAGGCTTTTAACATTCTAATAAATATTACAATACACATTCATAGCCACTCTCTTTGGGAAGTCTTGAGCATGTAGAACTCTTGTATAAGCTTGTAAGATAGAGCTCCAATGAAATAGCTTCACAAATGTATCATTAAAAGCAAGTTCCAACATTCTCTCCCTTTTTGATGATGACACTTTGTGTGCACGAATACTTCCCCTGCAGAGAATATATTTTATGTTCTCCCCCTACAGAAAACAGGTTATAACAGATATAGCAAAACATGTGTTCTCCCCCTGCAACAAATATATCATAACATATAAATATATAATAAATGTTTGAAATATTTTTCTTATCACTTTTTATATGGTTCCTGAAAGATAAACATTAGAATGGTACCAATAATTATAAGAACAAAGCATTTAACCTTTAGGAATCCAAACCCAATATGAATTTAGTTTCTATCTGTTAGTATACACATAATTGCATGAATTACATATAGAATATATGTATGATGCAATATAAGTATTTTTATCAACAATACTTAAGTTTTTAGGAATCCATATGAACTTGCTCTTAATTCTTTTGAAATAATATCAGTATTTCTTTTCACAAAAGAATTATATGGATTATGATTCTTTTTACTAACTTGTATAGATTTTTCACTCTTATTTAGGAATCCAAGACCATAATGATTATGTAACATATTTTGATAAGATAACAAATCATTTATCTTTTCTTTTCCTTGATTAAATTTAGTCACATATTTTAAAATATCTTCATACTTCATTTTGAAAATTGACATGTCTTTATCTAAAACAGAAATTCTTACATTTAAAGACATAGTTTTTCTTTTCAATAAAACATTATTTTGTAATAAATTCTCATTATCTTTTTTTAATGATGATATCACTTTTTCAAAATCATCTTTTTGAGAATTTATAGAAGAAATTTGAGAAGCATAACAAGAATTTTCTTTGAAAAGTTTTTCATTTTTCTTTGACAAAACTTTATTCTTTATCTTTTCATTCTTAAGATCATTATATAATTCATAAAATGCATCTAAAAGTTCAGTATGGGGCCATTTGTTTCGCGTAAAAGTTTGTAATTCGTAAATGACTTACAACTTAATTACAATTGCGGCGTTTGTTTAGACCGTAATTCGTAAAAGACTAAAACAACCCAATTGCCACTCACTTGCAACCTAACTACCACTCACTTACAACCCAGTTATAATTAATTTTGTGATCATGTAAATTTGTATTATTTCTTTATGTTAATATTAAATTTTTTTAATATTTAACATTTTTAATATTTATTTGCAATATTAAAACTTTTTAAATCACCAAATAGTTTATTTTGTGGTCAACTTTTTCACTCACGACTTACACATTATGACAACCAAATACCATAAAACACAATACACTTTTTCACTTATGACTTTATATTACCAATCAAACACCATAAAGCTTACATGCATGTAACTCATTTACAACTGTAAAAGACTTTACCAATTATGACTTACGAATTACGGCCAATTACGACAACCAAACAGGCCCTATATTGTACCTCATCTTCTTCTTGAGCCATGTAACAGATGTTGGTATGGTCAGTGGCTTCTTCTTCATCAGAGGAAGAGGAATCACTATTTTTCCATAATGCTTGATAGTCTTTTTTCTTTCTGAACTTTTTGCTCTTGAGTTTACCTTTATTTTTGAGCAATAGGCAATCCTTCCTCATATGACCTGTTTGTTGGAACTTGTTTTGATGAAGACTTATGTGACGCATGTCATTTGGAGCTCTAACACATGATGAATCAAGAGTTCTACATGATCAAGATGTGCCAAAGAGAGTTGATATGTTGTGGTTTGTAATTATGAAGTAGCATGTAAAAAAGCCTTGATACACTCACACATATTAGAGTCAATTAGTCGACTAATACCTTATGCAAGTCGACTAATCCCATGTGTAGTCGACTTGACCCAAACCCTAGTCAACTAAGTCCTGTGTCCAAATCAGACCCCACTCTCTGTTTGTGTATTAGTCGACTTAACAGTCAAATATAGTCGACTAATACATCTTGTAGTCGACTAATCAAAGTCCCCTAGTCGACTAATAGCTGGTCCAGTCGACTTATAGGAAGTTGCAGTCGACTTGAATCAGTTAAACAGAAAACTGTCACTCCAACGTACCTTGGCCTAGTCAACTTATAGTCAAACCTAGTCGACTAATAGTGGAAAATTTGCCTTGTATAGTTGACTAACTCTATAGGCAAGTCGACTATAGGCAGTTTCTGACTGTTGGACAGTTTCTGTTATCTGGTCTTTTGTGCAATGTTTTTTAACATTCATATCATCTGAATTGCTCCTATAACTACCCTAACTTACCCTAGTCTTCAGCTATAAAAAGGGTAGTTAGTCCAAAGGCCAAAAAAAAAGAAAAATCAAGAAAAATCTTCAGTTTTTCAAAGCCAAAATTCTGTCAACCTGAAAACTATTTTTCCCACTTCAGTTCTTCACCAAAAGTCAATCTCCATTGTGAAGTTCTCTGAAGTTCTTGTTTCCTATACTAGACCTTGTCCACATACACATTCAGTACCAAGGCTTATAGGAAAAGTGTTGTAATACTCAAAGCAATCATTGTACACGGGTGGGTTCTTGGTGTAGAGGCAGTTGTACAAGGTGATCATTGTACACGAGTGGCTTCTTGGTGTAGAGGCAGTTGTACAAGGTGAAAGGTGTTCTCTTGGTGGAAGAGAAGGTGTACACATTTGGCAAAGGGGATTTGTCAAGTGGTGTGCATGGTTGTGATTTTGGGTGTACAAAATCAAGGATAAAGGAAAATCTCAAGCGGGTGGCTTGGGGACTGGATGTAGGTCACGAGGACCGAACCAGGATAAATCTCTTATGTTTGCGTTTGTCTAAACTTTTCTGAGATTTACTTTTCCTTTATTGCAAGTTATTTATTTGTTTAACTTAATCCTTCTTGTTTTAGTTTTGTGTTGACTTGGGTATTTTTAGATCCATAGTTGCCAACAGAGATAGTTCCGCATTTGACATTATCTCGGGACCAACATTTGGTATCAGAGCAGGTTCAAGGCAACAACCATACGAGGATGGTAACGGAGTTCCCTTCGTCACAATTCAAAGAAGGACATTCTACACAACGTCCACCGCTATTTGACGGAACCAACTACAACTATTGGAAGTGTAGAATGAAGATCTACTTGCAGTCACTCAACTACGACCTTTGGAACATCGTAGAAGCATCGTACACCAAGCCAACAACCAATTACAATGCTTGGAGTGAAGATCAAAAGAAGAACACGAACCTTGACGCCAAAGCGATGAATGCCTTGTTCTGTGCCCTAACCAAAGAAGAGTTCAACCATGTTTCAACAGCGACTTCTGCACATCAAATATGGCATACTCTTCAGGTAACACACAAAGGCACAAGTAAAGTTAAGGAATCTAAAATATCTGTTCTTGTCCACAGGTTTGAGTTATTCAAAATGGAGGAGAATGAACCATATCCGAGATGGTTACAAGATTCACCGACATCACCAATACATTAGCATCCCTTGGAAAGGACTACACCCAAGTTGAAAGAGTTCGTAAGATCCTTCGTGCACTCACACAAGAATGGGAGAAGAAGACAACCGCAATTGAAGAGGCGAATGATCTCTCAATTATGACATTAGAAAACCTAATCGGTAATCTAATGGCATATGAAGTACAGTTAGAAGAAAGAAAGAAGGACGAATGACGACAACACTCAAAGAAGAAAGAACTCACCTTCCATGCATCCTCCGACACGGACGATTCCGATGACGATGAAGAGGAGATGGCAATGCTTTCGAAGAAATTCAGGCGATTCCTAAAGCAAGGTAAATTCAAATGCTTTAATTGCAATAAATCAGGTCATATGAAGATGGATTGCCCTTTGCTCAAAAAGAAGGATAAGTACAAGAGTAAAAAGTTCAGAAAGAAGAGAAACTATGAAGCATCATCAGAATACAGTGATTCCTCTTCCTCTGATGAAGAAGAAACCACTGAGCGTGTCTATCTATGTTACATGGCACTGGAAGATGATGAGGTATCATTTACTGAACTTTCTGATGCATTTCATGAATTGTTTATTGATCTGAAAAATGAAAAATTGAAAAATAAAGTTTTATTAAAAGAAAATGAAAAATTTTTAAAGGAAAATTCATATTATGCTTTACAATGTTCTTCTATAAATTCTCAACAATATGAGTTTGAAAAAGTCATATCATCTTTGAAAAATGAAAATGAGAAGTTTATAAAAGAGAACATTTTTCTGAAAAAGGAAACTGAATCTTTGAATAAAAGCATTTCTATTTTAGATAAAGATATTTCAGTTTTCAAAAAGAAATATGAAGATCTTTTGCAAAATGTGACTAAGTTCAATAAAGGAAAAGAAAAATTGAATGATTTATTATCTTTTCAGAAGTTGTCACATGATAATCATTATGGTATTGGTTATAATGAAAAGTATTCATATGTTAGTAATCCATATGTGAAAAGAAAGTCTAATCATGTTTCAAAAAGAATTAAGACAAAGTTTATATGGATTCCTAAGAATTTAAGTATTCATGATAAAAATACATATATTGCATCATACATTCATGATATATGTGATTCTTGCAACTATGTGTATACTAACAGGTGGAAACCAAATTCTAAATGGATTTGGACTCCTAAAGGTTAATATGTTCTTTTATATTTGGTACCATCTAACGTTTATCTTGCAGGTACCATATAAAAGTTGACAAGAATATATATATATATATATATATATATATATATATATATATATATATATATATATATTTACTAATATATTTGTTGCAGGGGGAGAACATAGTCTTTCCATATTTGTTATAACCCAATTTCTGCAGGGGGAGGAAAATATAAAATATTTTCTGCAGGGGGAGCACTTGTGCACATAAAGCGTCATCATCAAAAAGGGGGAGAATGTCGGAACTTGTTTTGATGAAGACTTATGTGACGCATGTCATTTGGAGCTCTAACACATGACGAATCAAGAGTTCTACATGATCAAGATGTGCCAAAGAGAGTTGATATGTTGTGGTTTGTAATTATGAAGTAGCATGTAAAAAAGCCTTGATACACTCACACATATCAGAGTCAATTAGTCGACTAATACCTTATGCAAGTCGACTAATCCCATGTGTAGTCGACTTGACCCAAACCCTAGTCGACTAAGTCCTGTGTCCAAATCAGACCCAACTCTCTGTTTGTGTATTAGTCGACTTGACAGTCAAATATAGTCAACTAATACATCTTGTAGTCGACTAATCAAAGTCTCCTAGTCGACTAATAGCTGGTCCAGTCGACTTATAGGAAGTTGCAGTCGACTTGAATTAGTTAAACAGAAAACTGTCAGTCAAACGTACCTTGGCCTAGTCGACTTATAGTCAAACCTAGTCGACTAATAGTGGAAAATTTGCCTTGTATAGTCGACTAACTCTATAGGCAAGTCGACTATAGGCAGTTTCTGACTGTTGGACAGTTTCTGTTATCTGGTCTTTTGTGCAACGTTTTTCAACGTTCATATCATCTGAATTGCTCCTATAACTACCCTAACTTACCCTAGTCTTCAGCTATAAAAAGGGTAGTTAGTCCAAAGGCCAAAAAAAAATGAAAAATCAAGAAAAATCTTCAGTTTTTCAAAGCCAAAATTCTGTCAACCTGAAAACTGTTTTTCCCACTTCAGTTCTTCACCAAAAGTCAATCTCCATTGTGAAGTTCTCTGAGGTTCTTGTTTTCTATACTAGACCTTGTCCACATACACATTCAGTACCAAGGCTTATAGGAAAAGTGTTATAATACTCAAAGCAATCATTGTACACGGGTGGGTTCTTGGTGTAGAAGCAGTTGTACAAGGTGATCATTGTACACGGGTGGCTTCTTGGTGTAGAGGCAGTTGTACAAGGTGAAAGGTGTTCTCTTGGTGGAAGAGAAGGTGTACACATTTGGCAAAGGGGATTTGTCAAGTGGTGTGCATGGTTGTGATTTTGGGTGTACAAAATCAAGGATAAAGGAAAAGCACAAGCGGGTGGCTTGGGGACTGGATGTAGGTCACGAGGACCTAACCAGGATAAATCTCTCGTGTTTGCGTTTGTCTAAACTTTTCTGAGATTTACTTTTCCTTTATTGCAAGTTTTATTTGTTTAACTTAATCCTTCTTGTTTTAGTTTTATGTTGACTTGGGTATTTTTAGATCCATAGTTGCCAACAGAGATAGTTTCGCATTTGACATTATCTCGGGATCAACACTGTTTTATTACAATTAAAACATTTAAACTTACTTTGTTTCAAGAACTTTCTGAATTTTCTTGAAAGCATTGCCATTTCCTCTTCATCGTCATCTGAATTGTCTGTATCTGAGGATGCATGGAAGGTAAGTTCTTTCTTCTTAGATTGAAGTTGTTGTTCATCCTTTTTTTAAGTTGATTACAAGGGCTTATGATGTGTGTGTGTGTTTTAAGGCTTTTAACATTCTAATAAATATTACAATACACATTCATATCCACTCTCTTTTGGAAGTCTTGAGCATGTAAAACTCTTGTATAAGCTTGTAAGATAGAGCTCCAATGAAATGGCTTCACAAATGTTTCATCAAAAGTAAGTTCTAACAGATATCTCTGTTGCTCTCAGACTACTCTAGATCATCAGAATTTAGTGTTGGCCCAAAGGCCTTTCACTCTAGTTTTGATGATGACTAACTCATGTAGTTATGTGTACTAATAATCTTGTGTTATTTAGTTTCAGATCTTTAATCAAGTTATTAGTTGGTGATTAGCTTCAACAAGATGATTTGAAAGCAATCACATGTTGATTCAAGAGCCCGAGCGTCAAAGATCATATATAGCACTTGCTCGGTGGATCAAGGAGTTTTGGATCGAGTCGGCTTGGAGATTGCGCTCTACAAGAAGACTTCAGTACATAGTTTAGTTTTGTGTTTAGATCCAAATTGTAAAGATTAGAATAGTATGATAATGCTCAAGTTCACAACACACATGTTTCATATTTTGAATATTGGTTTTCGTTTTTTGGTTTTAGGTTTAACCGATCTTGGTTTTCATGGATAGATATTATATCAAAACAAGTTTACATGGTTTTATGTATATATGATTTGTTCTATATACATGCATGCTTCAATTTCCTAGACAAACTTACTTTGATATACCTATTCATGTGTTTTAGGTTTTGTGTTTTAACAAAGCTTATTTTTGGAATTAATGACAAAAACATGGATATATATATGTTTCATGTATATAGGATTATATCCATATACATCATGCCTAAATGTTCTTTAAATATCATGTTTTTGTATTTGGAAGAGTTTTGGACAAAACGTATTTTTCTATTCAAAATTCAAGTTTTAGAAAATAAAAGTTTTTGTTTTTGGTAAAAATGATTAGACACAAAAATAGTTCTTATTGATTGATATTTGAGCTAAACTTTTTACCACATGTTTATATATCAATACAAAATGATAAAACTATTTTTGGTGATTTTTAGAAAAGATAAAAGAATATTTAAACATGTTTCAAATTCAGTTTTCTGATTCCAGGCTTCACCAGTCGACTAGTCTTCTGACCAAGTCGACTTGGCCGAAGCCGGTCGACCGGGTCGGTCGACCGGCGTGCACAGATTTGTGCACGTTTGGTAGTCATGGGACGGTCGACCGTCCGGGTCGACCGGATCAGAGAGCAGAGCTCTCTGTTTGTTTCGGTCGACTGGGGCGGTCAACCGGTAGCTGTCAACGGTCATATTCTGACCGTTGGACGGTCGACCGGACCGGTCGACCGGCAGGGTTATTTTGGCGAAATCTGCTTCAAACGGCTAGTTTTCAGATTTGCCTATAAATACCCCATTTGTGAGAGTTTTTCTCTAAGATTTTTTGTGCGAATTTTTTCATACTCTCTAGTGTTTTTACAGCAATCAAAAGAAGTTTTGGGATTCAAATTGAACAATCTATTTTGAGTTTTTGCTAGAGTTTGGAATTTCAAAGAAAAGGGTTTTTGGGAAAAGAGTTTTGATTCATCATCTATATCTTGGTTTCAGTTTTTCCCAAGGATTTTTCTTTGTGATTTTGATTTCCATCCCATTGGTTTTCTCCACACTTGAGCTAAAATCTACTATCTTATTCTATAGGATCTTTGTGTGGGAGAAGAGATTATTTGTGGTTGCTTGTTGAACCACCAAGTTGTAAACCCTCTATTTACTTTTCTTTGTGCTTTTCCCTCTTGGGTAGAGAAGGGTGTTTGTGCAAGTGGTTTTGTATCCCTCAAGTTGTGAGGTGATCCTTGCTTGGCTAGTGCTAATCCCTCAAGTTGTGAGGTGATTGTTTGTTGGTTGAAGTTGTGCCTCAAGTGGAGGTTGTGTTTGTAAGGAGAGGAGTTGGGTACTCCTTGTTGGCCTTCTTATGCTTGCTACTATTTGAGAGGGTTTCTATAGTGATGGCTTGATAGGCTAGATGTCCTAGGCTTTTTATATGCTTAATCATGTCAACCTTCCAAGAGTCAAGCTTAATATGGTCAAACATAGGAGGGCTATCCATGAGTGCAAACTAGATGAGTGCAAATGACAATGCAAATGAAGATTAGCAATCCAAGATCACTCCTAGGTGGTTAAACCTAAATATCAGGAGCACTAGCTCTGATACCAATTGAAAAGTCACCTAGAGGGGGGGTGAATAGGTGACAATGCTAATCAATGAAACTAAATGCGGAATTTAAAAACTTAAAGCAATAAGCACTCAAGTGTGATCAACAAGTGATGCACACACAACCAAGCCAAGCAAATATGATGTACAATATGAATAGAAATGCAAGGCACAAAGTAAAGAGAGAGAGATAGAGCCAATAGATCAAACGCAAACACCAAGATATGTTCTCGAGGTTCGAGCACCCAGCTCTACATCCCCGCCTTCGACACACGAAGGATTTCCACTAGCTCGTTCACCTAGAACCCTTACAAGTGGTACCCACTCCACAGGAGTACAACCACAACCTCCACTTGAGGCAAAAACAACAAGTCACCAACAATCACCTCACACCTTGAGGGATTCACACAAACCAATACAAGGATCACCTCACAACCTTGAGGGATACAACCCAATAGCCAAACTTCCTCAACACAATGAGGGAAAGGCACAAAGCCAAGCTAAAGACAGGGTTTACAACTTAGTGGTTTCAACCAACAACCACAAAACAATCTCTTTTTCTCACACAAAATCCTATAGAGAAGATAGTAGATTTTAGCTCAAATGTGGAGAAAACCAAAGGAATGGAAATCAGAAATCACAAAGAAAATCCTTGGGAAAAAATCAAGAAATCAAGATAGAATAGTTCAATCAAAATCCTTTCCCAAAAGCCCTTTCTTTGATTTTCCAAACCCTAATGAAAACACAAAATGGATTGTTCAATTCAAGCTCATAAACTTCTTTTGATTGCATTGAAAACACCAGAGAATCAGGAAAAATTCGCACAAAAATTCTTGTTAAAAAATCTCTCTCAAATGGGGTATTTATAGCCCATTTAGGAAACTAGCCGTTGACAGTTCAAACGGCCAGAAATAGCCTGTCGGTCGACCGGCCGGTCGACCGCCCAACGTTCAAATTTTTGAACGTTGCAACACCTGGTCGACCGCCCGGTCGACCCAAACAAACCGAGAGCAAACTGCTCTCAGTCGGTCGACCGCTCGGTCGACCGGCCAAGGCTGTAGCCAGCGTGCACGTTTCTGTGCACGTCGGTCGACCGCCCGGTCGACTGGCTACTTGGTGCGGTCGACCGACCTTGCCTGGCAGGCAGCAAATAGGTCAGAAAACTGAGGTAAAAAATATTCCAATAAATCTTTTAACTCTTGTAAAAATCCCCAAAAATAGTTTTTGCATTTTGCATTGATATATAAACTTGTGATAAAAAGTTTAGCTCAAATATCAATCAACATGAACTATTTTTGTAGCATATTATTTTTACCAAAAACCAAAACTTGTATTTTCTAAAACTTGGAATCTTGAATAGAGAATACCTTTTGTCCAAAACTCATCCATAATACAAAACTATGATATTTAAACATTTTGAAGCATGATGCATATGGGTAGAAATCCAATATACATGAAACATGTATATATCATGATTTTTGTCATTAAGTCCAAAAATATGTTTTGTTATAAATATCAAAACATAAAACTCATGAAGTAGATTATCAAACTAAGTTTGTTTAAACAATTGAAGCATGCATGTATATAGAACAAATCTAATATACATAAACCATGTAAACTTGTTTTGATATAAAATCTATTCATGAAAACCAAGATCGGTTAAACCTAAAACCGAAAACCAAAACATGAAACGTGTGTGTTGTGAACTTGAGCTTATCATACTATACTAATCTTTACAATTAGGATCTAAACTAAAACTAAAACTATGGATACCTAAGTCTTCTTGTAGAGCGCAAACTCCAAGCTAGAGCGCAATCTCCAAGTCGGCTCGATCCAAAAACTCTTGATTCACCGAGCTTGACTCCAATGAGTGCTAGATATCATCTTTGATGCTTAGACTCTTGAATCACCTTGTGAAAGATGTGTGGAACCTTTTACCAACTAATATCTTGGTTAATGATCTGAAACTAAAATCACAAGATTATTAGTACACATAACTACATGAGTTAATCATCATCAAAACTAGAGTGGAAGGCCTTTGGGCCAACAATCTCCCCCTTTTTGATGATGACAAAACTCATAGAGTTATATATGCATGGATTAAAATAAAGCTTCAAAGAAGCTCCCCCCTTAACTCATGCATAGGAATAAACAAACAATAAGATGCATATAAATAAGGTTCTTGACATAAAATGAATATGCATAAGAAACATGCTCTTGATTCCAATTAAAACTAAACAAATAACTTACCAAACAAAACTCTTGATACTAATAAAAACAAAACTCATAATGCTCTTGATACCAATGGATATTAATAAAAACAAAACTCATAATGCTCTTGATACCAATGGAGATGAAATGAACATAAAACTGAAAACTCATGCATATCAACTCCAAATTCTTCTCCCCCTTTTTGTCAATCATCAACAAAGGGGTAAAAACAAAATAGATATGAATTCTTCTCCCCTAAATATATGAAACAAAGAATCAATAAACTACTTCAAGGGGTGACACCAAAAATGATACCAATTAAAAAAATGTGTCATTGAAGTGCATTATGATACCAAAAGAAAGTGAACATAAAAACATTTAAGAAATGCCTACCAATTACCAATTGAAAGTAAGAAGGGCATTGAAAACAAATATGATACCAATTGAAATTAAAACATATTGAAAATAAAACACATGATACCAATTGAAAAACACAATGATACCAATTTTGAGTAAACAAATGCATCTAGATACCAATTGAAGATATTTATCTTTATAAGCAAATGAAACCAATTAAAAATCAATAATCATTCTTTAATCATTTTTCATTATAAAGTTAGGGAGTGGGAAACAAAACCAATGGTAAACTAAATACCAATTGAAAACTAAGTCAATTGAAATAATGTTAAAGCTCAAGCTTAGCATAAGCAGGATAATGATAATGCTTGTATAAAGATACCAATTGAAAATTGAATCAATTGAAAATGATGGATATTAAAAAAAATCAAGCTTATCATAAACAAAATTTGTGCTTCAAGATATAGGGATATAATAAGCACAAATAAATCATCTATATATGTATGTAAGAAATAGATACCAATTGAAATTGATACTAAATGAAGTGTAAGCATACATATATAAAACAAAACATATATGAGTATACAAAAGGATGTCAAGATTGATACCAATTGAAAGAATTCAATGATACCAATTGAAACAACAATAAGATCAAGTGTATATCTCATATCAACTACCACCCAATCATGTGCAAGTTTAAAAATGATTTGCAAGATGAAACATACTTGATCATGGTCTCCCATCCAACCGCCCATTGATGGTAGGGGTTTTCAAAAATGGATTTAGAAATATAGTTAGTTTGAAAATCTCTATCAAATTGAAGAATATTGCAACTAGTTAAATGGAGGGTAAACTAGTACGAAATCCTTTAAGTAAGGAATAACATGAAAATATTTTTCATGAAACATGAAAATCACATGATCACTAAACACTCAAATCTATAAAGCCCAAGTCAAAGTCTCATGAAAACAAAACATGAGTAAACTAATAAAGTGAGTGTACAAGTATAATGTGAAACCTCATAATCATGGAAATTGACAATCAAGCTCATTATGAAATTCCTTTAAAATATGAACACATGAAAAACTAAATCTTCATTACTAAAGGAAATTTCCTCAAAGACATGAAAATCATCATAACAATTTAAACTCCAAGGTATATGTATGTTTTGACAAAATAAAAGTATACATACATATCCCTAAACACAATTGAGTCCAAAATATAGATTTGCATGAAAAGCAAATGACTCAAGGGGCATACATGTATATCTTAAGGTTTGGCAAAATAGACATATACATGAAGTGAAAACACTTTATCATAGAAAACACATCAAAAATAGGAATACATGTTTGAATGCATGAATCATCAAAACTAGACTATACTAGAACATCTAATGGGTACAAATAGGCATTCAAGCACAAACATATAAAGATTTACTTGTGGCCCATTCTATGTACAAGTATAAATCCTAGTTTTAATGAAAACTAACATCTAAGCATATATTCAAATCATAAAGCATAAAACGAGTCATAAATCAATGATATTCTAAAAATGATCATTATGTAAATTTACATGCTATAAAGATCATGATATACATCAAAACAATTGTGAAAACACAAAATATGGATTCATATAAACAATGGTGATTTCAAATTTCAAAACATGTATTGCAATAAACATACTATTCAAAACATGAGTCATTAAAACGAAAGTTATAGAACATCATATGATCATTATGCAAATGCATGTGCATTAGATCTAGAGCATACATGTTAGTCTAAACAAGGTGAGGCACTAAATATAGATCCATATGAAGCATGGGTGCTCAAGTGGCTAAACATGTGCAACCTTAATCTAATGAACATGGCACAAAGCATAATGAACAACAAAACACAACATGCTATAAAAGATGATCATAGAAAGCATGTAAACACTAAATGGAGTAAGGGATTGTTACCAAAACCGAAGAGGCAACTTTCCAAGTCTCCAAAACCCGGTGGTCCTCCCACCAATTCTCCTTGAGAGTGAAGCATCCAAATGGTTCTCTTTAGGCACGGAACGCATCCACTCCAAGGCACCAACACTCTCACGTTTTGCGAGAGCTCCCACCTACATCAAAAAGTATAGAGGTGGTCTTTGGTACCCATTTCTTTGTGGGTCACGGGGGTTAGTGTCTTTTCTAACCCAAACAAGATTAGTTGCTAAATTTTTAACATGTAAAAGATCATAACAAAATCTAGCAAGGTGGCCTTTTTGACCACAATGTGTACATGTGTACACGTGAGCATACATATGATGATGGTGATCATGAGAAGCATGTGTATGCCTAGATGGGTGTGCATGCAAGGTTGGAACTTGTTTCTTGCGAACCAAGGATCCAAACGTGAGTGATTCATGGCACAATGGCTCAAAGTGGAGCCCAAACAATCAACACTTTTCTTTAACAAATTTATATCATTTTCAATGCTAGAAGACAAAGTGGAGGAAGCTATAGATGTGCAAGAAGTAGAAGCTATACTAGCATGGCAAACATGAATATCAATATCATTTTGCAAAGACTTATTCTTAATCAAAACCAAATCCAATTCTTTTGAAATTGAATCAATTTTATTTTTCAAAGTAAGATTTTCTTTGAAAACAAGATCCAATCTAGAAGACAAAACTTAGTGGTTTCAACCAACAACCACAAAACAATCTCTTTTTCCCACACAAAATCCTATAGAGAAGATAGTAGATTTTAGCTCAAATGTGGAGAAAACCAAAGGAATGGAAATCAGAAATCACAAAGAAAATCCTTGGGAAAAAATCAAGAAATCAAGATAGAATAGTTCAATCAAAATCCTTTCCCAAAAACCCTTTCTTTGATTTTCCAAACCCTAATGAAAACACAAAATGGATTGTTCAATTCAAGCTCATAAACTTCTTTTGATTGCATTGAAAACACCAGAGAATCAGGAAAAATTCGCACAAAAATTCTTGTTAAAAAATCTCTCTCAAATGGGGTATTTATAGCCCATTTAGGAAACT
The DNA here is from genome assembly GCA_038442645.1 of Agave tequilana. NCBI lineage: Eukaryota > Viridiplantae > Streptophyta > Magnoliopsida > Asparagales > Asparagaceae > Agave > Agave tequilana. The sequence continues at coordinate 85,305 of JAVJIF010032446.1, read as the reverse complement.
AGCCGTTGACAGTTCAAACGGCTAGAAATAGCCTGTCGGTCGACCGGCCGGTCGACTTCCCAACGTTCAAATTTTTGAATGTTGCAACACCCGGTCGACCGCCCGGTCGACCCAAACAAACCGAGAGCAAACTGCTCTCAGTCGGTCGACCGCTCGGTCGACCGGCCAAGGCTGTAGCTAGCGTGCACGTTTCTGTGCACGTCGGTCGACCGCCCGGTCGACTGGCTACTTGGTGCGGTCGACCGTGCGGTCGACCGACCTTGCCTGGCAGGCAGCAAATAGGTCAGAAAACTGAGGTAAAAAATATTCCAATAAATCTTTTAACTCTTGTAAAAATCCCCAAAAATAGTTTTTGCATTTTGCATTGATATATAAACTTGTGATAAAAAGTTTAGCTCAAATATCAATCAACATGAACTATTTTTGTAGCATATTATTTTTACCAAAAACCAAAACTTGTATTTTCTAAAACTTGGAATCTTGAATAGAGAATACCTTTTGTCCAAAACTCATCCATAATACAAAACTATGATATTTAAACATTTTGAAGCATGATGCATATGGGTAGAAATCCAATATACATGAAACATGTATATATCATGATTTTTGTCATTAAGTCCAAAAATATGTTTTGTTATAAATATCAAAACATAAAACTCATGAAGTAGATTATCAAACTAAGTTTGTTTAAACAATTGAAGCATGCATGTATATAGAACAAATCTAATATACATAAACCATGTAAACTTGTTTTGATATAAAATCTATTCATGAAAACCAAGATCGGTTAAACCTAAAACCGAAAACCAAAACATGAAACGTGTGTGTTGTGAACTTGAGCTTATCATACTATACTAATCTTTACAATTAGGATCTAAACCCAAACTAAAACTATGGATACCTAAGTCTTCTTGTAAAACCTTGTAATTGTGATTGCCCCAAATCCTCGGTGGAGGTTCCCTTTGTGGGAGTCCTTTGTGGACAAGCTAGTGGACTTAAAATTCTTCTGGGTGAAGGCGGGGATGTAGAGCTGGGTGCTCGAACCTCGATAACATATCTTGTTGTTTGCGCTTGATCCATTGACTCTCTCTATCTCTCTCTTTACTTTGTGCCTTGCAACTATTCATATTGTGCATTTATTATTGCTTGGCTTGTTTGTATGTGCATCATTTGTTGATTGCACTTGAGTGTATTGCATTAAGTTTTTAAATTTCGTATTGAGTTCATTAGATTAGCATAATCACCTATTCACCCCCCCCCCTCTAGGTGATTTTTCATTTAGACGCTACATATACTCTTGGCCCAACAACTCTCGTCAGATTTAGGCTTCCTTTTCTAATGGACTAAATACTGCCTAGTTCACCATCAATATTACATATAAACTCATCATCTATTATTTTATTCATCTTTTCTACTGCAAAGGGTGGGAAATTTAGAACTAGAGGTAAGGAGAGTCTCTCAAAAGTAAGATCTTATGTAGACTAATCAAGTAAGGGTTACTCAGAGTGAAACTCAAACTTTTGTATGCTACCCGATGTTTAACATTAAATATGGGAATAACATCAAAACTTGAAAGAAAGTTTATAACATATACACTATCATTTATTCTTTTTATGACTTTGAAAGATCATGCTCCAGGTGCATGCAACTTTTTCATAGTTCTCAGAGAAAATTAATCATAATGAATCCATGCCATCCCATAGTCTCCAACTTCAAACCTTTGAACTTTCGATGAAGATCAGCCCAAACTTTGCAGGATGCATTACTCTGATTTATTTTGTTACCGATTTTCTTGTGTAGATCGTGAAGATGTGATGCAAATGTAGACTCAGATATCCTAGCATACTGACTCATATGAATAAGATTTATTGGTTATCTAGGTTTTAAACCTATACATTTTTTCTATAGGATTCATGCCTATTGTCCTATTGATGAAATTGTAATGTGTAAAATTGACAAGATAATTTCAAATACTAATCTCTAAGATGTTCCACTAAAGTTTGCAGTAGATTACACAGGCTTCGATTTACCACGTCAGTTTGGTCGTCAATTTGGGATGGAAAGCAGACGAGTATTGTTGTTTGGTTTTGACTTGATACCATAAATACTTTCAGAAATAGCTTGTGAATTTGACATCTCGATCAGACACAACAATAATCTTTGAAAGTCCATGCAATCTTACACAATTTCATTGAAGACGAGCTTGGCCACATGAGAAGCATCAAAGGTTTTTGAGCACAGTATGAAATGAGCCATTTTAGAGAAGCAGTCAACAACTACAAGTATCTAATCATGCGTTCAAAACAGGTAGTGTATAAGGCCAGTATTATGTTTCTATTATTTAGCTAACTAGCATGTGTGACACCTAACACAAGCTTAGCAACATCTTTTTTAAGATTTAGCTAATAAAATTGATGTCAACAGTATCAATAGTTTTGTTATGTCCAAAATGACCAGCGAGACCACCAATATGCATTTTCCAGACCACATGTTCTCTAACAGAAGTACGAGAGATGCATAACTTACAAAATCAAAATAGATAACCATCTTGTAGAAAAAAATCATCTATTTCATGTGTTGCCCTGCTCTCAACATAGTGAAAATTTCTTGAAAACCAGGACAAGATTCATACTCAACTTTCAACTTCTCAAATCCAACCATCTAATTGCTTAATATTGTTAAAATTGCTAAACGATGACTGAGCGCATTAACATCCTTGTTTTCAACTCCTGCTTTGTGACAAACTGTATATTTATGACCTTTGAGGAATTCTACCCAATAATCATATCTATTGTTAAGCTTCTTTTGGGAATTGATGTACTAAAGAGCTTCATAGTCCAAAAAGAGCACAGACTCTTGTGGGGGAAGATAGTGGCATTAATGTCGTAGCACTTGAATGACTGCATAAAATTCTTGATCATAAGTAGATTATCTTAGCTTGGCATCATTGAATTTCTCAATGAAGTAAGCTATTGGGTGACCCTCTTGACTTTTAACTCCACCTATGCTGATTCTCGACGCGTCGCATGCCACTTCAAATACTTTTGAGAAATCCGGTAGCCACAAGATTGGTGCTTCTACCATCTTCTCTCTAATTTCTTGAAAGGCTCTAGTGATACTCGACCAATTAAATTCATCACTCTATAAGCAATTAGTTATCGGGGGCTTGATCTGCTTAATCCCTTGATAAACCGCCGACAGAATGTGGCAAGTCCATGAAAACTCTATCCCCAAATTTGAGTATTTTCCTCTCCATCCATTTGCTTATCTTCCAAGTCTTCCTCTTATTTTTCTTTTCTTTGTCTTCTCCTTCTCCTCCTCCTGAATTCTTTTTTTTCTCTTCCTCTTTTATTTGCTTTAAGATACAAATTAGAGCAAAAGCAGAATGTGTTTTTCACCATTATCAATGACAAAGACTTAGAGTACATATTTCAAATCTGTCATTCAATCTACAGCCAAAAGGTCCTAAAACAAGTAGCATTCTGTGAATTATAATACAAAGTTTACTCTTACATGGCCATTGACTCATTTTGTGCATAAAATCTAATAACTACTCCTAGAAATGATTTCATCATTTATCAAATACGCGTATAACAAGCTAGTGAGGCTTGGCTCAGTAGGTTGTTGAAAGTCCAAGATTCAAAGCTCAACTATAGCCTTTGACTATAGAAAAGTACCCTTGCAATAGAAATATAGATATTTTTTCCTTTTTTATAAGAGTTTTCTTTCTTTCATGGGTTTCTTTTTTCCCCTAATGTCCCCCTCTCTATTTTCCTCATTTATTTTTTTTCCTAGAACAGTGCACATGCCAGGAGCACACAAATTTTTTTATGGAAGATTTCTTTTCAGCCACCTAAGTCAAATCATAATTAGGAAAAAACTCACATAATTTTATTTGCTTCAGCCACCTCTTTTTTTAAAATAAGAATGTGTGCCCACATGTTAAGTGTTGATGCGCTGATCAGCAATGAAAGACAAAAATATTCTTAAGTAATCACTTCAAAAATGCCTATTTTTGAGGACTAGGACTATGATCACAATTGATCGAGCCAAACCTGTACACAGAAAAATACAGAGTTTAGAATTAATGTAGGTTCTCAATGATACCGTGTAGCTTAGAGCTAACGAGTCGTATTCATAGAGAGGGACATTAATGGAAGCGTTGGGTAACTCTTCTTCATAAGTTAATACATCAGTTAAAGATCTTCTTCTAAAAAAATATTCAACTAAATTAGAAGGAAAGTAGAAGATAGAAGAAGAAAATGGTATTGGTGCTTTGATTACTAAGTTAAAAAAAAGAAAAAAATAAGGAAAAAAAGAACATACCTTGGAATAATTAAAGAAACGCGAGCGACCAATTAAGTTGAGTAATGATGAAGAGAAATGGAATAGTTTTATTTGATATCACTCTCAATATAACTATCTTTAAAGAAAATTATATCTATTGTTACTATAAATATAAATATTCCTCTCTTTTTTGTCATAAAACTCTCGCTATTTCATGCTATATAGAAGGCATGGTTAAAAAAAGTATAAAAAGGTAGATAAAGTAAACAAAGTAATTAAAGTAAGTAAAAATAAAAAGAAGTAAATTGAAAAGAACAGAAGAATCTTTTTTGAGCTGTCACCATTAATTACAGGCTCTCCGTCTTCTCTTTACAATTCTTTCTCTCAAATTAAAAACTATAATAACTATTTGAAAAGAAGAATCCTAACCTAAAACTCTCTGCGGAGTTCTTCTGTGTAGTCCCCTGAGATGAGATTTTTCTATGCTCTGCCTCTCTATTTATAGTAGAAGTAGTGGATAGACATTTGATAAAAGTTATGTAAACATCAAGAGATATATCTTCAAAATTTAAATTTAAACTCAGAATATTAAGATAATATTCTTTCTTTTGACTTGGAGAGAAAACTATTTCTGAATTTGAATGCTTCCCTTATCTTTAAACTTGATTTGATTTATCCAAAACTTTATAAAGAAATTTAATTTTGAATTGGTTTGCAGCTAGTTGGTATACTGATTGCTGAAAATGACTTATCAAATGACAGAACTGAAACAGTGATCAAAATAAAAATTGTATCCTTTTAAATTATTTTTTTTATAAAATCTTGAATCATCATATTTGAGTTTTGTAGAGAAAGTTACAATCAAAATGCTTAAAAGTACCCAGTCTGAATCCAAGTCTAAATTAATTTAGAACTCTGAATTTACTTAGATTTTCCTTCTTATGTCCAAATATGATTTCTTCATGTGATCCGTTGATTTTTTTCTAGCCTTTTATCCTCTTGAATTTTCAATTTTTCTTCTAAAATTGATGTGATATCCATTTATTTTCAGCGAAACTAATTGTCTTCAAAATTTTATTTTTTTCTTTGAATTTTGATTGATATTATCTCATCCGATACATCTGGTCTTCAGATAAGATGGCTTTTAGAAGCTCTGGATTTGAATAGATCCTCTTGATTTGTTTGTTTTTTTGAATTGTTTGGATTTAATTGATTAAATCTATCAATCTCTCTCTTCTTCGTTAATTACACTGCATACTACTAAACATGAAAATATATTAAAAATAGAGTTTTATTTAAAAATAAATGAAGAAATATGAAACATGTGATGTTACATATGCAATGTACGTGTACAATCACACCCCTACACTGACTTTTGCTTTTGCTCGAGTAAAATAAAAAAATAAAACCAATATAGCCTAACTCACTTTCGTAGAAATTATGGTTGTACTTAGCACATGCAACAAGTCGTTAAACCTCTAAGTTATCCCTTGAGGACAATTTTCGTCTCGTAAGGGTTTTCAGTAGGTTACACCTACAAAATCAATAAAGAAAGAAAAATAAATTGTTAGTATTTTCAAAAATGCAATTTTCATATAGAGAAAATATTTGAAGTATATTTGAAAGGATTAAGCAATCTATAAGTAATAGGGATACCAAACTATTCATTCCTAAGTTTACTCTTTATTCAAAAACTTGTTATTAATCGAATTACAGAGTCAAATTATATTTCTTATATAGTCTGTTGTTTTACCCTAAATCAAAAAAATGTGGTAGTCTACGAAACCCACTAATATTGACCTCTTTTCTATTTATATATTATCAATCCCCAACTTGAATAGGATGATGCAAAATCCTATTATGAAAATTATTTTCTTTACATGACTAATCTTGAAAAATCATCACTGAGTCATTATGGTTAATACATATGTCCAACAAAAGAATGTGACTTGATAGAATGATTGACTTGAGTTCAAGAGTGATAGGTTTGGGAACTACTACTGACTTATAGAATTGACGTAAATTAAGTTTGGGTTTAAGAGTCAGATTCGGTTCAAGAATTTGGTCCAAATCAAAGAATTAAAATTCACATTCATTTCCCAATAATGAAATGTGGCTATCCATAATAGGTGGTTCATACTCAAAATCTATAGGTACAGGAAACAATATTGGCTCAAGAATTGGGTTCAAATCGGATAAGGATATCGGAGTCAACATATAATTGAAAAGTAAAACTGAATCACAAAATTTGGGATCGGTGTCACATTCAAAATCAAGTTCAATTTCATTGAAGTAAAAATTTGCCAATTCAGGTTCGAGAACAACTACTAACTTGAGAAAATCAACTTTAGGTTTGAGAGTTGATTTTAGTTCAAGAGTTGAGTTCAAGTCAAAGAACTTAATTTCATGTTCTTTTCCTATCAATGAAATATGGCTATCCAAAAGAGGTGGTTCTATTTCAAAATCTATGGATACATGAATCAATGTTGGCTCAGAAAATAGATCCAACATGGGTAAAGAAACTGAAGTTAACATTGATTCAAAAATTGAAATTGAATCACAAAGTTATAGGTCAGGGTCACATTCATGTTTAAGTTCAATTTCATTGAAATAAAAACTTGTCAATTTGTCAATGGGTTGATATTGGTCAAGTTCAAGGTTTTGTGGTGAAACTGAATCTTGGTCAAAAAGATACCATGATTCTTGATTTTCATCAATATGGCTAGAAGTGTCAGAAATAGTCAAAGTTTGGGTAGGGAGAGTTTCCTCATCCTTACGCATGTTTTGTAATTGACTAAATCTTGCTTCTATCATATCGAAAGGATTTTGTAATTGATTTTCATCAATATGGCCAAAAATTTTAGGAATAGTCAAAGATTGGGTAGGGAGAGTTTTCTCATTCATACACATGTTTTCTAATCAACTAAGTCTTGCTTCATCATATCAAAAGGCTCGCTTTGGAATTGAATCATAGATTCCATACTCTTTTCTAAGTCATATATTCTTCTTTTCATGGTGGGAGTTAGAAAATGGAGTAATGATCTTGGACTTGGGAACTTTTTGCAAGTATTGAGTCTGTTGAGATTTGATGTTGTCGCGTGGACTCAAGAAAGGCTTCGAAACTCTTTTCTAAAGAAGATTTCTCTTCTATAGGTTAATCTTGATATTGAATTTACGAAGCTGAATGTTAGTCAGGTTGTTGATAGCATGACTCGAGGGAGTCGTATCCCCACTGATTCGGTGAAAAATGGTGATGATCTTCCTAATCATTTTCATAATACTGGGACTGGGGCATATACTGATTCAGATAAGACCAATCCGTCATATTTAGTTGGTTAAGGTTATGAAATACCGAGTTAGTAATACCTGAATCAAAAGAGGTCGATATGAAGTATGAATCACTATATGCATTGAAATAATTGTAATTGAAATCCATATCACAAAAAGTCAAAAATAAAAACAAAAAATAAACAAAGAAAAATCTAGCTTAAGTTAGGGTAAAACTTAGACCTAAACGACTCCTAACTGGTTAGGCTGTCTACGGGAGGTATATTGCAAAATTTGACCACAAATTAATCGGCCAGGTAGGGGCAAGACCAGCGAGAGGTATCTATGCCTAAGCAACGGGTCTAATTATGTGAAACCACTATTCTTTAAGGTTTCGCCATTCAATACCCAATCTTTGACACCGATTTGGCAAAAGTCAAATTCTAATTAACTTCTTGTAATATCCCCTAACAAAAAATACTATATTTCTACTTTTATTAATTTTATTTAGATTTACTTATTATTATTGATTAATTTATTTTATACATGTGTATAAATATATGTGCATGCATATTAAGTGCATATGTTTTTTATTTGCATTTATACAAGTATATGTATGTATCATATTTATTACATTATATTAGCATTACTACTATTATTATGTTATTGTTGGTAGTATTCCTAATTGATTTTTCTTTTCCAGCCCATAATCCTGTTATCCAATTAACCATAACCCATTTAACTCATACCCAAAAATAAAGCAAAATAAAATAAATAAATAAATTTAAAACAAAAAAATAGTAATAATAATAATAAAAATAAAAAAATATATTGTGTGCTTAATTTGTTTATGCCAAGTTTCAAACTCATGTTCCTTAGACGGAATCCTAATACCTAAACCATAATGCCATGTTGGCGTGTGATTAGGTTGGAGATCTAAATTATTTAAATAAACCTAAAGCCAAATTTAAATTTCAAATTTCAACTAAAAATCTCATGAGATATTTATGGATCTTTATCTTAACTATCTATATCTTCTATTGAAATCTACGTACCTAAGAATCTTATCACCTTATATTATCGAAACTCTTATCTCCTCTTCTTCTGTTTTTAAAAATTAAAAAATAAAAAAAATGTGCAGACGAGCAGCTGCTTCTCCCCCCATTTGGCCAGGCCCAATGGCCTGGGCCGCCACTGGGCCAAGCCAAGAAACAAAAAAAGAAAGAAAGAAAGAAAAATAAGGCTGGGCCGCCATTGGCCCAGGCCCACAGGGAAAAAAAAGAAAGAGAAAAAAAAGAACGGGCCGCAATGGGCCTAGTCCAGAAAGAAAAGGAAAAAAAGGAAAGGAAAAGAAACTAGGCCTGGCTAATTGGGCCAGGCCAGAAACCAAAAAAACAGAAAACAAAAAAAAACAGAGAGAGAATAAAACTCAGAGCCCATTTACAGTCTAACTCACAGATTTTGGGTTCTAATCTATTTTAACCCGACCCAAATACAAAAACGGACCCGCTAACTTATTGAAAAACAATTTTATTAACTAGATAAAAATTTGAAAAAAATAAATAAAAAAGGGATAAATATCTAGATAACCCCTACCATCTACTAAAATTTTTTTGGAATATTTACATATCATATTGAACTGAAACTCTGCCTTCTAAATTGAAACCCGCTAATCCAACATTCAGATCCGTTAAGGAATTTTCATGTTTTTAACCATTTAAATCACACAAAAATCAGTAAATAAAATTTAAATAATCCTATAAACTTAATGTATCAGCATACAACTTGTTTTAAGATCTGGACCATCCATATTTGATTTAAAATACTGAATAAATAGGATATCTCACGTAAAATTTGATATATATAAAATTTGATATCTTATATAAAATTCGAATGTATTTAATGTAGATTCTTCAAATTGGTACTTGGACGCATGATAAGCCTAGATGAGTATTCTTTGTTTATTTATTGAATATTTCAATATTATTTCATGCGAGTTGCTTTTAACTTGTTCCAAATTAATGTTATTTTATGCTTAAATAGTATTCATGTTTAATTACTATTCATGCACGTAAGTTATTATTCATGCATTTAATGCATAATGAATAAACCCCAAAAGATTATATTGCCGATTCTGAATAAATATCATAATATAATGATACCACTTAAGTAACCGCACTGATTATACATGATACCTACCTAATAAACATATTGTTCATGTTACTGAAAGTTATTGGGAAACTATATTGTTAGATTGTAACACTCGGTACAGCTCTATTCATCGTATACAAGGTTACTGCTATCGTTGACTGTGTATACGATTACTATCACTGTACTGTACTGTTACCGTCACCGCATCATCCCAGTATTCTAGGTAATATGGGCATTGACAGATTTAACTGAATTGAATAGATAATAAGGTAAATGGACAACTTACATTGGGATGGAGAAATTGATGGAGGAGACAGCTTCTGTATTTTGGGTGAACCTAGGATACAGGTTGCACAGTGAATCCTCATGCAATGTTTTTGGTCACCACGCTCGCTTCCCATGATAGTGAGCTCCTTGGTACTTCTCCTACAATAAGAACAAAGAAAAAGCTTTAGTATTGAACAATAAGTCGTTCCCTCCCCAGCAACGGCGCCAAAATTTGATCAGCAAAAAGCAAGCACAAAAATAAGTGAAGGAATGTGGGTCGACATTACTACTTTTGCAATTCTGCTGTAGTAGCAAAGTGGCTCTACGGGTCGTATCCACAAGGAGGAAGAGTGATGAAAGTTTGATGCGACTTCTTTATTCAAGAAAAGAGAAAGTTCTTTATTTCAAATAAAGAATGAAAAATGAAAACAAGTTGGTTTTAAAAATTATTTTAGAATGATTTGGTGGTTTGTAAAATTAGATTTTCTTAATGGTAAAAAATGCATGGCTAACTTTCTACTAAGTGCTCCCACTAATTCCTAACTTTTTGAAGATATAGCCTCACGATGGATCATAGGCAAGTATTACCTTTATGCATAGGAACTATTCACGTTGGGACCGAATAAAAGTCCTTCCTTTAACTTAGCTTCACATGGCAAAACTTGGGCATTCCCTTATCAAGATCCAATAGAAGGCGAGAATAAGGGAAGGCACAAGTGCACTAATGGTATCGGCAAAGTTAAAAGGAAAATCTCTAACTTATAAAAACAAGTATACAATTCATAGATCATCAAAAATCCGTTAAGTATGAAATATAAGAAAGCAAATACTTGTATGTAAGTTAGAGTTAGAACCCTCGTCTTAAGATACCATAGCTCTCATTTGCACAAGGCTTATTTGACACTATTGACTCATTTGGGTTATCAATCAGGCTGTTAGAGACTAGTGGATTAGTAGTTAGTTAACCATGCAATAAAAGAGTTAGTTAGACATGGTAGTAAAAGAAACAAAAAAAGAAAAGAAGTAAAGAGAAAGGGAGTTACACTACAACATGAAAGTAAAAGCAAATAGAAAACACGAGTAAATAGAAAGAAGAAAGAGAAGTAGTTACTTGTATTAACTTGTCACCTTCAAATACAACTTGTACACTCTCTCTCTTTTACTCTAATGGTTAAAACTAAAATTAGAAGAAGAAAGAAACAAACAACTACAACTTATAGGAACAAAATAATAATACAACTCTAAACTCTAGATATCTCCCTCTGAAGAACCCCTTGGGGTATTTATAGGCACCAGGGGAAAGGGGCCAGGGAGACAACCCATGGCCCAAAGCATGAGCACGGCCGCACCCGTACGACCGAGGAAATGCGGCCCGGGCCGCGTTTCCGTAGCCTTGCCAGGGCGGCGCGCGTCTGGCTTCGGGCAACAAGTCGTCCCTTCTGTCACCTGTCAGCTGAATTTTCTGGATTCTAGATTTGATACTCTAGGCTGACAAAATCTCCTCCCTAAGGTCAATGGCTACTTGGTAGGCCTTAAATCACCCATTAAATGGTAATTTAGGGTCTTCTTCTTCATTTACACTCCATGGACCTAGGATCAAGCAAACAAAGCTTTATTAATAGAATTTTATATCAAATAAATATGCGAATGTGATAAAAATTATGCAAAATTAGAGACTAATCACACCCCCACACTTCTCTTTTTGCTCATCCAGAGAAAAATAAAAATAAAAAAATTATTACACCACTTTCGCAGGTGATGCGATTGCACTAAGCATGTGCAACAAGCCTTTAAACCTCTTGGTTTTCCCTAGATGAGGAGTGTTGTCTTCTGGGAGTTTTCAACAGATTGCACCCATAAAATCTAGTAATTGAAGAAAAATATTTAGTTGTTAGCAAACCTCTTTCAAGAAAAAGAACTTTCAATCATCTAAGTAAAAATGACCGAATGATGTAAGAATTAGGTTCAACCCTCATAAGTCCTCCTATATTTTAGCCTTTATAAAAGAAGAAATTATGGTTTTTCTTTAAATTCAAAAAGGATCTTGTACTTCTAACTCATTGTGTTATTTTGCTTTTGATAGATATACATAATGTGTAAGTGTGATGTGCTTGAGATTTTTCAGCTCAACTTTGAATATCATTTAAGTTTATTAATATTTATCTATTATTCTTGATTTCATTAAGCTTTCTACTTTACTTATGTAACACAATTCAAACTGATGACTCCTAAACCAGATGGTTTTAGGGCACTAGGTGGAAAAACACCTCTCAGGTCCAATATGCAAGTAGAGTACGCCACGAAATCAAGCTTTACTTATATATTATATATATTTAAATTTTTTTGGCGTGAGTAATCATGCTTCTTGAGACATAATTATCCAGCTTTTTTCGTTTTTTCTTTTTTTTCAGAGTTGTATCTCTAAATACCAAACATGTGTGTATGGTTTATGCATATTCTACTAAGACTAAAAAAAAGGTATGAGTTATTTTTCTTATCCCTCCCAACTCTTAGTCAAACCAATGTTTCTTGTTTATTTAGGCAAAAATAAAGATTCATTAATAAGGTTCCCTTAATTCTTACAACCTTTTGGTATTTTTATAAAGAGTATAAAAATTCATTTTTTTTAGGAGTGTTTTTTTATTGTTTATTTAGGCAAAGAAAAGAAAGAATGTTAGCACCCCCCTCACACCTATCTAATGCATTGTCCTCAATGCTTAGTCATGAAAATGTAAATACAATAAATAGGGGAAAGAAAAGATATCATCGTCGCCGTCGACTCGGGCCAGCCAAGTGCGAATAGGCTAAGGGAGAGGTTGAAGAAGAAATTTCCAAAAGGTTCTGTGCAAGTATCTAAGGGGTGAGTATATAAATAAAAAGATTTTTTTTTAATTACACTTTTTTTTGGTTTTGGTGGTGTGTGGATGGCGATGGTCAGGTGTATGATGGAGCAAAATGACTCAACACAAGGTTAGCCTGGGATGCAGGCTCAATGGTCAAAAAGGGCTTCAGTCTTTGCCCGTTCACTTTGAATTCCGTGTTGTTCTTGGGATCGACAATAATCATAGTACCGAGTAGATAGACAGTGTGCACAATGAATGGTCCAGACCAACGAGTCTTCAGCTTCCCCATGAAAATGTGAAGCTTCGAGTTGTATAGCAGAACCTTATCTCCCGGGGCAAAGTTTTTTCAGTGTATGATCTGGTCATGAAAAAGTTTAGTCCTGCTTTTGGTGATCTGAGCGTTCTCATAGGCTTCATTCTGTATCTCCTCTAATTCTGAGATCTGCAGTCTCCTTATCACCGGCCTTACTCAGATCAAAATTGAGTTGCTTAATGGCCCATAGGGCACGGTGTTCTAAGTCGACTGGTAGATGACAAGCTTTTCTGAATATGATTATGTAAGGAGACATCCCCAGGACTATCTTAAAAGTAATGCGGTAAGCCCACAATGCATCGTTGAGTTTGACCAACTAATCCTTTCAGTTTTGTCTGACATCTTTTCAAAAATGTCGATTGACGACTTTGACCTAACATTTGTCTGGGGATGAAATGGAGTGGATTACCTGTGATTAATGGAATATTTACGCATCAGTGCTTCAAAAATTCTATTATAGAAATGCGATCCATTATCACTAATTATCACTCTGGGGGTGCCAAATCGGGAGAAGATGTTTTCTTTGAAAAATTTGATAACCACTTTGTTCTCACTGGTCTTTATAGGCACAGCTTCAACCTATTTAGAGACAGTTCACAGCAACTAAGATGAACTGGTTACCGAAGGAATTTGGGAATGGTCCCATAAAGTCGATAACCCAAATATCAAAAATTTCAACTTCAAGGGCATCATGTCTCTTCTTGAAATTTTCTTAATCTTCTGACAATTTGCACATATCTTGCAAAAGTGGAATGAGTCTTTAAACAAAGTGGGCCAGTAAAACCCATTTTGTAAAACTTTCTTTGCAGTCTTGCGGGGACCAAAGTGTCCGCCGCATGCAAGTTCATGGCAAAAGCTTAGCATTCTCCTCTGTTCTTCCTCTAGTATGCATCGTCGAATAATCTAGTCGGGACAGTACTTAAAAAGATACGGTTCTTCCCAGAAGAAGTACTGTACTTGGGCAAAGAAACAGCACTGGTCTTACTTTGTCAAGTCAGCGGGTAATTGTCCAGTGGCCAGGTAATTGACTATGTTCGCATACCATGGTTCCTTGAAAATGACCAAGATGCACTCGTCTGAGAAATCCTCGTTGATCGGAGCTTGTATGAGAGGTGCATTCGAAATTTGTGAAAGATGATCAGCGACCATATTTTCTGTACCTCATTTATCCTGAATTTTCAGGTCAAATTCTTAAAGTAAAAGGATCCATTGAATCAATCAGGCTTTTGCTTCCTTCTTAGTCATGAGGTATTTTAATGCCGAGTGATCCGTTAAAATCACCGTCTTTGATCCTAACAAGTAGGGCCGGAACTTCTTTAATGCAAAGACAACGGTCAAGAATTCCTTCTCGGTCGTTGTATAATTCTGTTGGGCGTCATTCAAGGTTCTACTCGAGTAGTAAATCACGTGTTGCCTATTGTCGATACGCTATCCTAGACCGTGCCAATAGCAAAATCAGAGGCACCGCACATGATTTCAAATGGTTATGCCCAATTAGGAGCAGAAATAATAGGTGCAGAAATAAGTTCTTACTTAAGCTTCCCCCATGACTTGAAACATTCATCGTTAAAATCAAAGGGCACGTCCTTTGATAGCAGGTTGGTTAAGGGCCTAACGATCTTGCTAAAATCCTTAATGAACCGTAAGTAGAACCAAGCCCTATAAAGGATCTAATATCCTTGATGCTTTTGAGTGGTAGAAGCTTAGCAATTACTTCTACTTTTGCCCTGTCCACTTAATGCCTCTCCTAAAAATCTCATGGCCTAAGATAATCCCCTGTCTCACCATGAAGTGACATTTCTCTCAGTTCAGAGTTAGGTTCTTTTCCTTACATCTTTGCAGAACAAACTGAAGATGATGAATAAATTGTTCAAATGAATCTCCATAGATGGAGAAATCATCCATGAAAATCTCAAGAAAACGTTCCACCATGTCGGAGAACAAACTGAGCAAGCACCGTTAGAATGTTGCAGGAGCGTTGCATAATCCAAAGGGCATGCGTCAATAAGCTAAGGTTCCAAATGGGCAGGTGAACGTGGTCTTTTCCTGATCTTCTGCAACAATGGGAATTTGATTGTATCCCGAGTACCCATCTAGGAAGCAATAGTACTCGTGTCCAGCTAGGCGTTCAAGCATTTGGTTGATGAAGGGTAGCGAGAAGTGGTCTTTACGGGTGGCTGCATTCAACTTTCTATAGTCAATACAAACACGAACCTTAATAGCAGTCTTGTTTGTACTAACTCTTTTTTCTCATTCTTAACCACCGTAAATCCAGCTTTCTTCAAGACCACATGAACCGGGCTAACCCATTGGCTAGCAAAAATGGTATAAATGATCCCATTATCTAATAGTTTCAAAATTTTTGCTTTTACTGCCTCTTGCATGAGTGAGTTAAGCCTGCATTGTGGGTCCCTCCTGGGAGTTGCTTCATCGGTTAAATAGATTTTATGTTGAACTATGGCTGGACTTTTCTCTTTGATATCCTTCATTGTCCATCCAATGGCTTCCCTATGTCTCTTCAGAATAGACATTAAGCTGTCCTCTTATTGCTCAGTCAGGTGGGATGCTATGATGACTGGCAGGGTTTCTCTTCTGCCTAGGTAGGCGTACTTGAGGATTCAGGTAAGGCTTTTAACTCTAGGGAAGGTGTTGCTCCATTGGAGGTAATATCCAGACTTTCATTCCCGTGATGAGGTACACTTGGGCTTAACGCCCAGTCCACTATCGAATCCACGATCTGGTCTAGATTAAAATCCTCAGACTTCATATCAAACTCTGCCCCTATTTCTATCTCCATGCTTTCCTCATGCTCACTGGTCAGATTTTCAATGGAATTGACCTCAAAAGTCTGATTATTGATATCCCTGGGTTGTCTTCCAAGATTGAAGACATTGGCCTCCTTCGTCATATCTCCGAAGGTCAATCACATGGACCTGTTCCTACAGTTGATTATGGCATTGGCTGTAGCAAGGAATGGGCACCCTAAGATGACCAGAGTTTGAGACCGCAGATTTGACACATGTTGGGTCTCAAGCACAATGAAGTCAACGAGGTAGATGAAATTTCAGACCCAGATAAGGACATCTGTGATTTTCCCCTTGGAGATTTTCATAGATCGATAAGATAACTGAATGATGACTCGAGTTGGGCTCAGCTCGCACAATCCAAGTTGCTGGTATACTAAGAGAGGTAGCAAGTTGATACTTGCTCCCAGGTCAAGGAGTGCTCTGCTAATTTCTGTTTGTCCTATGGTGCAGGAAATTGTGGGACATCCAGGATCTTTGTATTTCACCGGAATGGGACCAGACAGAATTTCGCTTATATTGGTTGCCAAGAACACTTTCTTGGGCACATTTGTCTTTCTCTTTTTCGTACACATATCCTTAAGAAATTTGACATAAACTGGCTTTTTGGATAGCGTCATGAAGAGGCACATTCAGTTTGACCTGGTTAAACATCTCAAGCATCTTCTCCATGTGCATATTCTTATTGTTGTTCTGAAGCCTTTTGAGAAAGGGTGCCACAGGCTTATGAACTTGTTCAGCAGTTTTGTCCTCGTCAGATGTTTGTGGAGCAGATTAGGATGAACTAGCAGAGGTGGAGGCTGGAGTAGGATCAATGTGGATAGGATCTTTCTGATGGTAGACCTGGTTGTCCACCTTCTTTCCAGATTGAAGTGTGTGAACAACATTGCACTGGTTGATCGAAGGATCCTGAATTTCATACGCTTGATTGGAGTTTTTTGAGTTAACTAGCGGCTGACTATGTAAAGTACCCTTTGGTCTTTCACTTAGAGAGCTAGTTAATTGGCTCATCTGTATTTTCAATCTCGATATGGCCCGTAAATGGTTGCTCAGCGTTTGTCCCTGATTTTGCATGAAAGCGGCTTGGGACTTCATAAAGCCTCCATGCTCACTTCTAATTTATTGAATTTCTTTTTCATTGGTGAACTTTGGAAGGAGGAAGATGGGGCTTGACTGGGAAAATTTGGTTGAGGAGTGGGATGGTGAAAATTAAAAATTTGGCCTGGGAGAATTGTTCTGGGCCCAAGAGAAATTTAGGTGATTTTTCCAACCGGGATTGTACGTCTACGAGTTGGATTATGTTGCGGCCGTGAGTAGGCCGCATTCATATGTTCTGGTGGCACTTGCTGGGTATGGAAAACAGGGCACTCTTTAAAGACATGGTATGGTGCCTGACAGTATAACAACCTAGATTGTGAATTGGTGGTGGGTTAATTTGGTTGATATTGGTTGGCTCTTTTGTTTCTAAATCCTCTATTCTCCTCATAAGTGTAACAATCTTAGCTTCTGCAACTATGGATGATTTTAGGGATAGGAGCCCTCCTTTTGAAGCTATGTAGTATGAATTCCTTGGTTTTTCTGAGGTTGGCTCCTATTATAGGATTTTCTCAGCTAGATCCTCAAATAAATCCCAACCCTAATTCTCATTCTTTTGCAAGAACCCTCCTTGACACATGGTTTCTAATAGGGTTTTCATTTGATAATCTAAACCATCATACAAAATCTGACACTGACGCCATTTCTCCACACCTAATGAGGGCACTGAGCAAAGAGATCATTGAATCGCTCAAAGTATCTCCAAAATGCTTCGCTCGGTTCTTGCCTGAACTGCATGATATTCTTTTTGATGAGGGCAGTCTTATGAATTGGGTAGAATTTCTTCAAGGAGGCCTTTATGAAATCATTCCACGTTGTAACTGAATCTACCAAACTGTACAACCATTTCTTAGCTAGGTTGTTTAGGGAAAAGGGGATGAAACGTAACCTAACGACATCGTCTCCTAGCTGGGGAATACGCATCATGAGGCACACTTCTTCAAATTCCCTAACAAAAAAGTATGCGTCCTCTGATTCTAAACCATGAAACTTTAGAAGAGTGTTGATGAATTGAGGCTTTAATTCAAAATTATTTCCATTTGCCCTAGGCAGTTTTATACAAGATGGCAATGAGGTTCTGATCGGGTAAAACCTGTCCTGAAGTGACGACATCACCGATTCTAAATGCAAGGGTAAAGAAGTGTTTTTGGTTAGTCTGAAAGTTACAGAATCTCTCACCCACTCTTGCATGCAGCACACCATAAATAATGTAAAGACAATAAAAAAGCAAAAAGAATAAAAAAATAAACAAAAGAAAGAAAAACAATCACAAAATCTTAGTCTAAGGTACCTGGACCTAGACGACTCCTAACTGGTTGATTCTCTGGGGGAGATTGTTGCAGGACTTGACTACAAGCTAATCAGCTAGGAAAGGGCAAAACTCGGTGGGAGGTACCAGGGCGTGAGCCACGGGCCTTAATTACGCTAAACCACGGAGCTTTTGAGGCTTTGTCTCTTAATCCACTTTCCTTAGACACTGATTTTGCAGGAGTATAGTTCTCGCAATTTTCACCCTCGGTTAATCTCTTAGCAAGTCCGAGATGTCCCTAGGGCCAACGTCTATCAAAATTTTTAGTTAAGGCTTGGGTTGTATGAGTGCACTTGGAGATGGTTTTTGGGCTAATGAAGAGTGATGAAATCCCCACCTTATCTTATTTATTGTGGATTTTGTCCTTAACATCAATTGTGTAAGTGTACAGTTTATTCACAACAAGGTAACACTCAAAGCAATAAATCACTCCAAAATGTTGGTCCTATTTTATATAAATGCACACGTACTTTTTCTCCAGCACTCTTCAACAGAAATTGAAATGAATTGAAATAGACACGTGCCCTAAATGCAAGAGTCTAATCCAAATTTCAATTAAGCAACAAGTGAATTTCTGTTGAGTTTATAACACATGTATAAAGTGAGGCATTCAGGGGAACAAAAAAAAATTTGAGAAAGCAATTTGAGCAATTTTTGACAACCCCGCAGAAGAGTTTGTTAGTACTTCAATCAGAGAAACTTTCTTTTACACGAAATTTTCGAGGGCAAATGAACCCTTGTGCAACATCTTTGGCCAACACTCTCGCTTCCCATGATAGTGAGCTCCTTGGTACTTCTCTTACACACAAAAACAAAGAAAAAGCTTTAGTATTGAACAATAAGTCGTTCCCTCCCTAGCAGTGGCGCCAAAATTTGATCGGCAAAAAGCAAGCACAAAAATAAGTGAAGGAATGTGGGTCGATGTTACTGCTTTTGCGATTCTTCCGTAGTAGCAAAGTGGCTCTAAGGGTCGTGTCCACAAGAGGGAGAGTGATGAAAGCTTGATGCAGCTTCTTTGTTTAAGAAAAGATAAAGTTCTTTGTCTCAAATAAAGAATTGAAAAATGAAAACAAGTTGGTTTCAAAAATTATTTTAGAATGATTTGGTGGTTGTAAAATTAGATTTTTCTTAATGGTAAAAACGCATGGCTAACTTTCTACTAAGTGCTCCCACTAATCCCTAGCTTCTTGAAGATGTAGCCTTATGATGGATCATAGGCAAGTATTACCTTTATGCATAGGAACTATTCACGTTGGGACTAAATGAAACTCCTTCCTTTAACTTAGCTTCACACAGCAACACTTGGACATTCTCTTATCAAGATCCAATAGAAGGTGAGAATAAGGGAAGACACAAGTGCACTAATGGTATCGACAAAGTTAAAAGAAAAATCTCTAACTTACAAAAATAAGTAAAGTATACAATCCATAGATCCTCAAATACCCGTTAAGTATGAAATATAGAAAACGAATACTTGTATGTAAGTTAGAGTTAGAACCCTCGTTTTAAGATATCATAGCTCTCGTTTGTACAAGGCTTATTTGACACTATTGACTCATTTGGGTTATCAATCAAGTTGTTAGAGATTAATGAGTTGTAGTTAGTTAGCCATACAATGGAAGAGTTAGTTAGACATGGTAGTAAAAGAAAGAACAAAAGAAAAGAAGTAAAGAGAAAAGGAGTTACACTACATCAAGAAAGTAAAAGCAAACGAAAAACACGAGTAAATGGAAAGAAGAAAGAAAAGTAGTTAATTGTATTAGCTTGTCACCTTCAAATACAACTTGTACACGTCCTTTCTTTCACTCTAATGGCTAAAACTAAAACTAGAAGAAGAAAGAAACAAACAACTACAACTTCTAGGAACAAAATAACAATACAACTCTAAACTCTGGATATCTCCCTCTGATGAACCCCTGAGGGTATTTATAGGGACCAGGGGGAAGGGGGCGAGGGGGACGACCCCTAACCCAAAGCATGGGCGCGACCGCGCCTGTACGACCACATTTCTGTGGCCCTGCCAGGGCAGGGCGCGCCTGGCTTCATGCAGCGAGTCGTCCCTTCTATCTCCTGTCAGCTGGATATTTTGGATTCTAGATTTGATACCCTGGGCTGACAAAATCTCCTCCCTAAGGTCAATGGCTACTTGGTAATCCTTTAATCACCCATTAAATGATAATTTAGGGTCTTCTTCTTTATTTGCTCACCATGGACCTAAGATCAAGTAAGAAAAGCTTTATTAGCAGAGTTTTATATTAAATAAATATGCGAATGTGATAAAAATTATGCAAAATTAGAGACTAATCACGTAGTCGACTACAGTTCCACTGCAGGGTTCTGGGGGATGACTAACATCTCATCTGTTATTGTTTCAAGTGTTACTGTGAGTTATTATTCCACAGTGATATTGTGAGTACTGTTACTATTACTAACTAGTCCTGGTTTAGCGCCAGGCATCTGGGCCGTGGTCCCGGGTATGTACGTGACCCACCTAAAGTATGGATGATATCTCCAACCAATAAATTTCAATACCCTGATTGACACGTGTGATAGGAGTAGTACGGGATGCGTCTATTATTAGGTGGCAATTGGTGTTCGCTAATATGATAAATAATAATGAACTATTTATAGTGTATTGTGACTGACCGTAATCACCTGACTGTGTAAACTATGATAGACATATGATTGTACACATAATCAGATTGTATACCAGACTAGTGACATATGCTAGGTTGCACATTTTGACATTAGTGGTTTTATTTTATCAGATACCAGTTATATATTGTTCATAACTTTGTTCTTGATATTGAATATACTTTTATTTTTTATTTTTGTTTATCATGTTGTTATTGATTACATTATTTTTATGCACAAGCACCTTTCCCTTTACACACACACACTCATTAAGTTGCTTCTGACGACCTTGGATTGCACGTCAGGTACTGGATGTCTTATGCTTTTTTTCAGGTGTTTCTTGAGCTCTTACGATTCATGAGAAACTAGATTTTCTCTCTTTTTGATTCTGGTATTCTTGCCTCTTTTATTCCTATTTCGGTACTTTTCTTAATTCATGTATATCAGATTCAGTCTTATTCCAGTTCTTTTTATATGATATCATGTGTGGATGCTTATATGTGATATTGCAGTGATCGTTGATTTATTTTGATTTAGATTTATAGCTTGTCCTGATTACTTTAAGCTTAGCGCGTATATGCGAGATATTTTTCTTGCATATATGCGTCACTGACTGTCATCCCGACTCCGTTTTCATGTATTTTGAAAAGCAGGGCGTGACACTTCCCCCTTATTTCAGTCTCCGATTGAGCCCGAGATGTCCTTAGGGCCAATGGCGGCTTAATTTTAAGTTAGGCTGAGTTAGTGAGTGAGGAGATGGTTTGAAGTTAGGTTGGATTAGTAAGTGAGGAGATAGTTTTAGGGCTAAGGAATGGCAATAACTTTCTCACCTTATCTTATTTATAGGATAAGCCCTTAACCCATTTTAGTGTGCGTGTGCAAGTATATAGCAAAAATAACACCCCAGTAAAAACATATAAGTGTGATCCTAAGCTATATGTAATGTAGACGTACCATGGCTCCAGTACTCTTCAACAGTAATTTAAATGTAATGGATTAAATAAATACCTAGAATGCAATATCTAAATGTTTCTTAGCATTAACAAATAGCCATATTACTATTGAGGTTAGTACTGTGTGTAGAATATGTTAAACAGGAAAACCATCAACTCAAGTAGCTAAATCCCTAAATTTCAAGAACATGTAAGAAACTATAGTAAGTAGTTCACCAAGGTGTGGGCTCTGATATTCTACCTTCTGGGACAGAGGCACAGAGTAGCAATATATCCACTACAGCTCTATTTTTCAAGTATTAGCCCCTGCACATAAAAATAAAAATAAAAAGTTAAACCATTTAAAGTAAATAAAAAAGAGTAAAAACTTACTGTCCCTCTCTGGTAACGGCGTCAAAATTTGATCCAGCCTAACCTGCATACAAAAAAATACAGAGTTTAGAATTGATGCTAATGAGTCGTGATCCACAGGGAGGGACAGTGATGGAAGCATTCGGTAAGACTTCTTCCTTAGTTATCACATCGGTTAAAAATCTTCTTTATTTTAAAAGAGAAGAAAAGAAAATATTTAACTAAATTAGAAGGAAAGTAAAAGATAGAAGAAGAAGATGTTATAGGTGTTTTGATTACTAAGTTAAAAAGAAAGAAAATAAATAAGAAAGGAAAGAACATACCATAGAGTAATTAAAGAAAACCAATCAATCTATTAAGCTGAGTAACAATAAAGAGAAATGTGATAGTTTCATTGGCTGTCACTCTCAATATAATTCTCAATATAACTATCTTTAAAGAAGATTATATTTATTGTCACTCTAAATATAATTCTTCCTCTCTTTTCTATCATGAAACTCTACCTAATCCAAGCTATAAAAAAGATATGATTAAAAAGAAGGCATAAAGAAAGCAGATAAAAGTAAATAAAGTAAGAAAAGAAAGTAAAAAAAAAAGAGAAAAATTAAAAAGAACAGAAGAACCCTTATTGAGCTATCACCATCAATTATAAGCACTCCGTCTTTTCTTTACAATTCTTTCTCTCAAATTGAAAACTACAATTAGTATTTGAAAAAAAAAAAGAATCCTAACTTAAAGAGTTCTTTCGTGTAGTCCCTTAAGATGAAATGAGTATTCCTATGCTCTACCTCTCTATTTATAGTAGAAATAGTGGATAGACTCCTTATAGAAGTTGTGCACCCATTAAGAGATATATCTTCTGATTTTAAAATTAAACTTTAGATATTAAGATAATATCCTTTCTCTTGACTTGAAGAGCAAGTTATTTCTGAATTTGAATTTTCTCCTTATCTCCAAACTTGATTTAATTTATTTAGAATTTTTGTGAAAATTTAATTCTGAATTAATTTGCAGCTAGTTGGCATGCCAATATAAATTACTAAATAATAGAATTGAAAATAATAATCAGCATAAGAATATCCCATTAAGTCTTTTTTTGTACCATCTTGAATCATCAGATTTATGTTTTTGTAACGAAAGTTATGAACAAAATGCTAAAAAGTACCGAGTCTGAATCCGAGTCTAAATTGATTTAGAATTTTGAGTTTACTTAGTTTTTTCTCCTTATCTCATAAATATGATTACTTCATGTCGTCCATTGATCTTCTCTCTATCCTTTTAACCTCTTGGATTTTTAATTTGTCTTTTAAATTAATAAGATAACCGTTTTTTCAGCAAAACAGATTGGATCTTCAAAAATTTATTTTTTCTTTGAATTTAGATTAGTATTATCTCATCTGATATATCTGGTCTTCAGATAAGATGGTTTCTAGAAGCTCTGGATTTGAATAGATCCTCTTGATTTTCTTAATCTTTTGAATTGTTTGTATTTAATTGAATAAATCTATCAATCTCTCTTTTCTTCGTTAATTACATTGCATGCCACTAAATATTATCTGAACTTGGTTTGAAGTGAACTCATTGTGAGCTAGGCAATGCCAAAAGAACTCGATTTCTTGTCATGGAAGGCGGAAGGGGACATACCGATGATCGATCTAAGGTTGAATCTCAGACCCGATGGATCTGGCAATAGGGGAGTCTCACTGCTACTGCAGTAATAAGAAGGGTTGGAATCCTGAAGAGGACCATTCATATCAGAAAATAAGGGCAAAAAAATAATCATACAATTCATTTTCAACAGAGATTAGGATTTATATGGCATAGGAGGAAAAAGTGTGCAAAAATATGCGTTGAGGGCCCTTTATTTACAAAAAGGCAGTAGGAAAGAAGCTGGGTCTTCTTCTAATTCAACTCGAGTCTCAACCACTAAAGGAGACATCAGCACTTATGATTTTTCATATAATGATAAAATGAAGCAATCTTCAATCATCAATCTTAACTTTCTGAATTTAGATTGTATTAGATTGGGATATTAATTTTGTCATGCCCCACTTCCCAAAACACGTAGAATGGCGCGTGATGAGAGTCCGTGACGCATATATGTAAGAAAAATACCTCACATATACATGCTAAGCCTAATATAACTTGAGAAAGCTTTGTACATCAAACTAAGACAATAGTAATAATCATACAATGCGACATATTATTTTCCCACATGATAACATTATTTTATGAATAATCAGATAGAATAGCCACTGAGTCCATTATATAGAGAATCAAATAAATGTAACAAGGAATGAAGGACAAGACATTGAATAATACCCAAAATCAGATGATCAAGTAAAAGAAACTACAGCTCCTCACAATATATGTATCCTCTCCAAATACCTGATCAGTAAAATGAGATAATCCTAGACCTGGATATGCAATTCCAGAATCTTCAGAAAGCGACCGAATGAGTGATAAAATGAGGGAAGTAGTATAAACTAATATAATAATAAACAGTACGGTAAAAATATATTACAAACAGTGTAACATAAATACATAATTAAATTGTAATGTAACCAATCTATAATAGAATCATGTATCAGGATTTTTATCATTTTATTTCTATTACTAAATGCGTTAACATGATATAGCAATATTTAATATATTGTAAATGCAATGACAACACAATGTATAGATAAACAATAAGAAAAATAGATTATAATAGAATCATATATTAAATCAGGGATCTAGTATTTATGTATATACATACAACAAGTGAGCATACATCAATTTATGATACAATATGTAGTTAAATTCTATTAATAATTATGTTAGCGAACTTTGATTGTGAAATAAACTTATCTAATACTATGCTTATTACAAATGTCAATTGGTTTTGGGTTATTGAAACTGATTGGTAGGATGAGTTTTGTATTTTAGGTGAGTTCCGTACAACTCCGGAATCAGTACCCAATCACCTGGTGCTGAATCAGGTCATACTACTAGATAGTCAATAATAATAACAATATGAATAATAAAGGATACCAATCATTCTCTGAACCCTGCAGTGGAACTATCTTTTAGCTGTGCAACCGTATCCTAGGTCTACTCAAAATACTAACACCATCTCCGCTATCAATTTTTTCACCCCGGTTTGAGTTATTAAATGTCAATGTTACTAAAATTAATTAATGTCCATGTTACCTAGATTGTTGGGATGATACAGTAACAATAACAGTGACAATATAAATAGTGTAAACAGTATGACAATACAATGGCGTTATAGAATAACAAAATTTCCTCGTAAATTAAGTAACATGAATATTTACTTAGTAGCATTGTCAATCATGAATAATATGGCACAACGTACAATAAATGTCTATACATATAATTGAAGATTCTTCATTTATTTTTTTTTGGAATTTTCACTTATTATAATCATTTTTTGGATTTTCTGAAGAGAAACAATATTATAATTCAAATAATACAATTTTCGAGATCTATAGTCATTTACTTAAGACATGCCAAATAATTAAATGCAGGAGTAAATAAACATTTCAGGGCAAGATATTTCTCTAGGATTTAATTCATAAGAGTTTGCCATTCTCTACATTTTCTAGTACATATTCCACATGCGAGAAAATGTAAATATGGAATTAAATAATTAAAAATTTCATAGTTTCATTATCAAAAAAATTAATTTACCGTAGCATAGATATACAATTAAAAAATTGCACATTAAATTTCATTATCAAATAGATTAAATATCATAATAAAATATTAATTATTGGAAGTGAGTTTAAAACACTATCCTGAGTTTAACACAGATCTAGATCTAAAGATGGATTGGATCTAGGTCTCCTCTTTAAGTTAAAGAGAGTCGGTTACTACAATAATTTTTCATATTTTTGTTTAAATTTAATCCTATTTAACTTTAGTTTAATGGGTTCAGGTCTGGCACCTTCACATCAGGTGCACAGTGGATCGAGTGCAAGGATATGTTATTGTCTTACTACTGCCTATAAAGCATTATGCATAATGTGAACTTAAAGATGGTCAAGAGTCCAAATATAAAGTTGTGTACAGTTACTGCCCATTAACCTCTATATTTGATTCACCCTAGCCATAGCCTAAGTATCTCGGGCTGTGTTTATTTTGAGTTGCAGCTCATAAAATTGTAAGTCGTAAAATCTCTTTTTTTTATTTTTTATTGTTTGTTTTGTAAAAAACAACTTGCAAAATGATCACCCTCATTTTACCACTGGCAATTACTACAGTTAACTTTGTGATCATGTATATTTCACTTTTACACCCATATTTTTTCACTTACAACTGCTACAGTTAATTTTGAGATTATGTAAATCTTACTTATAGTACACTCGTCGTCTATAACAGTTACTTGATAATTAATAATATTTATAATATTAAATCAGAAAAATGTGCCTCAGCCGCCAGTTGAGAGAGATCTCAGCTGGCGTGACGTGGCTGAATCTTAGCCACAAATCTTAACGCAGTGCTACCATATCATAGTTTTTTGTGAGGACTGCAACCAGGTCCCAATATTTTTGTGAGGACTGCTGGCATGGTCACAGTCCTAATTACACTGAGAATATATGATTTTTTTACGATTGCGACCATGTTGCAGTGAACTGTGACCATGTCGAAGCGCCACTGCGACCATGTTAAAGTGCCAGTTGAGAGAGTTATTTAGCTGGCAGCTGAGGCACAAATATCTCTTATTAAATATTTAAAATTTTTAATGCTACTTAATTTTTATTTAATAATATAATTTTTAATTTTTTAATTTTAAAAATTTTATTATTGTTAATATTGTTTTAATTTTTAATAATTTATTACTTTAATTTAATATAATTATTTATTATTTTATTAATATTTTATACAATTTTTTAATATTACATTAATGTAACAATATTATTTTTTATATTTTATTATTATAAAATGTTATGTTTTAATAAATAGCAATACTAGTTTTCTAATATTTTACTAATATTTATATATTTTTAGTATTCTTTAAATTTTCTTAAAATTTAATAATTATTTGTTTAGTCAACATTTTATTATTATTTTACTAATTGAACTAATATTTTATTAATATTATTATAAATAACATATTAAAATGCCCTAAGTAATCCCTTCAAAAAAAAAAGTAGAGTGTTTCGAAAATGTCGTATTTTTGAGAACTGCGACTATCACCATAATTCTTACATAATGACCACAGTGTCGAAGACTGGGATTATGATCGCAGTCCTCACAAAAATGTCTTATTTTTAGACTTATGATTATGATCGTAGTCCTCACAAAATACACTATTTATGAGGACTGTAACCATAATCGCAATCTTCACAAAAATATCATGTTTCTGAGTTTTTATAAAATTTTGCTATGATCACGATCCTCTTTATTAAGATTGCGTTCTTGATTGCAGTATTCATAAAAATGTCCTATATTTAGTTTTCATGAGAATTGCGACACAATGGTCACAGTTTCTACAAAATGCCCTATGTCTGAGTCAGCTCGCATAAAGTATTGTAATTATGAGTTACGATCCTCATATCAATAAAGCCATAATCAGCAGACTCATATTTACTGACATCAAATGATCTCAAATGCTTTTCAAGTCTAAACATAAACAAAAATCATCATGAGAACGAACAAATGAGATCCGCAAAAGGTCGATCCAAAAAAATTCCAGGGCACTGCCCCTAACCACTCGAGGGGGCTCTCCGCCCCTTCCAACCCCCACGGTGACTTGATCGCGCAAGTCGACCCACAAATAACTCTGTATTGGGGTTAAGGGAAGAGCAACGTTTGGGGTGACAGAGAAGGGTAAAAAAGAAAATAAAAATATACAAAGAAGTAGTTGTTGAGAAAAATCAATTTATGCTGATGTAGATGAAGCTGTAATGAACAAAATTATGAAGCTGAGTTTTTTCTAATTATGAGGCAAAGTAGGTGGTTGTAACCAAATTTTCCAAAAAATAATTAGCAAATTTCAGGATTTGAACCTGACAAGAATCAAACAAGCAACCTTTTGATCTATAATAAGACGCACCCATGGACCCAGCTGTTTAAAGCTATATCTCTTTCCTTTTTAGATTTTTTTTTAATATGAAAACCAGGTGAAATAATATTAATGATATTTCTAGTATCTCTCTCATTTATGCATGCTAATATCTCATTTAGTGATCTTGACCTTTGCTTACTAGTCAAATAATATTAATGCATTCTAATTGATGGTTGAATCACCAATGTAGCATATGTGTTTTTTATGATGCTGGATATTGAAACATTTTTGTGGGATATTCTTCATATTTAGTTTTTATTTTATTTTTGATTTTATTAAT
Source organism: Agave tequilana (assembly GCA_038442645.1). Lineage (NCBI taxonomy): Eukaryota > Viridiplantae > Streptophyta > Magnoliopsida > Asparagales > Asparagaceae > Agave > Agave tequilana. The sequence goes on along the minus strand of JAVJIF010032446.1, from coordinate 56,678 downwards.
GGTAGCTTGGATTTGTAACTTTTGCCTGTAGAATAAAGATTGCTCTTTTAGCTCTGGTGTGCCTTTTATATTGCTACTTTATATTTTGCGGTGACTTGTCATATGGTGCTGGTTTTTGAGGATTTGATTGTGTTGATTTTGCTTGATTGATTCTCTCTCCTGAATTCTCTTGGTTATTATTATATTCCTAGGCGTGAAAGCAAAAAGAAGTTAAAATCTTATATGGCAAGTTTTTTAGCATTGCTGTTTGCGACATATTGAAATTGAAAACGTAAAGTTATTGTTTAGTAGACATAACATGTTATAGTAGGCAAAAGATTGAGACATAATATTGAGATCTGATATCTTATGTTGAGTTGTCTAAACAAAAAAAATTAAAAAACCGAACCGTGTCTATTCAATCCGAATTCTAACTCTAATCGGTTCGGTTTGGTTCGATTTTGTAAAAATAAGCAAAAATCGAGCCGAGCCGATTGATACTCACCCTTAGGAAAACCTATGACAATCAAATATGTCCTCCACCCATGGAGTCTTGATTTCATTCAACTCATCACCCTCGGCCTCATCATAATAAAACAAACTGCTCCCTTCACTTTTTTTAAAGATCAAAACTTCTCCATTTTTACGACTAGCAGTAGGATAGAATTTTGGAAATTTCAACCCCTGAAAACTCGCATCCATTGGGATACTGTACTTCTTACTCCACTCTCCTTCTCGTAATTCTCGAGCATCCATACCACCAAACGCCCACTTCTGAGGGAATACACCACCATAGCGAGCAAATCCCCGATTCTCAATAAGATAGTTCGCCTCGCTGGGCAGCTTCCTCAGCCGAAACAGTCTCGCTACCCTCATCCAAAAATAACATATATGACCATATGAACATGGGAGCATATACTTCCTATATGCAAAATGCAATAATCCTGTCCACGGCGACAGTGGGGCCTCTTGGAAAGAGAGAGTTTACTGATGGGGAAGTTGATAAGGTTCGTCGAGGGGTCGTCGAGTGATCGCCGAGGAAGTCGACGACGAAGACGAAGGAAAACAACAGCCGGAAATAGCAGAAGAGCAGAATTAGGCAGGGACCGACATGCACAGCATGCACAGCGACTTAGGGCGGTCGACCGGCCGGGTCGACCGCAATTCCCTGACTGTAAAACCCGAACTCTCGGTTAAATCCGGTCGACCGGGCGGGTCGACCGAGGTGGAGGTCGGTCGACCGGCCCGGTCGACCGATAGTCGGGTTTGGGCGAAAATCTGCTGCTCCGCAAATTTGGGTATTTAAGCCTAATGTTGATTTCTAGGGTTGTATCTTGTAGAAGATCTGCAAAAAGGAAAAGGCTGGAGCTCTCTTGCATTCAAAGAGGCTGCTAGCCATTGTAATCTTCTTCCATAGAAATTAAATCTCTCTCTGATTGCCCCGAGGACGTAGACGTTGAGGCCGAACCTCGTTAAATCTTGTTCTTTATGATTGTGTGTTCTTCTTGGATCTATTTGGTTGTTCTCTGTGCTTGGAGATTTGTGGGATCCTCTATCGGTTGTTGTCATCGGCGCACAACAAGTGGTATCAGAGCATCCGGGTTGCACTTGGGATTTCTGAGGATTCAAAGGGCTCGAGATCTGATCCGGTGGAGATCGTGTGTCGATCTCAGATCGGAGGTATTGGGTGTTCGTGGAGATCGTGTGTCGATCTCAGAAGGACTCAAGGAGGGCTCGTTGAATCCGTGGTGGAGTAGATCTGGTGAGAAACTCGATCTAGGGTTTCAAGGGACAGGTAAAAATCATATTTTTATCTGTGTATAGATCTATTTCAAGGTAGCTGATCTTCCGCATAGATAGAGAATCAGGAAAATCTCAATGGCAGAAGAAACTGGATCTGTTAAGACAATGAACAATCACCCAAGGATTGAAGTTGTTAAGTTTAATAGGACTAACAATTTTGGTATGTGGAGTTGCGAGGTTATGGATGCGCTGAATGCGTTAAACCTCGAAGACACTCTCCTACTGGCAAAGAAGAAGAACACTACCACTGATGAAGACTGGGAAAAGATGAACAGGTCGGCATGTGGCTTGATACATTCATGCTTGTCACAAGACATAAAATACCTTGTGTAACATGAGACGTCAGCGAAGAAACTGTGGGAAACCCTTGAAAAGAAGTACCTGACGAAGAGTGTAGAGTCCAGGTTGCACCTTAAAAGTAAGCTGTATCAGTTTCGGATGAAGAAGGGGAGCACAGTAAATGAGCACATCAACCGATATACGAAGCTTCTTACAGATTTGCTAAATGTGGATGTCACGGTAGATGAGGAAGATAAGGCGGTCATCTTTCTGAGTTCACTTCCTGCAGAGGAGTACGAGACATTCACACTGACCTTCATTAATGGAAGGCAGAGCTTGGATTATGATGAGGTGTCGTCTGCACTGACTAGTTATGAGACGAGGAAGAAGGAAAGGCATTCTTCACAGTCAAGTTCAGTGGCGGAGGCACTGGAAGTAAGAAGCAGAAGTTCATCGCGGAAGGGCAAGGAGGTGAGAGGAAGATCGAAGTCCATGCCGGGCTTCAGAAATCTGAAGAGAAATCAGTGTGCCTTGTGCAAGGAACTAGGACACTGGAAAGCAGAATGTCCGAAGGCCAAAGATGAAAAGGTGGAGTCAAAGACCGAGACGAATCTAGCATGGGCAGATATATCGGATGATGACTCATCGGTGTTCTCTCTCTCGGTTACTACCCCTACTGTTAGTAACTCAGATAGTGCTGAGTGGATCTTGGATAGCGGAGCCACCTATCATGTGTGCCCGAACAGGGCCTGTTTTTCTAGCTTTGAGAAGCTGGATGAATGTTACACAGTCATGGGGAATGACCATCCTTGTAATATAGAAGGGATGGGTACAGTTCGCATCAAGATGGATGATGGGATAGTTCGAGAGTTGAAGGAGGTGAGGTATGTACCTTAGCTCAAAAGGAATCTTATCTCAGTTGGCACTTTGGAAGCATCGGGCATGGTGATATCTGTTCGAGATGGCGATCTCAGGATGATCAAGGGCTCGATGGTGGTGATGAAGGGCGTCCGCCGAGGCAATCTCTACTACTTGAAGGGTAGTACGATTACAGATCAGGTGGAGACTTCTAGTTCTTCAGATGTTGGTGGCCCGGAAGTTTGGCAGGGAAAGGTCGGACAGGAAGAAGAAGAATCTTTGCAAGCTCCTGCAAAGAAGGAAGGTGCTGCTACCTGCAATTTGGAAGGTGGACACAGCGTTCTGGACAAGAAGAAGGTGAGATTCAGCACCAGTACTCACCACAATGAAGGTCTTCTTGATTGTGTTCACATGTGCGTATGGGGACCTGCTAAGACGGCATCGCTTGGAGGTCACAGGTACTTTGTCTCGTTCATTGATGATTCATCTAGGCAGGTTTGGATATATCCGATGAGACAAAGGGGTGAAGCCCTAGATGTGTTGGTGAAGTGGAGAGGAAGAATGGAGAGGCGGATAGGTAGGAAGATAAATGAGCTTCATATTGGTAATGTTGAAAAGGACATGTACCAGTTCCTACAATTTGGCCAGAACACAGGGATTGCAACTCACTTCACAACAGGTACAGATGGGTTGGCTAAAGATGTAGTCCGTTCCTTGCTGGAGGAGGTTCGGAGGCTATTGTCTAATGCAGGATTAGATAGGTCGTTTTGGGCTGAGGCGACTGAGTATGCTAGCCATCTCATGAACAGGTCGACTGCGATAGGAGGTAGAGCTCCACTGGAAATTTGGTCTGGGAAATCTGCTCAAGGTCATGGTGTGCTTCGGGATTTTGGAAGTCCGGCCTACTTCAGTGCCAAGAATGGCAAGTTGAATCCGCGAGCAAAAAGGTTTGTCTACTTGGGTGTCAAAAGGAACAGGTACAGGTTGTGGGACCCCGAGACAAGAATATCATGATGAGCAGACATGTCACTTTTGGAGAGACTTCAGGGTTGAAGTCCATCGTCTCTCAGCAGGTGGAGAGGACGAAGACCAAGAAGGATCGCAGCGGGTGGAGGTTGATGCTACTTCATCATCTCCAGTTGGTTCGGCATTAAAGGATACTTCAGCGGAGGTGACACCGGGTGGAGTTCATTATACCAAAGGTGATGCTGAATAGGTTGACGACATTGTTGAGGATGTCGAGTTGTTTGCAGTTATAGGAACAAAGGTGAAATCACGCTTGTGGGGAAAGAAGCATGAATCTCAAGCTTGTGATCGTGACAAGCTGAAGTTGAAGGCCGTTGTTCTCCATGACGGTCGGGAAGAGGTTCATATGACTCGGTCAGACAGGTTCACTGCTGCAAATAGAGGTGCCAGTGCTTGAGCTTGATGAAGCTCATCTAAATGAACTACGGTTGGCTTGATCCTTTTGGGTAAAGGTACGTAGGCAGCCGTAAAGGCACAGCCATATGGTGATGCAACTCTTATGGAGCTATTTGGGTTCTCGAGAAGCTGTTTGGATCTTCACGTAGAGGTGAAGAGGTGTGGCCCTTTGGAGCTTCACGTAGAGGTGGAGAGGCTTCACGTAGAGGTGAAGCGTTGTGGCCAGTTGACTTCACGGAGAGGTGAGGTGTTGTGGTCTCGATGAACAGGTGATCTTCCGGTGAGAAGATGTTGAGCTTGCATAAGGAGGGGTATGCATCCAGTTGAAGCCGATGATGTTTGGTGGGCTCTACGCAGACTTGGTTGGACCGTCAGTGGAAGACAGGTAGACTAGATAGAGCTAGTCAGTTGGAGAGTCAGTGTTGACTCATGAGGAAGTCTAGATAGAGTTAGTCAGTGTTGGCTCATGAGGATGTTTGGTGGGATCTACGCAGAACTTTTTAAAGATCCACCCCTCGCCATTGTTACAGTAGAATTAAGGCGTGCATTGGAAATCCTTTGGGATGTTCCATTTCTTTTCCCACACTTGCTTGCTATGATCAGACCTCTACTTGCACAACAGATAGTACACCCGACCAAGAGAACCACAGATTTTCAAAAGATGCGTCACATCACGAGGAAATTTTCTTTTATTTGATAATTAAAATTAGCTATTGAGGGCCTGCCTTTGTTTCAGAAAGAGGGAAAAAAAAAGAAGGAAAATAAAATCCAATTGTCTCATATTATATATTACATCCAAAGGTAGGATTCAAAGTTTCAAACACAATTAGCAATATGGTAATATTTAGTTTATTGAATAAAAAATATTACCATTTGACACTTGGAGTCTATGTTAATTAGGCCCTTAATTTTAGTTCATTTTAATTTTTTTCATTATTTGATTTTTTTTTTAAAGAAAATAATTTCTTTTTTCCTTCTCTGATACATATTTGTCCAGAAATGAATATTGCAAGATCGATATGGATCACACTGTTCATAATTGTTTGAGCCCCTGATTAAATGAGGTACTTGACCATATCCACAATATCTCAAGCAAGGCAAGGAAAAATGGCAAACCATATGCTAGCTAGTTATATTTGGAATAATTAAGCACCAATATTAAGTGTTATTGAGATACATTCTCATGCTCCGTTCCGTTCTTTATTGACATTGGGAGGAGGGGGAGGGAGGGGAACAGAGACAGAGCATGTACCAAGGAAGCAACATTGCAACAAGCTTTTAGCTACACATTAGGATCAAAGGGGACTCTAGTAGAAGGCAACCATTGATTTCCATCAATAAACACAGCAACTGAAAATGGCTTTGCTTTATCACCTTCTCCCGACTTTAAAGCATGGAAGCCGGGCCACTTAACTCGTGCGTCAGTTATCGATCCTGGGCCACTATTAGCATACTCAATGTATTGCGCTGTTTTGCTTCTTCCATCCCATTCTTCATAACCAGCTGGATTGATAACATTGTCGATAAATGATTTCATAACTATGACCCTGGCGAAGTCCTTCCATGGCCTTCCAAGAAAGCCTTTCTCTGCACTTGGCGGAAACTCAGGTGCAGCTTTGATGCTGCAGTTGTCAACTGAAATCCCTGTACTCCTTGCCATATCGGTTCTTCCTTGAGCAGTCATGTAGCCAAAATCTCGGAAATAGATATTGCACTTCTGAAGTATCATAGCTGCATCTCCAAAGATAAAATCAACACTTCCATATACATCACACTCTCTAAAGAATTGTCTCCCTCCATTCACATATAGTGTATCTTGATAGCTCCGAAATTCACAGAGAAAGAACACAGATTTATCTCCTTCACTCCTCAGTGCCACTGCTTGTCCTTTGCCCTCCGCAGACACGTTCTCGAAAGAAATGCATTTGCCTATGAAGTTATCTGCTAATACAACTGCATGCAAACATGAAAAATAGCAAGAAAATTAACTACAACGAAATAGCTAATACGTGAGATATACAAAACATGCATATATGTGAAAAATCAAAATTCTTACTCAATGCACCCGAGAATTGAATAGTGACGCCATCATGCATGTTGAGCCGACTGCGAATGATGGTTTTGCCTTTGCCATCTCCGATAAGGGTAATCTCAGGTCGAGTGATGGTGACATTTTCCTCGTACACACCACTCTTTACATAAATTACATATCTCCCCTTGGTTGGACTTGGTATTGCCCTCACTGCATCCGTGAGGGTAGTGAAATTTCCGTCACCACCTTTGGAGACTATAACATTTGGTGAGAATTTCTCTCCTGAACAGTCGACAAAAGCAGTAGCCATGTGGTGTGGGTAGATCGAATACTTGTCAGTTGTTGAAGTTTGATGGTAACACTGTATTGAGGATGTGGTGATATGTTTAACAAGAGTCGGTCATATTTATAGTGTGAAAGCACCTAATTCCCATGCTGATCTCAACTTTGAATTGAGGTGAATGAGTAAGAGGTGATGTGTAAAACCCGTTAGAATTACTCATAATGACATGTCAAAACTTATGTAATGTTGAGTCATCATTCAAAACTTTCCTAGTAAAGAAACATCCTATATGGATTAATTACACAAAATCATAGTCAGCACTCAAAATATTAACTATTAGTTAAACATTGTGTTATTTCCCATTAAACAAAGAAATATGCAATGAACTCGGCCAAAAACGTGAATCATATTATAGTTTTTTTTTTTGGCAATGAATTTATCTCTGCAATTACTTATCCATTGTAAGGCTATAACTAAAGGGGGAAAAAACTAAAAATTATCAAAAGAACAAGATGGGTATATGATGATGTAGATAAGCAATAGAACTGGCATCACTCATGCCAAATTTTCTTTTACTTGTTAGATGTTGGGGATGCAAGAGATGACACGCTTGATTATAGGGAAATGCAATGTTTCTATTCAAAGTCAGTAGTCAAAGCAACAACAGTGATATGTCAAAACTTATGTAATGTTGAGTCATCATTCGAAACTTTCCCTGTAAAGAAACGTCGTGTATGATTAATTTCATAAAATCATAGCAGCACTCAAAATATTTACTTTTAGTAAACATTGTGTTATTTCGCACTAAACAAACAAATATGCAAAGCTGAACCTTGAACTTGACCTAGCACATGAAACATGTCCAGTTTGATCATTAACATTGACGTATTAATAATAAAAGATTAGTATTGCTAAATGTCTCTTTTTCTTAGGAGAAATAAACTGTTGGGCAATAAATAACTTAAAAGAGTTATCTAATAATGGACGAGAACTGTTACGGGACCCCAAAACTGGCTAAGTGAAATTACAAGGGAAAAAAATTAAGATACGTAGACACCATAACATGATGACTAGCCAAAAAAAAGAAAGGGGAGGAAATGTATCAGATTGGTTGGAAATGATAATCATGCATTTTCTCTGAGATAAAACTAGATCAATCACATTCATGTACAAGATAGGGAAATGCATTAGCCCAAGTGAAAATTGGAGAATGTCAGAATTTAACATGGAAAAGGGGATAAAGATCCTCACAAGTTTCCTTACTTTCTTTCTTTGAGACAAGTAACTGTTAGGAAGCAGCAGTACTAGATAATAGATCAAAAATCATAGACGAGAACTTGGATGAAAAGTAAGTACAAGAAGCAGACAACTTAATAAAAATGGAAGAGAATTCAGATGTGTGAGATAGCTCAATTTCCTGACTAGGTGCCTTGAGTTACAACCTAATCACCTAACTAAGTGGGAAGAGCCCCATTGGGGCTCTACTGCCATAGACCCGTAACATAGTAGGTGTCAAATTTAAAGCAAAAGAGACAGTGTGCTCGAGCGCGTGCAAAGTAAAATTCTATTTATCAGTAAGCATTAGTGTACATAAAACATCCATTTAGTACTTCACCTGTAACCAAAAACATCTCTATTCAAACTGGACTAATACTGTAGATTTATTGTTCAGGTTTACGCCTCTTGCTTAATGCTGTTGTTTCTAAAGGTGGTGATGGTGACTGAACAACCATAAAATCTATTCCTGGCACAATTGTGGCATAAGTGTGATATACGGAGAAAAACATTGCTATCTTGAGGCAGAATGGCACTCTTGGTTGTTCATGGAATGAGCAAAACAATCATTAACAGCAGCAAACCTATATCTTGTTTGTAGCTATTTGTTCTTTAATGGTGTTTCTCTTAAAAAAAATACTGTGTTTCAGTATGAAGAAGATTGAACTTTCAATATGAACCAGTTTTATACTATGGTAAGAAGGACAACTTATGATACTAAATCAATTTTCTAACTTTACCACACATAAATGTTGCTTTCTTATTCCTTGTTTTGTTATTCATAGCAGACTCAAAATCAATTTTCTTCATTTTGACAAACAGAGAGCTGCCAAATTGACAAGTTTACTACAACTTATAAACAACAACAGATATTCAATAGCAAAGCTTTACATTTGTTAATATCAGCAACAATATTGTACATTGGTTAATATATAGAAACCAATAGCAACAACTTCTTTACTTGATTTGCCGGAAAATTCATACAAGTTCACAGTTGATTCAAGATTCAAAGACCTGGTATCTCTTTGCTGCCCCATTTATATGACCCAACTATACCAACAACCATCATAATTTAATGATCAATTCCTCAGTCCAACCCCTTGTGAACAGCTCTGGAAACTTCATTAATGAAGCTAGCGTTAATGCAACAGTCAATATTTCAAGTTAGATTTTACTCCATAAAAGCTAACACTTTAAGACAACCGTTTTAGTGTCCGCCTTTGAGTAGTTCCACAGGTTGCAATCATCCTATCAGTGTGAGTATATAATCCACAATTCTAGTTCACATATGGAAAGTGTTGGTATTTAGAGTGCCTCATATTCATTGAAGAAAAATTTAGGTTTTTTATAGTTTTCTAATACGGATCTGTCTCCTATTTTGGTTTGAATATAAATTTTCTATTTTTCTAAGTAGGTGCTGATTTGAGTTTGTGCTGGACTAGGATCATCCCAGGTGTCTATATAAACCCCTCAGGGGTAACTTTTTAAAGGTGTGTGTCAAGAATTTAAGAGAAATTATAGAATTCTACCATTGAGAGTTGTGAGAGAGATCTCATTGTAACTCTTATATTTTCTTTAGTAAATATTTCTCCCCTCCTCCCCGTGGACGTAGCACATTGCTGAACCAAGTTAAATATTATGTTTTTTGGTTGTGTGTTGATTACTTACTAGTGGTAGATCTTCTACGCTTCCGCTTCCGCTGTCAAGTCTTCTACTTGGTGTTCCTCCATTGTTTGATCAGTGATTGATCATCAATAATTAGTTTTAGAGCGATGGTTAGTAAGATGACCACGACAACCATGTTCGAGATGAAGAAATTCAACAGGAAGTCACCCTTCACATATTATGAAAAATGCGAGTAACATCGTTGCTCTGAATGAGGGCACAGATAAGGCCCTGCTTGGTATTGAGAAGAAGCCATCGAAATGGAGGATGATGAGTAGAACGACATTGACTTTCGCACAAAGGCGACGATCATACTGTGCCTATAAGATAAGGTCCTTATAATGTGATAAACGAGGAGACAACTGCTAGTCTTTGGTGTACGCTGGAGGGTCTGTACATGACGAAGAGTTTGTCAAACAAGCTATTTATGAAGAAGCACTTATACAGTCTTTGAATTAAGGAAGGTACGTTTATTCTACAATATCTCAATGCTTTTAATAAAATTTTAAGCAACTTGTTAGTTCTAGAGGTTATGGTAGAAGAAGAAGACAAAGCTCTTTTGCTACTCTCTTCTCTTTCATCAAGTTATGACAACTTGACAATCACCATCATGTATGATAAGGAGACCTTTGGTTAGAAGATGTCAGATAGATGCACTAGAACAAGAGCTGATGAAGAAGACAGATTCCACGGAGGAGGCCTTAAGATTGTTTGTTAAGGGCTAGAGGGAATGATCAAAGAGTAAGGGATCCAAAGGGATCTAGAAGCGTCTAATAGTTTCTCTTGTGACTTTTACAGGAAACCAGGGCAAATCAAGAAAAATTGTATGAAATACAAGGAGAAGCTGAAGAAGAAAGGCAGTAAAGATTCTGACAGAGCTAGTATAAGTAGAAATTCAGATCAAGTCGGGATTATCAAAGAAGCAGATAAGAATTCATCTGATGTCTTAACAACTAAGTGAAAAAAAGATAAATACTCAAATGTTTGGTTACTTGACTCTGAGTGCACATATTACATATGCCCTAAAAGGGGTCATTCAGTAATTACAAGTTTTATGATGGAGGCTCTGTCCTGATGGTAAATGATGTCATGTGTAAGACTGTTGGCATTGGAAACATTCGTATGAGGATGTTTGATGGACAAGTTCAAACCCTTACTAATGTTCAACATGTTCCGGGTTTAAAGAAGAATCTTCTCTCGTTGGGAGCTTTGAAAGCTCGTGGGTAAAAAATTTTTGGTGCAGATGGAGCAATCAAAGTTACTAAAGGTTTCATAACAATTCTCAAAGGAGGACTAACAACAAATGTATACAAATTGACATGAAGCATTATTATTGATGATGCTTCAGCAGTAATAGAGAAGGAGGATACTATAAGACTTTGGCACATGTGTCTTGGACATATGAGCGAGCGAGGTCTTTAAATCTTACACAAAACGAGAGCTCTATCAGGTATCAAATATTACAAACGTGATTTTGTAAATTTTGCATTTTGGTACATCTCAGCACAAGACAAATGAAGAAGACAAATTGACAAAATTTAATTGTCCCACAACTTCATGAAGGTTCTATTTTCCATTGAGGGGAAAACTTAAAAGAAAGGGTCGAGGAGTTAAATTACAAGTAACACAAAAGATTACTAGTAGATCTCCTCTAAGATTCTGGAGAAGTATGCCGATAAGAGTCTGGTCAGCGCAACCACTTTGTCCCTTTGATGATGTAATCGATGGGATTCCCTTCTCGCCTGGTTCGGAGAATCGGAGAACAGAAGATTGGTAGAACCCTCTTGTTACTTCTCAAACTGCCTTTACTTAGGAATTCCTTCTCGCCTGGTTCTGAAAATTTCTTGAGAGGAAGGAAGGTATTAGGGTATCCGCACCCTGATTAGAGAAGTAATTCTCTAAATTCTCTAAATTTTTAGAAGCAAGAGAATAGGTCTCTATTTAGCCGTCTCTTTGCCTATGTGGCTTTTTCTTGTACCTTTGATGGGCTATTTATAGGGAGAGCAGGGGTATAATTGTCCCTTAAAAATCTGAAAACGGATTAAGTCAATCTGTTTAAATCTGAAAAGTAGCATTGCTGCGAGGCTAGAATCAGTTTCTACGAAGCTAGGAATAGCAGGTAGCGTCGATCACCTGATCTGTTTTGATTCTTTCCAAATATCTGAAAGATCTCCCCTGATCTTCTTACTTGTTTTAGGAGGGTCAAGAGATTATGATAAACAACTATCAAATTTGATCTCAGATTTGATCTTGATTAGATTTGATCTTGATCTTGAATTGATTTGATCTCATCTGAAGATTTAATTAGTCAAAGGTTGACAATGATAGACTCGCAGCGGAGCTGCCGCGTCGAGCTCACAGTGGAGCTGCCGCGTGAGCTCGCAGCGAAGCTGGAAGAAGTATCTAACGAAGTCAAAAGAAAGCTCTTCAGCAGAGCTGGATAACATATGTGGTGAAGCTACTGAACATCCTTCTGCGCGATTGTGTGTGACTTCGAGCTAATCTAACTCTTTGCAGAGTAACTAAGCACTTCAGGCGAAGCTGTAAGTTAGCTCCCTGATGGAGCTTTGAACGGCTCCAACGTGAAGTTGGGCAATCTTAGCCTCTTAGGCGAGGCTATCCCTTTGGGCTCATGTGATGCAAAGTATTAAGCTAACCTAGCATCTTAGACCTACTTAGGTCTATTCAGAGATAATCTGGGCTCACCGTCTGCCTCACTGGATTAGTAAAGTCCAAGTTGCTGCTTTGTCCCTCGGAGATCGGTACAGAACTGGTCGTTAGCTTGTCTGTCACTTGTCTTTTGTAAATGTTAACAAGTTTAGACATTATTCAGGCCAGTAAGAATCTTGTCTTTTTTAAAATGTCAACAAGACCCCCTTCAAAGTTTTCAAAAGTCTGAAATGGAATGGTTCAGGCTTCGAAATACTTTGAATTGCTTTGATTGTTGGTATGTGAAGTATGAACGTCGCCATGGTGGTTGAGTTTAGCTTCGCTTTCAATCCTGCTTCCGGATTGGAATAAGTTCGCCGAGGAATCGTGTAGATTCGCGATTCTGGGTAGCACTGCCTCCTAGCCTCCCGGAGTAGGTTCGCTACAAATTTGTCTCGAAAGTCGTTCTTTTCCCGAGACTAACTGCTTTCGATCAGTTACGAGAAGGATTATTTCCTTTCTCAAAGTTGAAATAACTTCTCTTACATTAATGAGGGAGATCATTCCTTCCTTGAGCATTTTTGAGGGAGACTATTCCCTTTCTCAAGGCTCAGTAAATGCCTTAAATTCGCTAGCGCTTCTAAGCCTGAAGCAGCAGCGGTGCGATCAGGCCATGAGGCCTATAAATAGGACACTTGAAGTCCTCTGCAGAGAAGCAGTCTATTCATGACTTCTCTTGGTTGTCTAGAAAAAGATACTCAGATCTCTGAACTAGTGGGGTGCCCACTCTGGTCATTAACCGGCCAAGAACTGGTGAGTCTCGGTCATCCAGAGACTTTACCAATGAACTAATGACTTTAGGGAGTTTGTCTCCCTTAATTCAGCTTTATCAGCTGCCTCAGGGATTGATTTCACTTGTTCTTCATTTGTATCTGATTGATTTGCAGAGAAGGGCTTCAGCCCTATTTCCCAGCTTCCCGGCGAAGCTATCATTTTTACTTGATCAAAGAAAGATCATTGCATGCTTGTCTGCTAAGTTCACCACATAGGCAAGAATTGGGACTTAGTATCTTCAAGTTTGAGTCAGTCTTGCTATATAGGTGGGGTCAAGACTGCGTCCCTCTGGATCAGTCTGGCTTAGCCATATAGGTGAGGCTAGGACTTGGCTTATGCTAAGCTAGCCCCTTATCACTGCGCAAACGAGGCTATCTTTTGCTTAACTGAAATCAATCCTTAAAATGCAACTGAATCAGATATAAATTACTTTGCCCGAAGAACTTGACTTAGCGTATCACGCTTGCACTTTCCTTTAATTTACTGCTAACGTGTTTTTAGTTTGTATTGCAGTGAACTGTGCCCGCCAGTCTTTCGATCTGATGAAAGAGATTAGAGATTTGTTTCTTGATCTTCTAGTTGAAACTTTAATCCTAAACAGGAGGAACAAACTAGGGCAGCTGATGGGTGCTCCCAGAAGAGGTTGGCAGTCGCTTATCCTAGATGATCCACTTCGAGGCGAGGTTAGTAGTCACTTATCCAAGATGATCTACTTCGGAAAAGCGGACGTCACCTGTAAGGTCTCGGATCCTTCTTTTGTCAATTTTCATCAAAGAAGATTCAGCCTTCTGATGGCAACCGGTCCTTTGCCAATTTTCATCAAAGACGATCTAGCTCCTTGATGGCAAAATCTGCCATTATGCAAACGATTACGGTCTTGTGCAGGAAGAAGGCCTTTCGTGTCTAGATGGTTTGGCTTGAAAGTAGATAGGACCACTTGTATGCCTTTAGAGCAAATAATTCTGTTGTACGAAACACAACATTGATGTAGTAGTATCAATGTATCTTCCCTTTTTGAATCAATAAAAGTTTACTTTCTGCTTATCTGCTTTGTTTCTCTCCTTTTTGAATCGAGAAGATCTGAAGCGGACTAGCTTTAGTAAGTCCTTTCCTTAGGAGGAATTAGAAGCTCTCAGTGCAGCTAAACATCTGGCGAAGTTAGAGACTGACGCCCAACTGAGTCAGGTATAAACTCTGACGGAGCTATCGCAGAATTTTCGCGAAGCTAGAGATGTGCTTTTGGCGGAGCCAAGGTATGTTTCAAGCATTACGCTAAGTCAATGTTGGACTCACGGCGGAGTTAGCCCTTAGTGGGGCTGAAGTAGCACTTCTCGGGAAGGCGCTTTAGGCGCCGTTTCAAATTAATTTGAAACGACTGTCTGCACTCCTTTTGAGGAGGCGGCATTTAGGCAATCATCAGCCTATTAAAGCCTGATCGGGCTGAAAGAGAAGGCACCACTTCTCATTGAATTTTCAGAGCACTCTGACTCTTTTCTTCTTCTTTCTTCTTCATTCAAGAATTCAAGAACTTCCACAGCTCTCCAATGGCTCTCAAAAGACGAGCAGGAAAAGCGATAGCAACCTCTACGACGGAGGGTCCTTCTCCTCCTCCGGTCATCGAACGACCTATCGCGGGTAAGGATCTTTCCCTTTTGATCAGAGATTTTCATCTTTCTTTTAAAGCCAATTTCTGGCTATCTTTCGATGAATCTAGAGCGATCAATTAGGATCTCATAATCTTAGGGAGTTCAATTCCGTGAATTTTTCTTGATTGGGAATCTTAGATCCGAAGGGTCTCTTCTTCAAGCTTCCGAAGCTATCCCTTAGGCGGTTCACATCCTATCGAATGGCAGGGTGTGAAGCTAGCCTTTGGAGCGTAACTGAAAAGGACCTTAATGCCCTTAAAATAATGTTTAGGCAATAATACTCTTCTGACGAAGTTAGCCCCTGGGGCTTTGTCGCATTCTTTGATGGAGGCCAAGCTTTCAGAGCAAAGCTAACACTTGGATATTTTCCTGCATCCTGCTCTAGTGTGGAATGCGGAGTTACGCTGCAGCTACGAAGCTAAGCTTTGGGTCGAAGCTATCATTAGGCTAGCTTTGCTCGGAGAGCGAGGCTATGCCTTAACAAAAATTGGATTCTTATTTTAGCTCTTATTTAGCTGATGAAACTAATCATAATTTCTCCTTATTCTTGCAGTGCACTATACTCCTGGTCCTCTGAACAGTCTCTTTGGCATAGCCAGGGGGCTAAATGGCAACGTCAGCCTGCAGTTTCAAGGGCAGGCTTCACTGTTCAGTGAGCGTTTATTCATGGTGGGGATCAGCGCACCATGAGGAGCATCTTAACTACTACTCCCCTTGAAGATTCTGACCGAAGAATCTATCGAAAGCCCAGCTTCATATTCAGAGATGTAGCACCTGACAATGATGACCAGCTGCTAGCCAGAGAGGGGCAGTGGATTTTTAAATTGGATGGTGGGAAGTACTATCTCCTATCTAGCAAGCGGCATTTTCCCTTGCCTTCTTTCAATGCGTGACGAGGGCTCAAAAAATACAGTGGCAAGTAACTCGGACTATTGACTCTGTTCACGAAGGGAAGTTGCTAATTTTGTCTCCCGGTTACACAAGAGCGGGTCCTCCTCGCTGCATATTGGGTCTCCACCCTGGGAATGTACTTCCAGACATCCCAGTGGGAGAAAATCCTACGGTGGCTAAGACCTTTGGAAATCAGTTCTTTAAGGTTTGTGGCAATTATCCAGCCACTAATTTCAGGACTCCGGGGTGGATTCACCCTCCCAAAGCATGGTGGAGGGACTTGACTCAATATGTTCTTACTCATTTTGAGGAGGATCTGGAGAGGCTGGGACTTTACGAGGCCGTCAGGTCAACCTGTTATGGTATTCAGATAAGCGTAGCGAACTTCTACGCCATCTTTGAGTTATACTGCCCGGCTACAGGGACCTTCTTCACCCCTGTTGGCGAATTGGGTATGGCTCTGCATGAGATGTGGGAAGTCTCTGCTCTGACTTTGGGGTCTTTTCTATATGAAGAATATTTCCTGTGCGAGGCGGAATTAGCACTTCTGAAGAAGCAGGAGCCCGCCTTGTTTAAGACTTACCAGGAGTTGATGTGTCACATGTTTATTTACTCCAGCATGCATGAGAGTAGTAAGGGAACTTCATGCAGTTTGAAGAGTTGAAAAAATTATTTGTTCCCCGACTTGGAAGGTACTCCTGAAGCGGCTCATTGTAGAGTTGCTGATGAAGACATCTTTCACCGGATGCAAGAAAACTCTCAAGGGGATTTAATTCTGGAAGAAGATGACAGACCCTATGAGAAAGGCGATATTCTTCGGAGTTTCCACCACCGGCTGATGTTCTGGAAGGCACTTCTAGCTAGCTTTTTGACGGTTTGGCTAAAGAGATGTGTGGTGCTATCGTCGTCTGGCGATGTCATTCATCCGACTGTCTTATTGCCTGTCATTCGTCTAGCCTATAGTCATTCTCTTGGACTTCTTCTAGCCATGGTGTTATATTCAAAGAGGCCTTTGTGCATTGACGGAGGCTTTCTGTAGGCCACCAACAACGAAGCGAGGAAAGGGGACTATCTTGCCTCGCGACGGACCAAACCACAGAATAGGTCTGCCATATACTTATTTGATGGCATGGTTCGCCCTTCACTGTCCTTCCATTATCCAAGCCAGAGAGAAACCTCCAGAAGGTGTTCGAATGGCGCTTCTCCGTCGATTCGAGGGGTGTTCATGGTCAAAGACTTATGTGGTTGCGGTCCGTAAGTTGCTGTGCCGTCATGACGTCTATAGCCTTTTTCGATGCTTCTCCTACATTCGCGATGCGGGCTATGGTGAAGAATTCAAGGATGTAGGAGAAAGGTAGACGTCATTGAGTCAGGGAATCTTCGAGTGGCTGGTTAGCATCCGGCCCTCACATTTGTTTTATAGAAATGAGGATACCTGTTACCGGGAGCCCTATGTTCCAAGTTGGTTTGCCTGCCAGTTTGGATATGACCAACTGTATGTAGGCAATCCAAACAATAGTCTGGCCTTCATGGGCAGTCTCATCGATGGAGCTCGTGCCTGGCGGTTCTTCATTGCTGGCTGTACTAAGGCGCGACTGTGCATGCCACTAAGGACTCCTAACCTTCTGATGACCCTGGGATTATGCCAGTGGTATAGAACTTTAAACTCCACACCCACTGGATTTTCTTTTAATTCTTTAGGGTGAAGTTAATTTCTCAGCAGCTGAAGCAGAAGGTCACTGAGAAGAGCTAGGGTAAGAGGGTCTACGTTTCAGGCCTCGGGGAATTCATTGCCGTTGATAATAGCGAAGCCTCGGATGTAGGAAGTCCTCACTTTGAAGCGGATACAGGTGCTGAGGCTCGGGCAGCTACTTCTGGTGGGGTGGGCATGACCCCCATGGAACACGTTGATGTGGAAGAAGTGGAGGAAGAAGATCCTGATGTCCACTTCAAGCGAAAGCGGGAAGGTGGATCTCGTAAGAAGAGGGTAGTGAAGAAGCTCATCGCTACGCTCCTACGGTTATTGCAAAGGGCAAATCATCTACAGTGCCTCCTCCTCCTGCTGCTCTAATGGTCATTAGGTTGTCGGCTGTTTGGCAGACTACTGGTAAAGCTGCTCCAGATCTGGGTAAGATCAGTTCTGTTCTTTTAATATACTTCTTGTGCGTTCCATATGGCTCATTGTTTACTTTATGATTCAGGAACTGAGGTGGTGAGAAGCCCGAGAGGTGAAACTACTGGAGAATAGGGGAGCATTATGATCCCCTGTTCACTTATAGAGAAGGTGATGAAGCTGGCTATTTTGCCATCTCGGAAGAGTCTGGAGGTGATGCGGCTGATGAAGGTCCTTCGGGTGCTGGGACTTCAAAAGGAAGTCCCGTAGCTTCTAGCTCCTTTGGGTGGACCACGAAGGGTTCAGCAAGTGAAGGTAGGCTGGCCATTCGTGTTGATTCTGCCAAAGATTTTCCAATGGAGCCTGCAGGGACTGATGCAGCCGCCAAGACGATTGGAGCGACATCATCTTTTGGTAATGTTTTGAATTTTTTTTTACTCCTGCTATTTATTATGCCTTGCTTAAACAAAGTCTTGCTGCAGATGTTCTACTTTTGGATGCATCGACTTCAAGAGAGCCAATCCGTCTTCCTGAGGGAACTAGGGGTGAAATAAGTAATTCATCTGCGGCGGATGCTGGCGAGTTGGATGCTTTGTATCACGGGTTGCCCTCTTATCAGCCTGAATCAGCCAGAGGAAATGAAATTGAGGGAACGGTAGTCATGGAACCAATCTCACTTCAATTATATCAGTGAGTAAGATGCCATTGGTTTCGCCAGTGCCGTCTATCTTGCCAGGCGCGGAGCTGAAGGCGATTACCAGTCCTACTTCTTTAATGTTGGCGGTTGAGCACGCTCACCCGAAAATAGTCACTAGTCCTACCCAGTTGTGGCTGATACTGGTCTCGATGAGGACCCCTCCGAGATCACCGATGACCCCTCATGTTGCTACAGCCAGTGCCTCCATAGTTACGCCAGTGAAGCCAGTGGAAACTCTATCTTCAGGGGCTGCTTGTTTGCCAGGAATAATTGAGGCCGAGAATGAATTCGTGGCTGAGTTAGTCAACAGCTTTTATAAGAGCTTGAAGCGATCCATTGCTTTGGTCTTGAAGGGCTCAACTACCTCATTCTCTGCTTTAAGGGTGGTCCTTTCCCGAAGCATTGACAGTATCCGGGACTTTGGAGGTGATGACCAGGATGCTACATTGGAGCTTCTAGTGGACAGACTCGAGAGGGATGTGGACGAATGGCACCGTCTTGATTGAGGTAAAACCTGCACAAAAAATACAGAATTTTAGATTTAGAAATAAAGATGTGCAAGTGCTCAATTCTTACCGCTATATCAAGTGGCTATGCGGGTCGTGATCCACAAGGAGGGTTTTACGATAGAAGCGTTTACGTTTCTTTATTGAAATATTAATGAAGATAAAACGAAGATTCTTCTTTGTTTAAAGAAATGAAAATGAAAAAAGAAAGTTATGTTAAAGTTAGAAAGAAAATGAGAGATAAAGAAGGTGGAGAGAAATGGAGAATGACTATTTACAAAGAAAAGGGGAAAGAAAGTGACTATGTACAAATGAGTCAAAAAAGAATGATTTGGAAGAGGTGGTGATCTAAACTAAAGAAATAAAAGAAAAGAAAGAAAAAAGAGTGAAGAAATACTTACCTAGGTTGATTGATGACTTACCTGGAAACCTTTGCATGTTCTACCTTGCATTCGGAGGCATTCAACGCACAGACCATACGATCGAGCTCAGTCCCCGTGCACATTATATCATCAAGCTGAGCAAGAATGAATTGATACGAATCTTGAGGAGGAGAACGTCTTCATGAACTATCGTTGGCACTGACACAACATCGTTATACTAATGCTTCTGGCTTCACTTGCAAACTCATCAAAAACAAAGGAGGTAAAGTAGAAAGAGGGAAAAGAAAATGATAGTAAAGAAGAACATAAAATATTACCTTTTATTGCTTGAAACGATGGAAGAAAGGAGAAGGGTGCATCAGTGTCACTCTCAGCATAGGCCTTCATCTCTTACTTACATGAATCTTCATCTAACCTAAGCTTACATACGCATTACATAAAAAGAAAAGAAAAACCTAAACTACAAAAAAAAAATCTAGTCTAAATCCTATCTCTGCCTGGTCTTACTTTTTGCTCAGCTAAAACCAGTATTTATAGGCAAAAACCTAAAGTAGAAGATCCCAGGAAGATTGGGGGAATCTCCTGGTCTGATGTATTTCCCTATCTTCTTCTAATTTTCTTGTTTTTGCTTTAAAAGTTGACAAAACAGCCTTTGATTGTGCTTGATTCAGGGAGGATTCTTCTCAACCTTCCTTATATGCCAAGATTTTGCCTGATCTTGATTCAGGGAGGATTCTTCTCAACCTTCCTTATATGCTAAGATTTTGCCCTGATTTTTTCATCTTGATTTAGGGAGAATTCTTCTCAACCTTCCTTATATGCCAAGATTTTGTCCTGATTTCTTCATTTCAAATTTATTCTGAATTAATCAGAATTTTGTGGGCTTTTGGGCTTGTTTCTCTTCATCTCCTTAAGGAATGGGCCTGCAAATAAATTAAACATTTAATTAGGACAATGCAGATTTTATTCTATAATAAGTATGGAAATATGATAATAAATGTGCAACATTAGTGACCAATCACACCCCCATACCTATCTTTTGCTCGTCCTGGAGCAAAACAACTAAACTATACTAAGGATTATTTAGACCACTTTCGCAGGTCACGCGATTGCACTGAGCATGTGCAACAAGCCGTCAAACCTCTAGGTTTCCCCTAGAGGACGAGTTTTATCTCGTGAGGGTTTTTAGTGGATTACACCCATAAAATCTATAAAGAAAGAGAAACAAAGAGTTAGTATTTTCGAAAAGCATTTTGAAAGAGAAAAATATTTGAAATATAATTGTAAGATTTAGGCAATCTATAAGTTATAGGAAAACTGAATTTTTCATTCCTAAACTTAGTCTCTATTCAAAAATTTGTTAACAATCAAAGTAAGGAGTCAAATTGTACTTCTCATCTGGTCTATTACTTTACCCTAAGTCATATGCACCTTGTGATTGTGAAAATTTTGACTAAGGGTTATTTAACTCTAACTCTTATGCCTCATTTATTATATATATATATATATATATAATTTTTTTTTGGTATTATTCCTTAGTTCTATTAGGTTTTCTAATCTGCCCATGTAACGAGCCTTTAATCGATGACTCCCAAACCAAACGGTCCTAGGGCACCGGGTGAGAAAACACCCAAGGACTTAAGGACTCGAGCAAATAAGGCCACAAATTAAGGAATTTATTATTTGAACCCCTTTTAGGCGTGAATACTTATGCTTTATTAGGCACAAATACCCAGCTTAATCAGAGAATATTTATATATATATTTTTTCAAACTTATCTAATCATCTTTCGCATAAATATTAAGGCTTGCTTAGGCCAAAGCAACTAGCTAATTAAAAATTTGATTTATTTATCTTTTTTTTCTTTTTTCTTTTTTTATAAGGCATAAGAATCTTTGTTTTTGAACCCTAAGTGTGTAAGTGTATGAAATGTGCATATTTCATCAAGGTAAAGATCAAGACTAAATTACTTTAACAAATTATCTTCCTAACCCTAAAAATCAAACAAATAATTTTATTTTGACCAAGTATAAGAAATCCTAATTTGGATTTTCCTATTCCTTAAAATTAACTTAATTTCTTACAAAAATATGTCAAAATATTGTTTCTATTTTCAAAAAGTTTTTAAAGGTAAAGAAAATGTTAAATTTTTTTCAATAAAAAGAAAACCTAAGTTATGTTAGACCCTCCCCCACACCTATCTCATGCATTGTCCTCAATGTATGAATTAATGCATAGATGCATGAAAAAGAAGAAAGGGAAGGAGAATGTTACCTTAAGGTGGTGGTTCCGGTGGTGGTCTGATTGGTCCACGAAATGCGGCCCAATCGACTTTTCGTTGGGTTTGGAGGAATCTACCAGAAGTTTCTCTAATATAACCCATTAAGATTGTGTATCCATGAAGAATTTTTATTAAGTATTTGACCCCATCTAATTTTCAAATTCCATAACTGATTTCAGAGTCAAATTTGTCAACCACCTCGTCCCAGAATGGAGTGTGAAAAGATAGAATGATTGACTTGGACTCAGGAAGGACAGGAACTAATACCGATTCAGGAAGGTGACTTAAGTCAAGTAAAGGTTCAAGAGTCGAAATAAGTTCAGAAATTGGGTCCAAGTCAAGAAGTTGAAACTCAAGTCCACATGTATTTTCTAATAATGGGATGTGACTTAATATTGGTGATTCAAGTTCAAGAATGATAGGTGGGGGAATCAAAAATGACTCTAAAATATTACTCAAGTTTGGTAATAAAACAGGAGTCAATATTGATTCAGAAAGTTGAACTGGATCACAGATTTGAGAATCTAGGTCACATATCTCATTGAATTCAATATCAAAAAAATGAGAACTTTCCAATTTGTCAATAGGATTTTCAAAAGTGTACAATTGGTCAAGTTCAATATGATCATCAAAAATAGGTGATTCAATTTCATGATGAATTGGCACTGGATCCAATGTTGACTCGGGGAAAAGGTTGAAATCAGGTGAAGACACCGGACTCATTATTGAATCAGGAAGTAAAATTGAATCACTAAGTTGAGGTTCATGATCATATTCATTTTCAAATTCAATTTCAGGCAAGGGATAACTTGCCAAACTATCAATATTATTTGGAGTTTGGGCAAGTTCAAATGATGGTTCTGAAATGGAACCTTGATTTCTAAAACTACATGACTCTTCGGCTCTAACAGAATGGTTACCGACATCAGAACTGGCCAAATGGTGAGAATGTAAAGATTGGACCATCATTTCTATGTCGTGATTACGAGCATTTTGAGTCTGAGTCATGGCTTCAAGCATCTCTTCATAGGTGATATGTTCATTGTTGTGTTGAAAAGATGAAGTGTTGTCTTGGAATTGGTAGTAAAATTGTGAGTCCATCAGATTTTGGGATTTGTATTTGGACTCACGCATACTCATTTCCAAAATTGATAGTTTTCTATTTTGGACTGGTGGATCTGAGTAGGAATCTTGAAAATATTGTGGACTAGGTGCAGAGGGGGGACAATTTGGTTGAAAATTGGACTCGGGTAGGTGAATCCCCACTGACTCTGTGAAGAGTTAAAATTGTTATGGAAATTATGGTTATAAGATTGGGGA
This sequence comes from Agave tequilana, assembly GCA_038442645.1. Taxonomy (NCBI): domain Eukaryota; kingdom Viridiplantae; phylum Streptophyta; class Magnoliopsida; order Asparagales; family Asparagaceae; genus Agave; species Agave tequilana. Next base: position 33,762 of record JAVJIF010032446.1, on the reverse strand, counting down.
CATGGGTTATATTGATTCAGATAAGACCAATCTGGCACAATAGGTTGGTTAAAGTTATGATATGCCAGGTTGGTAATATCCGAAAAAGAGTTTGATGTGTAATATGGATTATTATTGAAGTTGAAAAAATTATTATTATAAGACATATCACACAATGGAATACAAACAAAAAGAAAGAAAAACAAACAAAAAAGAAAAAATTCTAAAGAAAAAATTCTAGCCTAAGTTACGGTAGACCTATGACCTAGACGACTCCTAACTGATTAGACTGTCCACGGGAGGTTTAATGCAGACTTTGACGACAAGCTAATCAGCCAGGTCAGGGCAAAGTTGGTGGGAGGTTTTCCGTCAATGACGTTCCTTAATTAAATAACCACCAACCTTCGGGCTTTCGGCCCTTAATCCCTTTCCTAGACACTGATTTGGCAAGAGTCAAATTCCAACACCTTTCCCCCTTAGGATAATCTCCTAATTGAGTCCGAGATGTCCCTAGGGCCAACGTCTACTCATTTTTAGTTAGGCTTGGGTTAGTGAGTGCTTAGAATCTGATTTTTAGGCCAAGGAAGGGTGATTAAATCCCCACCTTATCTTGTTATGGGTTAGTGCCCTTAAGATAAGTTTGTGCAAGTGTACAAGATATGTAAACAAGATTCACTCAAAGCGATGTAAATTAACCAAGAGATGAGTCCTATTCTAAATGCAATGCGAACGTACCTTGCTCTAGCACTCTTCAACAGTAAAGTAAATGAATTGAAAAGACACGTGCCTAAAATACAAACGTCTAATCAATTTTTTAACTTTTTCAACAAATGTTTTACTGTTGATTTGTTAGCAGGCTTTTGGTGATGGCATATAAGAAAAAAAGTTGCAGAAAACTATCATTTTGTAAAACAAGCAGCCCTGCAAGAAAGACAGTTAGTAGTGAACTCTTCCTTACTGCGGAAACGCGGCTAAAGCCGAGCAAACGCGGCAATTCAGAGGGTACTTGGTCTCTGTTTTCTATAACAGAGGCCCAAGACCACTTATATGTTTCTGCAATCATTTTTTCCTGCTTTGCTTGCCTTATAACCTGCAACAGAGAAGAAAATTCATTTTAGTTCTAAAAATTCAATATAAATCAATTTCAATAAAAACCATTACCCTCCCCGGCAACGGCGCCAAAATTTGATTGAGGTAAAACCTGCACAAAAAATACAGAATTTTAGATTTAGAAATAAAGATGTGCAAGTGCTCAATTCTTACCGCAATAGCAAGTGGCTATGCGGGTCGTGATCCACAAGGAGGGTTTTGCGATAGAAGCGTTTACGTTTCTTTATTGAAATCTTAATGAAGATAAAACGAAGATTCTTATTTGTTTAAAGAAATGAAAATGAAAAAAGAAAGTTATGTTAAAGTTAGAAAGAAAATGAGAGATGAAGAAGGTGGAGAGAAATGGAGAATGATTATTTACAAAGAAAAGGGTAAAGAAAGTGACTATGTACAAATGAGTCAAAAAAGAATGATTTGAAAGAGGTGGTGATCTATACTAAAGAAATAAAAGTAAAGAAAGAAAAAAGAGTGAAGAAATACTTACCTAGGTTGATTGATGACTTACCTGGAAACCTTTGCATGTTCTACCTTGCATTCGGAGGCATTCAACGCATAGACCATACGATCGAGCTCAGTCCCTGTGCGTATTATATCATCAAGCTGAGCAAGAATGAATTGTTACGGATCTTAAGGAGGAGAACGTCTTCATGAACTCTCGTTGGCACTGACACAACATCGTTATACTAATGCTTCTGGCTTCACTTGCAAACTCATCAAAAAAAAGGAGGTAAAGTAGAAAGAGGAAAAGAAATGAAAGTAAAGAAGAACATAAAAATATTACCTTTTATTGCTTGAAACGATGGAAGAAAGGAGAAGGGTACATCAGTGTCACTCTCAGCATAGGCCTTCATCTCTTACTTACATGAATCTTCATCTAACCTAAGCTTACATACACATTACATAAAAAGAAAAGAAAAACCTAAACTACAAAATAAAAAACTAGTCTAAATCCTATCTCTGCCTGGTCCTACTTTTTGCTCAGCTAAAACCAGTATTTATAGGCAAAAAACCTAAAGGAGAAGATCCCAGGAAGATTAGGGGAATCTCCTGGTCTGATGTATTTTCCGTATCTTCTTCTGATTTTCTTGTTTTTGCTTCAAAAGTTGACAAAACAGCCTTTGATTATGCTTGATTCAGGAAGGATTCTTCTCAACCTTCCTTATATACCAAGATTTTGCCCTGATCTTGATTCAGGGAGGATTCTTCTCAACCTTCCTTATATGCCAAGATTTTGCCCTGATTTCTTCATCTTGATTCAGGGAGAATTCTTCTCAACCTTCCTTATATGCCAAGATTTTGCCCTGATTTCTTCATTTCAAATTTATTCTGAATTAATCAGAATTTGGTGGGCTTTTGGGCTTGTTTCTCTTCATCTCCTTAAGGAATGAGCCTGCAAATAAATTAAACATTTAATTAGGACAATGCAGATTTTATTCTATAATAAGTATGGAAATATGATAATAAATGTGCAACATTAGTGACCAATCACATTCAGATCTAGAGTTTTCAGTTAACAAATAGCTTGCTCATCTCGTTGCTCAGATGCATGAAGCTCATCTCGCCGCTCAAGAAGCTGCTAAGGCAATTTCTTCTGATTTGAAATCCTTAGAGACAAGAAAAGTAGAGTTCGGGGATACTATAAACGCTTCTAGTAGCGCTTTTCTTGACACTGAGGATAAAATTGAAAAGGCTAAGAAAATGATTAGGAAAGCTAATCTTCTTTTGTCCAAGGTTGAACCAGTGCGTCTTGAAGAAACTGCCCGGCTTGAATAGCTTAAGGCCCAGAATGACGAAGTCTTGCGGCAGGAGCTAGCATAGAGGGCAATCTTGGTTGAAATTGAAGCCACTTGGCCCAGACGGCGAACTTTAATGTGGCCGAGTTGAGGTCGCAGGCGCTTATCAGGGCTGCTGAAGAGAGGAAGACTAGGCTGGCCATTCTTGAAGAGTGGATCAAGTCCTATGAAGCGCCGTCATAGCTTGTAATCTGTACATTTCTAACTTATTTTATCTTTTAAATTTTCGCTTTCAAGTTGCATTGCAGCCATTTGAGAAAATAATCCTTACTGGACTAAAAGATAGGACCTGACTATCTGTTAGTTCAGAGGTCGCAATGACGTAACCGATTAAGAAGCCGCTAAGCTCCAAATTTTGTCGTATGATGACAAAGAAATAGTCCTTATCGGACTGAAGGATGAGTCTTAGCTATCTGCCGGTTCAGAGGTCGCAATGACATAATCGATTAAGAAGCCACCAAGCTCAAAATTTATCGTATGAATACAAAGAAATAGCCCTTGCCAGACTGAAAGATGAGTCTTGGCTATGTGCCAGTTCAGAGGTCGCAATGACATAACCGATTAAGAAGCCACCAAGCTCAAAATTTGTCGAATGATAACAAAGAAATAGTCCTTGTCGGACTGAAAGATGAGTCTTGGCTATCTGCCAGTTCAGAGGTCGCAATGACGTAACCAATTGAAAAGCCACCAAGCTCAAAATTTGTCATATGATGACAAAGAAATAATCCTTATCGAACTGAAAGATGAGTCTTGGCTATCTGCCGGTTCAGAGGTCGCAATGACGTAACTGATTGAGAAGCCACCAAGCTCAAAATTTGTTGGGATTTGGAAGGAATTGTCAGAGGTATATTGTTAACATGACAAAAAGATATAATTGCTAGAGGTATAGTGTTAAACATAGCATGGAAAGGTCTTATTCTCACTAAGAAAAATGAGGAGATCACCGTCATAGGTTTAATGTTAACTTGACAACGAAATGGATGCCAGAGGTGTAGTGTTAAATATAGCATGAAAACGTCTCGTTCTTACATAGAAAAACGAGGAGATCACTGTCATAGGTTTAATGTTAACTTAATAGCGAAATGGATGCCAGAGGTGTAGTGTTAAACATAGCATGAAAAGGTCTCGTTCTTACAGAGAAAAATGAGAGATCATTGTCATAGGTTTAATGTTAACTTAACAGCAAAATGGATGCTAGAGGTGTAGTGTTAAACATAGCATGAAAAGGTCTCATTCTCACAGAGAAAAACGAGGAGGTCATAGTCATAGGTTTAATGTAAACTTAATAGTGAAATGGATATCAGAGGTGTAAAGTTAAACATAGCATGGAAAGGTCTCGTTCTCACAGAGAAAAATGAGGAGATCACTGTCATAGGTTTAATGTTAAATTAACAGCGAAATGGATGCCAGAGGTGTAGTGTTAAACATAGCATGAAAAGGTCTCGTTCTCACAGAGAAAAACAAGGAGATCATTGTCATAGGTTTAATGTTAACTTAACAGCGAAATGGATGCTATAGGTGTAATGTTAAATATAGCATGAAAAGGTCTCGTTCTCACAGAGAAAAACGAGGAGATCACTGTCATAGGTTTAATGTTAACTTAACAGCAGAATGGATGCCAGAGGTGTAATGTTAAACATAGCACGGAAAGGTCTCGTTCTCACAGAGAAAAACGAGGAGATCACTGTCATAGGTTTAATGTTGACTTAACAGCGAAATGGATGCCAGAGTTGTAATGTAAAACATAGCATGAAAAGGTCTCGTTCTCACAGAGAAAAATGAGGAGATCACTGTCATAGGTTTAATGTTAACTTAACAGCGAAATCGATGAAAAGATCTTTATATGTGGTCTTACCATTCCATGGATGAGAATTGGTAAGTGATTTTGGAAAGGGAATCAAATGGGAACATGTCCCATAGGATTTTTAGCAAAGCCTCAGTTGTCAACGGGTTTGATGCGCCTTTACCAACTACCGTTTGAGTCAGGCTAACCTTGCTATTCCCCTCAACATGATGAATTGTCAAGGACTTATATTGGGCTTAAAGGCCAACATTTTCCTTTATCCTTAACCGTTAAAGGTATTAGATCTTTTGGTTAGCACGTGTGTAATCTTGATTCTTCTTTGAGACAACCAGTGTTGACCAGGTTCCTACTGGTTTATGGTTGTATGATCTTGCTTGGAGGAAGAGAGAGGCGCTCTTTTTGTGTACCTTGGATTTGAAGATCATGATTAGAGGTATATGTTGACACTTTAAAAAAGACAAGATTCTTACTGGCCTGAACAACGTCTAAACTTGTTGACATTTACAAAAGACAAGTGACAGACAAGCTGACGACCAGTTCTGTACCCATCTCCGAGGGATAAAGCAGCAATTTGGACTTTACTGATCCAATGAAGCAGACAGTAAGCCTAGATTGTCTCTAAATAGACTTAAGCAGGTCTAAGATGCTAGGTTAGCTCAACACTTAGCATCACATGAGCCCAAGGGATAGTCTCCTCTGAGAGGCTAAGATTGCCCAACTTCGCCTTGGAGCCATTCAAAGCTCCATCAGGGAGCTAACTTACAACTTCACCTGAAGTGCTCAGTTAACTCCGCAGAGAGTTAGATTCGCTCGAAGTCACACGCAACCGCGCAGAAGGATGTTTGGTAGCTTCGCCACAGATGTTATCCAGCTCCGCTGAAGAGCTTTCTTCTGACTTCGTCAGATACTTCTTCCAGCTCCGCTGCGAGCTCGACGCGACAGCTCCACTACGGATCTGTTATGGTCAACCTTTAACCAATTAAATCTCCAGATGAGATCAAATCAATTTATGATCAAGATCAAATCTAATCAAGATCAAATCTGAGATCAAATTTGGCAGTTGTTTACTATAATCTCATGACTCTCCTAAAATAAGTAAGAAGATCAGGGGAGATCTTTTAATTATTTGGAAAGAATCAGAACAGATTAGGAGATCAACGCTACCTGCTATCTCTAACTTCACAAAGGCTGATTTTAACCTCACAGCAAGGCTACTTTTCAGATTTAAACAGATTGACTCAATCTGTGTTCAGATTTTCAAGGGACAATTATACCCATGCTCTCCCTATAAATAGTCCACCGGAGGCATAAGAAGAAGGAGGGATAGGCACACGTACACAGGCAAAGAGACGGCTTAACAGATACCTATTCTCTTGCTTCAAAAAATTCAGAGAATTCAGAGAATTACTTCTCTAATCAGGGTACGAATACCCTAATACATTCATTCCTCTCAAGGAATTTCTGGAACCAGGCGAGAAGGAATTCTTAAGTGAAGGCAGTTTGAGAAGTACCAAGAGGGTTCTACCAACCTTCTATTCTCTGATTCCCCGAATCAGGCGGAAGGGAATCCCATCGATCGCATCGTCAAAGGAACAAAGTGGCCGCGCGCTGACCAGACTCCTATCGGTACACTTCTCCAGAATCTCAGAGGAGATCTACTTGTAATCTTTTGTGTTACTTGTAATTTAGCTCCTTGACCCTTTTTTTAATGTTTTCTCCTTTGCAAAATCAATGAAAAACAAGATGGTGACTCCGCTGGGGAGTGATTTCTTCACTATTGAGAATCAAGTGTCGCAATGCGATGAACAGACCTTCGGGTCTATCTCTGAATTCAAGGAAGTCAGTGTGGCCAGAGCCCCTCTGGCTAAGTCTTCAAAGCAAGTCTCTGCGGAGACAGATGAGGCTCTTTGCAAGCCTACCATGGTTCTCTGGCTGTAACGCCCCGATTCCACGGATACGGGGACGTCACTGCAACGTATATACGTAGGTCAGAAAGTGCCCCCCGTATATACGCTAAGCATAAAAGTACAAGCAAGGATCAGAGTACAACACAAAGCGTGGTATACATACACATATGCCAACATAAAAGAACATATACAAAGCTATCACAGTATGATAAACAACTACACATTACATGTGTCTTTTATCATAAACAAGTCCAAAAGTAAAATATACAATATAAACACAAAATGCTCACGAGAAGGATGTAGGTCTCGTGAGTCAAAAAGAGATGGCTGGCACGAAGGAACTGGAGCTAATCTGACTGCACTCTAAGGAAAGCTCAATCTACTGTGGATGGCTCCACTTCGATCCAGCTTCAAAACCTGAACATACAAATCCAAGGGAGTCAGGACCTCCCAATAATGCACAGACTACAGCCAAATGGCTAAGAAACATGAATAAGAGGGTCAGAATCAGTATAAGAAACATGAACCAGCAAGTAATGGAAGTATAACGAAATAAAGATGGAAAGACTGTGTGTAAGCTTGAGTTACGGCTTTACAAGACTAGTAAGTCGAAAGAATAATAACAAAGTGGTTATGATAGAAACATGTAAGAGGTAAAGCAGGAACTAGAATCATCATGTATCAAGTCTAACAAGAATACAGGAATCATAACAAGGATTATGACATAACAGGTATAATAGGAGTCATAACATAACAGGTATCTATAATAGAAAATCATAACAGGTGTCTTATTATTATTACTCGTCTAACCCATATATCTAGGTATGTGTCTCGGTATATACCCGGTATATATCCCAACTCACATACATCCATATATAAGAAAGTCGAGGTTGTTATTGGAAACAACGGTTGTATCAACGAACTATGTTTACAGTGGGTCCCGTACATACCCGGGACCACGGCCAAAGTTTGCTCCGTTGCATGGAAACGGAAGCCAGCCGCAAGGCTTATCCAGGAGGAGGGACTTATGTATGCCCGTTAAAACAGGAATGTAGGGAGCCAGCTCTCCCCTCGGTCCCCTGGTGGCCCTCAGGTCAGACCGGATATATAGTGCACAACCTAATGCCACTGTAAACACGAACATATATCGATATCCGCATATTTCCCCCGACCCAATACAAGTTGGTCCATTTTTAGGATTTAATAGTTTAATTATCACTTTACGGGAAATAACAGGAAATGGACATGATCAGGAATAAGGAGTACAGAAGCACTATATAGTCAGGTCACTGCATGTAAAGCAGGAAAACATGTCACTGATCATGATACAGATAACAAGTCAAAGTTCCCGTAAAGATGACAATCACAAGTCAGGTATATCATGCTGGGTATAAAGTGATAGCATGATAGGGTGATGATATATAACAAGTAACCAATCATGATATGAGATGGAGAATAGTCAGGGTAAGTCAAGGTACAACATAAAGGTCTTGCCAAATAGTGGCATGCCAAGTAGTCAAGTGATAACACACTAGCGGTCAGGTGATATACATGTGTTAAAAGGAAACATGAAACTAACAAGTCTGAAGTAACGACATAGCAATGATAATATAATAGAAACCCAGAGTTCAATGACCTCGAAGGGTCAACCACGCATAGTGTACAATAAGAAGGTAGGCATAACACAGATAGAGTACATGAACAAGAATGAAACAAGCAGTAGCATATCAATGGAAATATGAAGTGACTAGAGATGACATACATCAAGTAATAGGTCATAAAGTACAAGTTATGAAGTACAAGTAAGAACAATATATAGTATATGTATCAAGGATAAGATACAAAGTCAAGGAGGTATTCAACTATAACAGACAACCATAAGTTAGTCGACTAGGTTGAAATAGTAGTCGACTAATAGAAGGGTTAGTCGACTAGGAAAATGAGGTAGTCGACTAATACTGTGTTCCAGAGAGTTGGGTTTCTGTTTCAGGAAGAGTTAGTCGACTAGGTAAAAAGGGTAGTCGACTAACAGGGAACTGCAAGTCGACTAACAAATACTTAAGTCGACTAAGTTTGAGATACAGAGAGTTGAGTTTATTTCAGGAGTCGACTAGGGGAATTCTAGTAGTCGACTAGGGATATCTAGTCGACTGGTAAAAGGGACTAGTCGACTAAAACTGTGAAGTCAGAGAAGGCTACGTTTCAGCTAAGAGTTTCTAGTCGACTAGGTTCTAGGTCAAGTCGACTAATCATGGTCATAAACAGAATACAGAGCAGAATCTGCTGGTTGTGTTGGATGGTCTAAAAATAGGATTTTTATGACATATGAACACAAGATATGGAGATACAAGTATGCTTAGAAATGAAACAAGTCTTGGTGAGTAAAAATACTCACAAGGATTGGTTAGGTGAAGCTTTGTAGTCTTGAAAGGATCCCAAGGTGGAGATGATGGCCTCAATCCAAAAGTAGTTGTTGAAGTTGAAGTTGCTTGATGTGGGGAAGATGATCTTGGTGTTGCTTTGGGAGTTGGTGGTTGAAGATGAAGACCTTGATGATGCCCTAGATGGAGCTCTTGAAGTTGGAGGTTGAGTTGAGATGGAGGAGGATTTTGGTGAAGGGGATTTCTTTTGGTGAAGTGAAGAAAAAAAGGAGATGGAATTGTAAAGGAATGTTTATATATGATTTGGAATTTGTGAAGGAAGTGAAATTAGAGTAGATGAGAGGGGGTTATTTGCAAAGTGGAGGAGGGGTGAGTGTCCCTTCCCTTGGCCACTTGGCCGGCCATGGGAGAGAGAGAAAGAGATGGGCATTTAATGAGGAAGTAGGTGAGGAAGTGTGTGGAGTTGGAATTATTGGAATTTTGGAAAATGGAAATGCTTTAGCTTGTGGAGGAAAGAAAGAAATAAAGGAAAAGGAAAAATGGAAAAGAAATTGAAATGAGAAGATATTTTCTTGGAATTAGAATTGGAAAGTATTGAAAGGACAGATACCCGGGTTTAAATCGAGGATACGGAAAACATTTCGGAAAATACCGGAATCGTCCGAAATTCAAGTATCTCGGAACGACCCGAAATAATTATCAAAAATCCATAATATTATTTTAAGAATAATGGTGAAATCCGTTTTATGAAATACTTTATAGTTTTAAAACTAAAAATCCCGGAACCAGTTATCTACCGACTCCGTTGGAATTTTCATAAAATTATAAAATCCTCAGAAAAAGCATGTAGGTAGAAAATATTATTCTAAGAAATAAAGTCTAAAGGATCATTTAGAAATTCCAAACCGTTTGTGAAATAAAAATCCAGGAATCGGTCAGCGGCACTGGCCGACACCGGTTTTGAAGAAATTCAATTTAATTCAAGAAAAATCCAGAAAATCACAAAAAATCTAATATATTAGAAAATAATATTTGAAACTGAAATCGGTCAATTCTACACATCAGAAAGACTAAATCGAAGAATATACTATGATCGGGCCTTCGGTTCAGACTAGGGCTGACTCCGAGTCCACGAATCCACATCCAAGGTAAAACAATCATATAAGGAATTCATAATACAGAATAAATACGGGAAACAAATCGAAAAAATACGATTGAAAATCTGAATACGCAACTAAGTACGTATTCCGGGAACGGGGTATTACACTGGCGCAACAAGAATGCAGGCCCATAATGCAAGGGTCAAAATCTTCAGCTTGTCACCTTCGAAAACCTAGTCGTTCACTTCGACCAAGGAAAATTTGAAGAATTTCTCTCTGGGGGTGGTCTAATGCTTCATGCAGGAAGCATAGAAAGGTCTCCATGGCCAAGGATTCAGAGCAGAAACTGAAAGCAGAATCCTTTCAACACCCCTCAGCCTTATGTGTGGCTAGTCAGGTTCCCTGCGAACCTAAGTCTCCTCTTTATAAGCAGAGGTGGAGGCCAAAGTAGAAGGCTCTGTATGAAGCCTCAGGTGTAGCTACGCCACAAGTTCGTCCCTCTCGTAAAGAAAAAGGCAAGGTGCCTGCTTGTTCTGACAAGATTGCTAGCCGCAAAGTTACAACGGCGATCATGCCTTCGCCTAAGTAAGGAGCAGTAACTCATCATGCCAGCCTTGTTCTCATAAGCGAAGATACTGTACCTCACGGTACGCATGATGTTCACAGCCGCGAAGCTGGAACCAAAGCACCATAGCGTGCTTCATTCCCCAGTTCTTCAAGTACTAAGCTCGCTCTTTGTAGGGAAGCTAAGGGATTGCTCCTAAGCGCTAATAGCAGTGCTTATGCAGCTTTGACGCCTGATAGGTAGTAAAATTGCATAATTGTCATCACATTTACTATCACATTTTCATATTTATTCATATAATCATGCACTATTACTAATATTTTATTATTTATTGTGTGCAGGCCTTGAGCAATAAAATAAAGGAATAAAGCCTTAAAAGAAGCCCAAAAGCCCATGTTCAAGCCCACTGCAAAAGTTGCAATTATCAAATGTAAAAGATGCAATTACTAAGGGCAATAGTTGCAAATACTAAAAGAAGAGGGAAGGATAGACTTCTATTCAACCATAAATGCTTGCAGGATAAGGATAAAAGCCAAAGAAGGAGAGCGCAAAGATAACAAAATTGCTTTAAAAGATTTGGAAGATTTGGATTTAGGGTAACTTGCTTCCCAAGTTATCCCGAATTTTCAAGCTAAAGAGTCGGTACGCCAAATCTAAGATGATATACCCAGATGGACGGACCAGAGGAGGCCACGCGCAAAAGCGCGTGGCCAGGATCCAAGATATGGCCGCGAAAACGCGGCCAGAGCCGCGTTTCCGCGGCAATCCGGATGAGACAGGGTACTGGCTTTCGTGGAGGAGTTGTACCGGGACTCTACATCTTCCAGCTCCTATAAATACCCCTGCAGAGCAACAGAGAAGGGCGTGTAGCGTAGTACAGAGCAAAATTTAGGGTTTTTAGGCTAGTTTAGGTTTTTATTTTTCTTTTTGTAATTTTTATTTTTTTTTTTGTAAAAGAGAGAGAGGCCTATGTTGAGAGTGACACCGATGTACCCTCCTCTTTTTTGCCATTGTTTCAAGCAATAAAGGTAACCATTTATTTTATGTTAATCACTTTACTTTCTTTTTCTTTTCCTTTTCTACTTTACGTCTGTTGGTTTTTGATGAGAATGCAAGTGAATTCCGAAGCACAAGTATAACAAGTCTTTGTGAGTGCCAACGATACTTCATGGAGATGTTCTCCTCCTCAAGGTCCGTGTCACTTCATTCTTGTCCAGCTTGATGGTATAATGCGAATAGGGGACTGAGATCGATTCTATGACTTATGCATTGAACGCCTCTGAAGAAAGGTAGAACATGCAAGGTTTTCAGGTAACTCATCAACCAAACTAAGTTAAGTATTTCTTCTTCTTTCTTTTCTTTTATTTTTGTAGATTAAATCACCAACGCTTCATCGTCCAACTCTTTTTTTCCCAACTCATTGTAAATACCGCTTTCTCTCTAACCTAACTTTAACTACTATTTTCTTATTTTCCTTTTAATAACTAAAAAAAAAGAGAATTTTTTTAGAGAACTTGCTAAACCAGCTTCCATCGCTAGTCCCTCCCTGTGGATCATGACCCGTATAGCCATTGCTACAGCGGATAGAATTGAGCACCTTGCACATCCTTTTCCTAACTCTGATATATTATATTTTTGTGTGCAGGAAAATCTCAATCAAAATTTTGGCACCGTTGCCGGGGAGGGACGGTAAGTATTCTCTAAAAAAAATAATAAAAATTAACTAATTCTTTTATTCTTTCCGTTTGCAGGTTCGAGAACAGGAAAACTAACAGCAGCAAGGACATATAGCAACTCTGTGCCTCTGCCCTCGAAGGAAGAGCAACAGGGCCTACTACAGAGCCGCGGTTGCTGCTACTTGCAAATCTGAGTAGTTCACTACTAATCCTGTTTTCTGCAGGTTGCTGCTACTTGCAAATCTGATTTACTGCTCTGTTAGAATTTTCTCTGTGATCACCCTGAACACTGCTAATTAATTAACAGTAACCCATTTGTAAAAAAATAAAAAAATTTAGACTCTTGCATATATGCACGTGTCTATTTATTTTTTCTAATTTTTGTTGAAGAGTGCTGGAGACAAGGTACGTTCGCATTGCATATAGACTAGGAAGCACCCTTAGCTGATTTTCTGCTTTGAGTGAATATTTGTCTACTGCTTTACATGTGCACTAAATCGACTTAAGGGCTTAACCTATAAATAAGATAAGGTGGGGATTTCATCACCCTTCCTTGGCCCACAAACAATCTCCTCACTCACTAACCCAAGCCTAACTAAAAATTAGTAGACGTTGGCCCTAGGGACATCTCGAACTCAATTAGGAGATTATTCTAAGGGGGAACGGTGTTGGAATTTGACTCCTGCCAAATCAGTGTCTAGGAAGGGGATTGAGGCCCGAAAGCCCGAAGATTGGTGGTTATTTAATTAAGGAACGTCTTTGACAGAAAACCTCCCACCAATCTTGCCCTGACCTGGCTGATTAACTTGTGGTCAAAGTCTACACCCTACCTCCCGTGGACAGTCTAACCAGTTAGGAGTCGTCTAGGTCATAAGTCTACCCTAACTTAGGTTAGAATTTTTTTCCTTTCTTTTTTGTTTGCTTATTTGTTTGTTTTCTTTTTCTTTTGTTTGTGTTTGTGTGATATGACATATAATAATAATTTTTCCAATTTTAATCCATATTACACACCAACCTCTTTTTCTGATATTACCAACCCGGCATATCATAACTTTGACCAACCTAGTGTGCCGGAATGGTCTTATCCGAATGAATATAACCCATGCCCCCCATCCTATGACCATAATTTTCATACCACTTTCAACTCTTCACAGAGTTCATGGGGTTTCTCTTCCCTCGAGTCCAATTTTCAACCAACTTGTCCTCCATATCCACCTTATCCACAATATTCCCAAGATTCATACTCAGATCCACAAATTCAGAATAGAAACCATCTATCTTGAAAATGATGAGTATGCATGAGTCCAAGCAACAATCACCATCAATCTTGGACATGATGATGCGCGAGTCAAAGCAACAATCACAGAATCTGACCAACTCACAATTTTATCACGATTGTCCCAATAACACTTCCTCTTTTCAAGTCCAATCACAAAATGATGCACCAATTGACTATGAAAAGATGCTTGAAGCCATGACTCAGGCTAGATTAGCTCGTGATCATGATATAGATATGATGGTTCAATCTTTACGTTCTCACCGTTCGGCCATTTTTGATATCGATAACCATTCTGTTAGAGCCGACGAGCCACGTTGTTTTGGACAACAAAATTCTAATTCAGTATCTTCATTTGAACTTGCCGAAACTCCAATTTTTGATATTTTGACAAGTTATTCCTTTCCTGAAATAGAACTTGAGCATGAATATGATCATGATCTCCCACTTGGTGATTCAATTCTACTTCCTGATTCAATAATGACTTCAGTGTCTTCACCTGATTTTACTTTTCTCTAGTCAACATTGGATCCTGTGCCAATTCATCATGAAATTGAATCACCCATTTTTGATGATCATATTGAACTTGACCGATTTTATAATTTTGAAAGTCCCATGGATAAATTGGCAAGTTCTCATTTTTATGATATTGAACTCAATGAGATATGTGACCTAGATTCTCAAATCTGTGATCAAGTTCAAATTCCCGAATCATTATTGACTCCTGTTTTGTTACCCAACTTAGGTAATCTTTTAGAGTCAGTTTTGATTCCCACACCTATCATTCCTGAACTTGAATCACCAATATTGAGTCACATTCCATTATAAAAAAATGATTGTGGACTTGAGTTTCAACTTCTTGATTTGGACCCACTTCTTGAATCAAGCTCGACTCCTCAACCCTTACTTGATTTAAGTTTCTTTCCTGAGTCGGTATTTGTTCCCGTACTTCTGACATCCAAGTCAATCATTCTGTCTTTTCACACTCCATTTTGGGACAAGGCGGTTGACACAAAGACTCTGAAAATAATTATGAAATTTGGAAATTTGATGGGGAGAATTGTTAAAAATGATCATACATACATTTTAGTGGGTTATACAAGAGAAATTTCTGGTGGGTTCCTCCGAATACCACATTATCTTGATTGGGTAGCAACGCTTGGCCCAATTAGACCACCACCGGAACCATCACCTTGAGGTAACTTCTGCCTTCCCTTCTTCTTTTTCATGCATACATGCATACATTCATACATTGAGGACAATGCATGAGATAAGTGTGGGGGAGGCTTTACTAACATACTAACATAGGTAGATACTAACAAAAATTTGCTAATAAAAAAAATAAAAAAAAATTAAAAAAGGGGACAATATTTTGACTTCTCTTTTGAAAGAAATCTAAGTTAATCTTAAGAATTAGGAAAATCATTATTAGGATTTCTAAAAACTTGGTCAAAATAAATAATTGTTGAATTTTTAGGTATAGGAGGAAAAATTGAATAAGTAATTAGTCTTGATTTTTACCTTAATGAAATATGCATACCTAATACATTTACATATTTAGGATTCTAAGACAAAGACTCTTGTGCCCTATAACAAATAATAAAAAAAAATTCGCTGATTAAGCTGGATACATGTACCTCAAGAAGTATAAGTATTCACGCCTAAAGGTGATTTTATGAAATAAAGCCCTTAGTTTTGTGGCCTAGTTCACTCGAATCCTTAAGTCCGTGGGGTGTTTTCTCACCCGGTGCCCTAAAGCTGACCGGTTTGGGAGCCACCGACTTTAAGTTCGCTACATGGGTGGATTAGAAAGCCTAAGGAACTAAGAAAAAAATTACTTTTATATGTACTAACACATCTAATAGTCAATTAGTTAGGTATAAGGGCCTCAAGAAGCCTTCATGCTTATACGAAAGAAAATTAGATGAGTTATACATATTAAAAAAGAAAAAAGAAAAAATATATATAATAATAATAATAAAGAGGCATGAGAGTCCAAGTTAAGGAATTCTTTAAAAATTCATAAGGATGCATATGATTTTTGGTAACGAAAAAGACTATACAAAAATTCAATTTTGATCATTACTTAAAATGGATAACAATTTACTTTGTAAGACTAAGTTTAAGAATGAATAAAAATGAGGATCCTAAAAACTTATAGATTACTTAGTCTCTTCAAAAGTATTTCAAATATTTTCCTTTTTATAGATTTTGTGGGTGTAATCCGCTGAAAACCCTCACGAGACAACACTCGCCCTCTAGGGTAACCTAGGGTTTAACGGCTTGTTGCACGTGCTAAGTGCAACCGTGATTCCTACGAAAGTGACTTAGGATAGCTTAGTTTTTCTTTTCTTATTGATTTTTACTCGAGGACGAGCAAAAAGATAAGTGTGGGGGTGTGATAGGTAGTAAAAATTGCATAATTGTCATCATATTTACTATCACATTTTCATATTTATTCATATAATCATGCACTATTACTAATATTTTATTATTATTGTGTGCAGGCCTTGAGTAATAAAAATAAAGGAATAAAGCCTTAAAAGAAGCCCAAAAGCCCATGTTCAAGCCCAATGCAAAAGTTGCAATTATCAAATGTAAAAGTTGCAATTACTAAGGGCAATAGTTGCAAATACTAAAAGAAGAGGGAAGGATTGACTTCTATTCAACCCTAAATGCTTGCAGGATGAGGGTAAAAGCCAAAGAAGGAGAGTGCAAAGATAACAAAATCGCCTTAAAAGATTTGAAAGATTTGGATTTAGGATAACTTGCTTCCCAAGTTATCACGAATTTTCAAACTAAAGAGTCGGTACACCAGATCTAAGAAGATATACCTAGATGGACGGACCAGAGGAGGCCACGCGCAAAAGCGCGTGGCCAGGATCTAAGATATGGCCGCGAAAATGCGGCCAGAGCCGCGTTTCCGCGGCAATCCGGATGAGACAGGGTACTGGCTTTCGTGGAGGAGTTGTACCGGGACTCTACATCTCCAGCTCCTATAAATACCCCTGCAGAGCAACAGAGAAGGGCGTGCAACGCAGTACAGAGTAAAATCTAGGGTTTTTAGGCTAGTTTAGGTTTTTATTTTTCCTTTTGTAATTTTTATTTTTTTTTGTAAAAGAAAGAGAGGCCTATGTTGAGAGTGACACCGATGTACCCTCCTCTTTTCTGCCATTGTTTCAAGCAATAAAGGTAACCATTTATTTTATGTTAATCACTTTACTTTCTTTTTCTTTTCCTTTTCTACTTTACGTCTGTTGGCTTTTGATGAGAATGCAAGTGAATTCTGAAGCACAAGTATAACGAGTCTTTGTGAGTGCCAACGATGCTTCACGGAGATGTTCTCCTCCTCAAGGTCCGTATCACTTCATTCTTGCCCAGCTTGATGATATAATGCGAATAGGGGACTGAGCTCGATCCTATGACTTATGCGTTGAACGCCTCCGAAGCAAGGTAGAACATGCAAGGTTTTCAGGTAACTCATCAACCAAACTAAGGTAAGTATTTCCTCTTCTTTCTTTTCTTTTATTTTTGTAGATTAAATCACCAACACTTCATCGTCCAACTCTTTCTTTCCCAACTCATTGTAAATACCGCTTTCTCTCTAAGCTAACTTTAACTACTATTTTCTTATTTTCCTTTTAATAACTAAAAAAAAGAGAATTTTTTTAAGAGAACATGCTAAGCCAGCTTCCATCGCTAATCCCTCCTTGTGGATCACGACCCGCATAGCCATTGCTACAGCGAATAGAATTGAGCACCTTGCACTTCCTTTTCCTAAATCTGCTATATTATATTTTTGTGTGTAGGAAAATCTCAATCAGCGCCCAAGGGCATTTCCAAAGCTTTTAGCCATAAAGTTAGAGCCAAAGCACCATCTGGGGCTAATCACCTTCGCAGCAACATAGCAGATAAAGCACCACGGCGTGCTTCGCTTCCTAATTCATCAAGCGCTAAGCTCGCCCTTCATAGCGAAGCTAAGTGATTGTCCCTAAGTATTGACAGCGGTGCTTATGCAGTTTCGGCACCCAAGGACATTCCCAAAGTTCTTAGCAGCAAAGCTAGAGTTCAAGCACTGTTTAGTGCTAATTACCTCTGCTGTGATGCAAAGAACATGATGTCATTTTATGTGCAATCCAACAGAGCCTCTGTATTGGATCGTCTAGGCCCAACTGGGTCTGACTTGTGGGAATTCTTGACAAGCAAATGAAAGTCAGAATCTTTCCAAACTTCTCCCTCCTATTGTCAACAAGTGGGATGTCAGTTGGTGGCACTTCACTAAGTCCATTACCGGTTAGGACCAATCCCCACACTCCTCTAGGCTGACGATCAGTTTTTGATCGACTATCGGTGCAAGCTCTAGTGAAATATCGCAAAAGGAGCATATCACGAGACCTACCCTCTGCATCTGTTAACATGACCGAAAGAGGACGAGAGCTGTGTAGGGGTAGACAAGCATCCCACGACACTCCCTACAGTTCCCCAGATCTGGATTATATCCCGGGCTTGGGCGAAGTCTTGGTACATGAAGACGATGTCTTCCGAAACACCAGATCTAGGGTTGCAATACCTTACAGTTATGAACAACTATCTTCCTCAACTGCAGTAACCTCACCAGAACTAAGGAGAGGATTAGTCCAATAGTCTGATGAAGAGGATGAAGACAGTGGGTATGCCTCTTCGACGACAGTCAGCTCAGTGCGAACAGACAGAATATAGTGAATATGGCTGAAAATGGTAATGATGACCTTCATCGACATTTGGAAGCTCAGGAGCAAACTACAAGATCTAGCAAGAAGTTTTGGACAATATACAACAGATGCTTGCTTAACTCCTTAATAACTAGAATAATAATGATACCGGGAGTAACCATGATGAGGATGAACATCTTAGCAATGAACAGCCAAGGACGGAGAAGTCGAAGGAGGGTTCTTCTTTTGACGTTGAAGTCCTTAAAGGCATCCAAGCTCAAATCGCATCCCTATCTCAGAGGGATGAATTAAAGAAAGTAGGGGCAGTCCGTCCTTACCCGCTGGAGTGGGATTCAGTACCATACCCACCAAAGTTCAAACCACCAATGTTACATACGTACGATGGTAAGAGCTCACCAAACTAGCACATCTACTATTTTCGATCTCAGACTGGTAATGTTATAGACAATGATGCTATCATGGTTAGGCTATTCATTGGCACCTTAAAGGGGGTAGCATTTGACTGGTTCCGAAGTCTCCCTCCGGGCTCCGTCAATTCCTGGATCCTCAGTTGTCAATGGGTTTGATATGCCTTTACCAACTACCATTTAAGTCAGGCTAGCCATGCTATTCCCCTCAGCATGATGAGTTATCGAGGACTTATATTGGGCTTAAAGGCCAACATTTTCCTCTATCCTTAACCGTTAAAGGTATTGGATCTTTTGGTTAGCACGTGTGTAATCATGATTCTTCTTTGAGATAACCAGTGTTGACCAGGTTCCTACTGGTTTATGGTTGTATGATCTCGCTTAGAGGAAGAGAAAGGCGCTCTTTTTTTGTACCTTGGATTTGAAGGTCATGATTAGAGGTATATGTTGACACTTTAAAAAAGATAAGATTCTTACTGGCCTGAACAATGTCTAAACTTGTTGACATTTACAAAAGACAAGTGACAGACAAGCTAACGACCAGTTCTATACCCGTCTCCGAGGGACAAAGCAGTAACTTGGACTTTACTAATCCAGTGAAGCAGACAGTAAGCCTAGATTGTCTCTAAATAGACCTAAGTAGGTCTAAGATGCTAGGTTAGCTCAACACTTAGCATCACATGAGCCCAAGGGGATAGCCTCACCTGAGAGGTTAAGATTGCCCAACTTCGCTTTGGAGCCGTTCAAAGCTCCAACAGGGAGCTAACTTATAACTTTGCCTGAAGTGCTTAGCTAACTCCGCAGAGAGTTAGATTCGCTCGAAGTCACACACAGCCATGCAGAAGGATGTTCGGTAGCTTCGTCACAGATATTATCCAGCTCCGCTGAAGAGCTTTCTTCTGAATTCGCCAGATACTTCTTCCAGCTTCGCTGCGAGCTCGACGCGACAGCTCCACTGCGGGTCTGTCATGGTCAACCTTTGACCAATTAAATCTCCAGATGAGATCAAATCAATTTAAGATCAAGATCAAATCTGAGATCAAATTTGGTAGTTATTTACTAGAATCTCATGACTCCTAAAACAAGTAAGAAGATCAGGGGAGATCTTTTAATTATTTGGAAAGAATCATAACAGATTAGGAGATCAACGCTACCTGCTATCTCTAACTTCGTAAAAGCTGATTCTAGCCTCACAGCAAGGTTACTTTTCAGATTTAAACTGATTGACTCAATCTGTTTTCAAATTTTCAAGGGACAATTATACCCCTGCTCTCCCTATAAATAGCCCATCGGAGGCACAAGAAGAAGGAGGATAGACACACATGTATACAGGCAAAGAGACGGCTTAACAGAGACCTATTCTCTTGCTTCCAAGAATTTAGAGAATTCAGAGAATTACTTCTCTAATCAGGGTGCGGATACCCTATTACATTCATTCCTCTCAAGGAATTTCTGGAACCAGGCGAGAAGGAATTCTTAAGTGAAGGCAGTTTGAGAAGTACCAAGAGGGTTCTACCAACTTTCTATTCTCTGATTCCCCGAATTAGGCGGAAGGGAATCCCATCGATCGCATCGTCAAAGGGACAAAGTGGCCGCGCGCTGACCAGACTTCTATCGGCACACTTCTCCAGAATCTCAGAGGAGATCTATTTGTAATCTTTTGTGTTACTTGTAATTTAGCTCCTTGACCCTTTTTTAAAGTTTTTTCCTTTGCAAAATCAATGAAAAATAAGATGGCGACTCCACTGGGGAGTGATTTCTTCACTATTGCGAATCAAGTGTTGCAATGCGATGAACAGACCTTCGGGTCTATCTCTGAATTCAAGGAAGCCGGTGTGGCCAGAGCCCCTCTGGCTAAGTCTTCAAAGCAAGTCTCTGCGGAGACAGATGAGGCTCTTTGCAAGCCTACCACGATCCCTGGCCCAACAAGAAAGCAGGCCCACAATGCAAGGGTCAGAATCTTCAGCCTATCACCTTCGAAAACCTAATCGTTCACTTCGACCAAGAAAAATTTGAAGAATTCCTCTCTGGGGGTGGTCTAATGCTTCATGCAGGAAGCAAAGAAAGGTCTCCATGGCCAAGGATTCGGAGCAGAAACTAAAAGCAGAATCCTTTCAACACCCCTCAGCCTTATGTGTGGCTAGTCAGGTTCCCTACGAACCTCCTCTTTAAGAGCAGAAGGCTCTGTATGAAGCCTCAGGCGTAGCTACGCCACAAGTTCGTCCCTCTCGTAAAGGAAAAGGCAAGGTGCCTGCTTGTTCTGATGAGATTTCTAGCCGCAAAGTTACAACAGTGATCATGCCTTCGCCTAAGTCAGAAGCAGTAACTCATCGTGTCAGCCTCGTTCTTATAAGCGAAGCTACTGAACCTCAGGGTACGAATGATGTTCACAGCCGCGAAGCTGGAACCAAAGTACCATAGCGTGCTTCATTCCCCAGTTCTTCAAGTACTAAGCTCGCTCTTTGTAGGGAAGCTAAGTGATTGCCCCTAAGCGCTAATAGCGGTGCTTATGTAGCTTCGGCGCCCAAGGGCATTTCCAAAGCTTTTAGCCGTAAAGTTAGAGCCAAAGCACCATCTGGGGCTAATCACCTTCGCAGCAACATAGCAGATAAAGTACCACGGCGTGCTTTGCTCCCTAGTTCATCAAGCGCTAAGCTCGCCCTTCATAGCGAAGCTAAGGGATTGTCCCTAAGTGTTGACAGCGGTGCTTATGCAGTTTCGGCACCCAAGGACATTCCCAAAGTTCTTAGTCGTGAAGCTAGAGTTAAAGCACTGTTTAGTGCTAATTACCTCTACTGTGATGAAAAGAACATGATGTCATTTTATGTGCAATCCAACAGAGCCTCTGTGTTGGATCGTCTAGGCCCAACTGGGTCTGACTTGTGGGAATTCTTGACAAGCAAACGAAAGTCAGAATCTTTCCAAACTTCTCCCTCCTATTGTCAACAAGTGGGATGTCAATTAGTGACACTTCACTCAGTCCATTGCCGGTTAGGACCAATCCCCGTCACTCCTCTAGGCTGACGATCAATTTTTGATCGACTATCAGTGCAAGCTCTAGTGAATTATCGCAAAAGGAGCGTATCACGAGACCTACCCTCTGCATCAGTTAACATGACCGAAAGAAGACGAGAGCTGCGTAGGGGCAGACAAGCGTCCCATGACACTCCCTATAGTTCCCCAGATCCGGATTATATTCCGGCTTGGGCGAAGTCTTGGTACATGAAGAAGGTGTCTTCCGAAGCACCAGATCTAGGGTTGCAATACCTTATAGTTATGAACAGCCATATTCCTCAACTACAGTAACCTCACCAGAACCAAGGAGAGGATTAGTCCAATGGTCTGATGAAGAGGATGAAGACAGTGGGTAGCCTCTTCGGTGACAGTTAGCTCAGTGCGAACAGACAGAATATCAGTGAATATGGCTGAAAACGGTAATGATGACCTTCATCGACATTTGGAAGCTCAGGAGCAAACTTACAAGACCTAGCAAGAAGTTTTGGACAACATATAACAGATGCTCGCTCAACTCCTCAATAACCGGAATAATAATGATACCGGGAGTAACTATGATGAGGATGAACATCTTAGCAATGAACAGCCAAGGACGGAGAAGTCGAAGGAGGGTTCTTATTTGGACGCTGAAGTCCTTAAAGGCATCCAAGCTCAAATTGCATCCCTAGCTCAGAGAGATGAATTAAAGAAAGTAGGGGCAGTCCGTCCTTACCCGCTGGAGTGGGATTCAGTGCCATCCCCACCAAAGTTCAAACCACCAATGTTACATACGTACGATGGTAAGAGCTCGCCAAACCAGCACATCTACTATTTTCGGTCTCAGACCGATAATGTTATAGACAATGATGCTATCATTGCTAGGCTATTCATTGGCACCTTAAAGGGGGTAGCATTCAACTGGTTCCAAAATCTCCCTCCGGGCTCTGTCAATTCTTGGATCGACCTGAAAACCCGATTCCTTTCTTGTTTCTATGAGGACGATACCGAGGTAACCATGGACAAACTCCTCTCTACCGTTGATTAGTCTACAATTATGCATTATTATATCGCATTCCCCACCGATTTATAAATAAAATGTCAGTCTAAACTGTGTTTTGGTCTCTCTTGCAGGTAAATCAAGAGTTTAAGGGCAAAGGAGTAATAAGAGCATAATTAAACCGCTTTTAGGGTAATTAAATCTGTATTACTTGGAGGCCAAGTAAGGGATCTTCTAGAAGATACGTTGAACCTAGACCTTTGCTCTGTCAGATGAATATTCGGGCGAAATTACCATAAAAGGGATAGACCAGGAAGCTCCCTGAAGCGCCACAGATTCCCGCACTAAAACCAGGGACTTTTGTCCCTGGTATTGCCGTGGATCCGCAGCAATTGCCGCGGATCCGTGATAATCTGGTGGGGCCATGCGTCGATCTTTGACGCATGGCCCCGTCATGTTTTTCAGAAGGCTCCTATGCCTATAATACCCCTGCATAGGTTCAAAGCGCAAGCAGTTTTTAGATTTTAGGAGAGTTTTTGATTTTAGGCTAGGGTTTCTATGTTTTAGTGTTATGTAGGTAGGTGTTCTTCATTTCATTTCTTTTGTATTTTCTTTTCTTTTAGATCTTGTAGTAGGGCTGAGAGATTCAGAGAGAGATAAAGAGGGATTGATGTAATAGATGGTGACAATCTATGCAAAGGTGCCTCCTTCCTTCTCCAATGTAATCTTCTCCATCTTCTGTTAGCCCAAAGGCCTTCCACCCTAGTTTTGATGATGATTAACTCATGTAGTTATATGTAATAATTATCTTGTGATTTTAGTTTCAGATCATTAGTCAAGATATTAGTAGGTGATTAGCTTTAACAAGATGGTTTGGAAGCTTTCACATGATGATTCAAGAGCCCGGGCGTCAAAGATGATATCTAGCACTCATTGGAGTCAAGCTCGGTGGATCACATATTTGGATCGAGTCAACTTGGAGACGGCGCTCTACAAGAAGACATCGGTATCATAGTTTAGTTTTGTGTTTAGATCAAATTGTAAAGATTAGAATAGTATGATATGCTCAAGTTCACAAACACACATTTCATGTTTTGGTTTTTCGGTTTTTGGTTTAACCGATCTTGGTTTGCATGAATATATGTTATAAGTTTACATAGTTTAATGTATATTAGATTTGTTCTATATACATGCATGCTTCAACTACTTAAACAAACTTAGTTTGATAATCTATTTCATGTGTTTTATGTTTTGGTATTACTAATAAAACATATTTTTGGAATTAAAGTCAAAAACATGGATATATATATATATATATATTATATATATATATATATATATATATATATATATATATATATATATATTATATATATATATATATATATATATATGTTTCTTGTATATTGGATTTCTATCCATATACAACATGCTTCAAAGTGCTTAAATATCATGTTTTTGTATTTAAATAAGTTTTGGACAAAACATATTTTCTATTCAAAATCTAAGTTTTAGAAAATACAGTTTTTGGTTTTGGTAAAAATGATAAGACACAAGATTATTTCAAAATGTTTGTTATTTGTGATGAAATTTTTATCACATATTTATATTTCAATATAAAATGATAAAACTATTTTTGTGTAGTTTTTACAAGTTTTTATGGATTTATTAGAATATTTTTTACCCTGTTTTCTGACCTAGAACTGTGCCTGACAAGCCAGGTCGGTCGACCGCACGGTCGACCGAACCAAGGGCCGGTCGACCACGCGGTCCACTGACGTGAATAGCCCTGTGCACGTCTGGCAGACACTCGGGCCGGTCGACCGGACGGTCGACCGGACCAGAGAGCAGTACTCTCTGTTTCTGGGCGGTCGACCGGGCGGTCGACCGGACAGAGAACCGTTGCTCTCTGTATTTGGGTCCGATCGACCGAGCGGTCGATCGATTGTTGCCAACGGTGAAAATTTGACCGTTGGCTGGTCGATCGACCGGTCGACCGGTAGTTGATTTTTGACAGTTTCTGCTGCCAATGGCTATATTTTTCTTGGGGCTATAAATACCCCATTAATGACCAATTTTTCACTAAGAATTTTTGAACGATTTTTCTGAGCTTTCTCTAGTATTTTCCCAGCAATCAAAAGAAGTTTCTGGGCTTTAAATTGAACAATCTATTTGGTGTTTTTGCTAGGGTTTGGAAAATCAAGAAAAAGGTTTTTGGGAAAGTTTTTGATTCAACTTCTTCATCTTGATTTCTAGTTTTTCCCAAAAATTTTCTTTGAGTTTTTGATTTCCATTCCTTTGGTTTCCTCCACACTTGAGCTACATCTACTATCTCATTCTATAGGATCTTTGTGTGGGAAGAAATTTTTTGTGATTGTTAGACCACCAAGTTGTAAACCCAATCTTTACTTGGCTTTGTGCTTTTCCCTCATTGTGTTGAGGAGGTTGTGCATTTGGGTTGTATCCCTCAAGTTGTGAGGTGATCCTTGTGTTGCTTTGTTCTAATCCCTCAAGTTGTAAGGTGATTGTTTGTTGGCTTGGAGTTTTGCCTCTAGTGAGAGATTGTGGTTGTAAGGGAGGAGTTGGGTACTCCTTGTGATTGTATTGCCCCAAATCCTCGGTGGAGGTTCCCTTTATGGGAGTCCTGTGTGGACAAGCTAGTGGATTGGAAATCCTTCACGGTGGTGAGGGCAGGGATATAGAACTAGGTGCTCGAACCTCGAAACATATCTTGTTGTTTGCGCTTGATCCATTGGCTCTTACTCTCTCTTTACTTTGTGCCTTGCATTATTTCACATTGTTCATTCATATCTATATGCTTGGCTAGCTTGTGTGTGCATCAATTGTTGTAATTGCAATTAGTTTTTAAATTCCGCATCAAGTTCATTAGATTAGCATTATCACCTATTCACCCCCCTCTAGGTGATTTTCAATTGGTATCAGAGCCTACGCTTCTGATATTTAGGTTTAACCACCTAGGAGTGAGATCTTGGTTTGCTAATCTTCATTTGGATTTTCATTTGCACACATTTAGTTTGCACTCATGGATAGCCCTCTTATGTTTGGTTTTTCTAGACATGATATTTGGAAGGCCAAGATCAGTAGCCATTTAAAAACACTAGGACATCTAGTTTATCAAGCCTCTACTATAGAATCCTTCCCAAATAGTAGCAAGCATAAAAAGGCAAATGCATTAGCCCTTAAGACACTTAGAGCATCTCTTAATGAAGATCTTTTACATGTGTTTGATCATTATGATTCGGCTTTTGCAGTTTGGAGCATTTTGACTTCTCCCGAGCTTCCAAGGATTATCAACAAGTTGAGAAGATCTAGGAGAGACATGTCCGGCGAGCAATGCCTCATAGTCCAAGGGAAAGACTCCCTTGAGGTACAATCTGTCACGCCCTGCTTCCCAAAATACACTGAAGCGGAATCGCGACGAGAGTCGGCGACGTATATACGTGAGGAAAATACCCTACGTATACACGCTAAGCCTAAATTAACCTGAACAAGCTATAACTTCAATCATAATAATCAAGAATCACTGCAATAATACATATAAAGCTACACATAGTCTAAAATGAAATAAGGAATAGAATAACAAGCTAAATGTGATATACAAGAATCAAGGAATAATAGCAGAAAAAGAAAATGCAAGAGTACCAGAATCAAAAGGGAGAGAGAGTCCAGCTCCTCACAAAGTGTACATCTCAACGAACACCTGCACAATAGAAACAAACGTCCAATATCTGGACGTGAAAATCTAGGGTCGTCAGAACGCGACCATGGTGAGTGTGTGTGTAAAGGGACAGCTCGTGCATGAAAACAGTGCATAGAACAATAACAAAAATAACTGCAACACAAAATAACATGATAAATGAACATCGGAATAACAATAACAAGAGTAAGAGTACAGGTTCAAAACAAGTAAAACTACTGTAACAAACAGCAGATGTCTAGATGTATATCCTGGCAATATCACTAACCTGGTATATAATCTTGTCCTGGTTACAATAATGTGGTCCTGGTTACAATAATGTGTCTATCATAGTGATATATATATATATATACAATCAGGTGATATAGTCAGTCATAATACAATAACAGTTCCTTATCATTTATTATGTTAGCGAACACCAATTGTCACATGTAATAGGCGCATCCCATACTACGCCTGCTACACGTGCCAATCAGGGTTCTGAGTTATTGAAATTAATAGAAGAGACATTGTCCATGCTTTAGGTGGGTCCCGTACATACCCGGGACCACAGCCTCAGTTTCTTGGCGCTGAACCAGGCCGTACGCTAGGTACTTAGTAACAGTAACAGTAACAGTAATCTCACTGTGAAAACAGTGGAACAGTAACAATACAGATGGGATGTCAGTCATCCCCAGGAACCCTGCAGTGGAACCCTCAGTTGGCTGCGCAACCTGTAACCTAGGTCCACCCAAAATACAGACGTTGTCTCCTCCATCAATTTCCCCAATCCCGGTGTAAGTTATTCATTTATATTATTATTTATTCAATTCAGTAATATCAGTCAATGTCCATATTATCTAGAACTTTGGGACGATATGGTGACAGTAACAATAACAGTATAACAGTTAATCAGTAATCGTATACACGGTAAACAATATCAGTAACAGTGAACAGTAACGGTAACCATGTATACGATGAACAATAGGACTGTACCGGAATTACGGTCAAACAATCATTTCCCAGTAACTTCCAATAACATGGATTCATACAATAACGAATCCAGATTGCTCAATGAACCATCTAATCTAGTACCGGTCAATATCTCATATGTCTGCACTGCATATAACAATAGTCGATTTGTCTACTCATAGTCTCAATAGTCATCATGAACTTAATCTCCATAGTCATCCTGATCGTCAAATATCGATCCAGGTTAAGGCATCTAGTATGGCAAGCCATCACCAATATATATGTAACTCAGTAACTAAAATAACAAAAGCTCTGATACATCTATTCTATAATCTCCACACCCCACTCTGATCAAAGTCATCATCCACTCTCACTTCTATCAAGGTCAATCATAAGGTCCTAAAGATTGGTCACATATTAGATGTATATGTATAAGATCTATCCAGTCAGGTCAATTCAATGAATGCCTATTCCCCACACTATGTTCACCCAACTATAACCAAGACCAAGTCCAGCCAAACACATATTTCTCAACTCAAGGTCAGTTCCACTCCATTCAAGTCTACTGACAACTCTAAGTCCAAGATCCTTTCTTTTAACAAAGAATTTTCTATTTAACCAACCATCAATATTAAATTAACATCCATCTAGTTCATCTCCAACATGAAAGAATCAAGTCTGATAATAATCAAGTCTGAGAATAACTCATACAACTATCCACTTTTCTAACTATGATCATAACTAATGATCATCAAGTATCATTACACATCGAGTAATCTGATACAATAACTGTCGTTCCAACATATATCCATAATCAGGACTTAGTCCTCTCACTCCATCAGTCTACTCTGAATCATAAGTCTTCAC
This sequence comes from Agave tequilana, assembly GCA_038442645.1. NCBI lineage: Eukaryota > Viridiplantae > Streptophyta > Magnoliopsida > Asparagales > Asparagaceae > Agave > Agave tequilana. The sequence goes on along the minus strand of JAVJIF010032446.1, from coordinate 5,525 downwards.
AATTTCCTCTTCTATAAAGATCAGTCATGATATTCCAAACACTCGGCAATATAACATGTACATGCATATAAGATCTATCATGATAAGTCATTCCAACCAATAATCATCCCTTGAAATTATATTCATTCATCAATAGTCATTACATAACCCATGGGTAAGGTCTATATCCATAAAGAAGTCGATACATAGCTGTCAGACCATTAGTAGTCGACTAGGGAAAGAGGGTAGTCGACTAGAGAAAGAGTTAGTCAACTAATCAAGTGGACCAAGTCGACTAACAGGTGGACTAGTCTACTAGGTAGGAAGGCAAGTCGACAGACAGGGTATACAGAGAGCTACACAGTTCCAAGACAACCTATTAGTCGACTAGGGGCAAAGTGTAGTCGACTACTAAGACTATTAGTCGACTACAAAAAAGATCAAGTCGACCAGCAGAGAAATACAGAGAGTCCAATATTTCCTGGAAGGCAAATTAGTCGACTAGGGTGAAATCATTAGTCGACTAACAGAGGTATTAGTCGACTAATAATAGGTATTAGTCGACTAATATCTCTGCCAGGGCAGATATCAGAGGCACATCAACGCCTGATCTCTCACATAATGAAACACATATATGTCCTCTCTTGCACACATCAAAGAATACAATTACTACTCTACTCTATGTACATGTACACATGGAAACATAATTAAATAAATGCACATAAATACGAGTAATCAAAGGAGGAGGAGAATACACTCACATAAGGGATGCCGTTCGCTGCCGTGCGCGTCAAGGGCCTGTCAGAATCGCCGTCGGATGGAAATCGCTGCTGGATCTGCTGCTGATCTGGACATTGCTCGCTGCCCTGCTGCTCTTGTTGGATCTCCGGCTGCACTCGGCCACAGGGCTATTGTTGGCCGGTTGGTACAGATCTGGAAGGGATCTGCTCGCTGCTATCCTGGGTCGTCAGAGATGCCACCGCGCTGGATCTCTGCTGCTCCTGGGGCTGTTGGAAGGGGCGGCTGCAGGTGGGTGGATCAAGGGCGGTAGCTGGGGACTGCTGCAGATCTTGCTCGGCTGCAGGTGGTTGGAGGTCCGGCCATGCTATGCAAGAGGTGCACACGACCATGGAGGGTTGGACGGCTGTGGATCTGGTGGTGGGCTGCTGCTGCGCCTGGATGTGGGGGTGCGGCAGCATGAAGGGGGAGATGCGGTTGTAGATGGGGGAAGGCTGCTGCAGTTGGGAGGAGGAGATGGATTAGTTTAGGTTTAGGATTTGGTGGAGATTTAGATCAAGTAGTTAGGATTAGGATTTGGGATTTGTGATTTAGGGGGGTTAGTTAGGATTTGTGATTTGGTTGTTGGGATTAGATTGGATAATGGGTTGAGTTTGGGTATGGGTTAACGGGTTGGATTAGGAATGGGTTTGTGTTATTGGGCTAATGGGTTGAGGGTAATAGGATCCAAATAGTAAGTGGGTATAGGTGGTATAATGGATAATGGGTAAACTCAAGATAATGGGTAAAGGAATAAGAGGCTAAATAAAGAGAACACAACAACAATGATTAGTACCAACATGAATACTAATATCAAAATAATAATAAATAATACCAATACCATTAACACTGCAATACTTAATTACAATAATAATAGAAACACTAATAATAATTACTGAGCACTAACAATAGAAATAATAATACACTAATAGAAATAACAATAAATATTAATGGAAGAATAATTTGCCATTTACTATCTGAAAATAATTTGCATATTCAATAATAATAATCACAGGAAAAATAAATTAACTTGATTAAATAAAATAATCAGTAAATCAAAATAAATACTTTAGAAAAATAAAAATATAGTAGTTTAGATTAGGGATATTACATTCTTCTACCCACCTTAATAAAAATTTCGTCCTCGAAATTCAAATAAAGTAGGGAATGATAAAAGAATCAAGAATCAAGACAGAATACAAACAAGCTTCCACGTCGCCTCGTTGGACACCACGCTTCCGCTGCGCGCTCTGCTCCCTGTTATCAGCTTCAGAATGGAGTGAACAATTCTAAGAGAAGGGTTCAAAAATAGAATAGACAAGGAAAATAGGAATCAAGATGAAATCAAGATTACTTTAGAAGAAGAGATGCAATCAGAGATATCGAGAGATCGAAAAGATGAATTTTCAAAGGGAGACAGTCGAATCCAAATTGAGTCAATATCATCGTATGGATAGTATATGTATATTGCAGTGTAATTATAGCTCGTTCAAGTCACTGGTAAGAATCAAGTCCGTTTATGTCGAAACCTGACGCTCTGATACCAAGAAAACCATGTCCGCCCCGCTTCCCAAAATACACTGAAGCGGAGTCGCGACGAGAGTCGGCGACGTATATACGTGAGAAAATACCCTACGTATACACGCTAAGCCTAATTAACCTGAACAAGCTATAACTTCAATCATAATATCAAGAATCACTGCAATAATACATATAAAGCTACACATAGTCTAAAATGAAATAAGGAATAGAATAACAAGCTAAATGTGATATACAAGAATCAAGGAATAATAGCAGAAAAAGAAAATGCAAGAGTACCAGAATCAAAAGGGAGAGAGAGTCCAGCTCCTCACAAAGTGTACATCTCAACGAACACCTGCACAATAGAAACAAACGTCCAATATCTGGACGTGAAAATCTAGGGTCGTCAGAACGCGACCATGGTGAGTGTGTGTGTAAAGGGAACAACTCGTGCATGTAAACAGTGCATAGAACAATAATAAAATAACTGCAACACAAAATAACATGATAAATGAATAGCGGAATAACAATAACAAGAGTAAGAGTACAGGTACAAAACAAGCAAAACTACTGTAACAAACAGCAGATGTCTAGATGTATATCCTGGCAATATCACTAACCTGGTATATAATCTGGTCCTGGTTACAATAATGTGGTCCTGGTTACAATAATGTGTCTATCATAGTGATATATATATATATATACAATCAGGTGATATAGTCAGTCACAATACAATAACAGTTCCTTATCATTTATTATGTTAGCGAACACCATTGCCACATGTAATAGGCGCATCCCATACTACGCCTGCTACACGTGCCAATCAAGGTTCTGAGTTATTGAAATTAATAGAAGAGACATTGTCCACGCTTTAGGTGGGTCCCGTACATACCCGGATCCACGGCCTCAGTTTCCTGGCGCTGAACCAGGCCGTATCGCTAGGTACTCAGTAACAGTAACAGTAACAGTAATCTCACTGTGAAAACAGTGGAACAGTAATAGTACAGATGGGATGTCAGTCATCCTCCAGGAACCCTGCAGTGGACCCTCAGTCGGCTGCGCAACCTGTATCCTAGGTCCACCCAAAATACAGACGTTGTCTCCTCCATCAATTTCTCCAATCCCGGTGTAAGTTGTCCATTTACATTATTATTTATTCAATTCAGTAATATCAGTCAATGTCTATATTATCTAGAACTCTGGGACGATATGGTGACAGTAACAATACAGTACAGTAACAGTCAATCAGTAATCCTATACACGGTAAATAATATCAGTAACAGTGAACAGTAACGGTAACCGTGTATACGATGAACAATAGGACTGTACCAGGGTTACGGTCAACAATCATTTCCCAGTAACTTCCAATAACATGGATTCATACAATAACGAATCCAGATTGCTCAATGAACCATCTAATCTAGTACCGGTCAATATCTCATATGTCTGCACTGCATATAACAATAGTCGATTTGTCTACTCATAGTCTCAATAGTCATCATGAACTTAATCTCCATAGTCATCCTGATCGTCAAATATCGATCCAGGTCAAGGCATCTAGTAAGGCAGCCATCACAATATATATGTAACTCAGTAACTAAAATAACAAAAGCTCTGATACATCTATTCTGATCTCCACACCCCACTCTGATCAAAGTCATCATCCACTCTCACTTCTATCAAGGTCAATCATAAGGTCCTAAAGATCGGTCACATATTAGATGTATATGTATAAGATCTATCCAGTCAGGTCAATTCAATGAATGCCTATTCCTCCACACTATGTTCATCCAACTATAACCAAGATCAAGTCCATCCAAACACATATTTCTCAACTCAAGGTCAGTTCCACTCCATTCAAGTCTACTGACAAGTCTAAGTCTAAGATCCTTTCTTTTAACAAAGAATTTTCTATTTAACCAACCATCAATATTAAATAACATCCATCTAGTTCATCTCCAACACGAAAGAATCAAGTCTGATAATAATCAAGTCAGAGAATAACTCATACAACTATCCACTTTTCTAACTATGATCATAACTAATGATCATCAAGTATCATTACACATCGAGTAATCTGATACAATAACTGTCGTTCCAACATATATTCATAATCAGGACTTAGTCCTCTCACTCCATCAGTCTACTCTGAATCATAAGTCTTCACAATTCCCTCTTCTATAAGATCAGTCATGATATTCCCAACACTCGGCAATATAAAATGTACATGCATATAAGATTCCAACCAATAATCATCCCTTGAAATTATATTCATTCATCAATAGTCATTACATAACCCATGGGTAAGGTCTACATCCAATAAATAAGTCTATACATAGTTATCAGACCATTAGTAGTCGACTAGGGAAAGAGGGTAGTCGACTAGAGAAAGAGTTAGTCGACTAATCAAGTGGACCAAGTCGACTAACAGGTGGACTAGTCGACTAGGTAGGATGGCAAGTCGACTGACAGGGTATACAGAGAGCTACACAGTTCCAGGACAACCTATTAGTCGACTAGGGGCAAAGTGTAGTCGACTACTAAGACTATTAGTCGACTACAAAAGAGATCAAGTCGACCAGCAGAGAAATACAGAGAGTCCAACATTTCCTGGAAGGCAAATTAGTCGACTAGGGTGAAATCATTAGTCGACTAACAGAGGTATAGTCGACTAATAATAGGTTTAGTCGACTAATATCTCTGCCAGGGCAGATATCTGAGGCACATCAACGCCTGGTCTCTCACATAATGAAACACATATATGTCCTCTCTTGCACACATCAAAGAATACAATTACTACTCTACTCTATGTACATGTACACATGGAAACATAATTAAATAAATGCACATAAATACGAGTAATCAAAAGGAGGAGGAGAATACACTCACATAGGGGATGTCGTTCGCTGCCGTGCGCGTCAAGGGCCTGTCGGAGATTGCCGTCGGATGGAAATCGCTGCTGGATCTGCTGCTGATCTGGACATTGCTCGCTGCCCTGCTGCTCTTGTTGGATCTCCGGCTGCACTCAGCCACAGGGCTGTTGTTGGCCTGTTGGTACAGATCTGGAAGAGAGCTGCTCGTTGCTGTCTTGGGTCGTCAGAGATGCCGCCGCGCTGGATCTCTGCTGCTCCTGGGGCTGTTGGAGGGGAGGCTGCAGGTGGGTGGATCAAGGGGCGGTAGCTGGGGACTGCTGCAGACCTTGCTTCGGCTGCAGGTGGTTGAAGGTCCGGCCATGCTATGCAAGAGGT
>JAVJIF010032445.1:0-64294 GCA_038442645.1 Agave tequilana | reverse complement strand
GTTCGCATTGCATATAGACTAGGAAGCACCCTTAGCTGATTTTTCTGCTTTGAGTGAATATTTGTCTACTGCTTTACACGTGCACTAAATCGACTTAAGGGCTTAACCTATAAATAAGATAAGGTGGGAATTCATCACCCTTCCTTGCCCACAAACAATCTCCCATCACTAACCCAGCCTAACTAAAAATTAGTAGACGTTGGCCCTAGGGACATCTCGAACTCAATTAGGAGATTATTCTAAGGGGGAACGGTGTTGGATTTGACTCCTGCCAAATCAGTGTCTAGGAAGGGGATTGAGGCCCGAAAGCCCGAAGATTGGTGGTTATTTAATTAAGGAACGTCTTTGACAGAAAACCTCCCACCAATCTTACCCTGACCTGGCTGATTAACTTGTGGTCAAAGTCCACACCCTACCTCCCGTGGACAGTCTAACCAGTTAGGAGTCATCTAGGTCATAAGTCTACCCTAACTTAGGTTAGAATTTTTTTCCTTTCTTTTTTGTTTGCTTATTGTTTGTTTTCTTTTTCTTTTGTTTGTGTTTGTGTGATATGGCATATAATAATAATTTTTCCAATTTAATCCATATTACACACCAACCTCTTTTTCTGATATTACCAACCGGCATATCATAACTTTCACCAACCTAGTGTGCCGGAATGGTCTTATCCGAATGAATATAACCATGCCCCCATCCTATGACCATAATTTTCATACCACTTTCAACTCTTCACAGAGTTCATGGGGTTCGCTTCCCTCGAGTCCAATTTTCAACCAACTTGTCCTCCGTATCCACCTTATCCACAATATTCCAAGATTCATACTCAGATCCACAAATTCAGAATAGAAAACCATCTATCTTGAAAATGATGAGTATGCATGAGTCCAAGCAACAATCACCATCAATCTTGGACATGATGATGCGTGAGTCAAAGCAACAATCACAGAATCTGACCAACTCACAATTTCATCACGATTGTCCCAATAACACTTCCTCTTTCAAGTCCAATCACAAATGATGCACCAATTGACTATGAAAAGATGCTTGAAGCCATGACTCAGGCTAAATTAGCTCGTGATCATGATATAGATATGATGGTTCAATCTTTACGTTCTCACCGTTCGGCCATTTCTGATATCGATAACCATTCTGTTAGAGCCGACGAGCCACGTTGTTTTGGACAACAAGATTCTTATTCAGTATCATATTTTGAACTTGCCGAAACTCCAATTTTGATAGTTTGACAAGTTATTCCTTTCCTGAAATAGAACTTGAGCATGAATATGATCATGATCTCCCACTTGGTGATTCAATTCTACTTCCTGATTCAATAATGACTTCGGTGTCTTCACCTGATTTTACTTTTCTCGAGTCAACATTGGATCCTGTGCCAATTCATCATGAAATTAAATAATCCATTTTGATGATCATATTGAACTTGACCGATTTTATAATTTTGAAAGTCCCATGGATAAATTGGCAAGTTCTCATTTTTATGATATTGAACTTAATGAGATATGTGACCTAGATTCTCAAATCTGTGATCAAGTTCAAATTCCCGAATCATTATTGACTCCTGTTTTGTTACCCAACTTAGGTAATCTTTTAGAGTCAGTTTTGATTCCCACACCTATCATTCCTGAACTTGAATCACCAATATTGAGTCACATTCCATTATGAAAAAATGATTGTGGACTTGAGTTTCAACTTCTTGATTTGGACCCACTTCTTGAATCAAGCTCGACTCCTCAACCCTTACTTGATTTAAGTTTCTTTCCTGAGTCGGTATTTGTTCCCGTACTTCTGACATCCAAGTCAATCATTCCGTCTTTTCACACTCCATTTTGGGACAAGGCGGTTGACACAAAGACTCTGAAAATAATTATGAAATTAGAAATTTGATGGGGTGGAATTGTTAAAAAATGATCATACATACATTTTAGTGGGTTATACAAGAGAAATTTCTGGTGGGTTCCTCCGAATACCACATTATCTGATTGGGTAGCAACGCTTGCCCAATTAGACCACCACCGGAACCATCATCTTGAGGTAACTTCTGCCTTCCCTTCTTCTTTTTCATGCATACATGCATACATTCATACATTGAGGACAATGCATGAGATAAGTGTCGGGGGAGGCTTTACTAACATACTAACATAGGTAGAAACTAACAAAAATTTGCTAATAAAAAAATAATAAAAAAAATTAAAAAAAAGGGGACAATATTTTACTTCTCTTTTGAAAGAAATCTAAGTTAATCTTAAGAATTAGGAAAATCATGATTAGGATTTCTAAAAACTTGGTCAAAATAAATAAAGTTGAATTTTTAGGTATAGGAGGAAAAATTGAATAAGTAATTAGTCTTGATTTTACCTTAATGAATATATGCATAATACATTTACATATCTAGGATTCTAAGACAAAGACTCTTGTGCCCTATAACAAATAATAAAAAAAAATTCACTGATTAAGCTGGATACATGTACCTCAAGAAGCATAAGTATTCACGCCTAAAGGTGATTTTATGAAATAAAGCCTTAGTTTTGTGGCCTAGTTCACTCGAATCCTTAAGTCCGTGGGGTGTTTTTCTCACCCGTGCCCTAAAGCTGACCGGTTTGGGAGCCACCGACTTTAAGTTCGCTACATGGGTGGATTAGAAAGCCTAAGAAAAATAAGAAAAAAATTACTTTTATATGTACTAACACATCTAATAGTCAATTAGTTAGTATAAGGGCCTCAAGAAGCCTTCATGCTTACACGAAAGAAAATTAGATGAGTTATACATATTAAAAAAAAGAAAAAAGAAAAAATATATATAATAATAATAATAAAGAGGCATGAGAGTCCAAGTTAAGGAATTCTTTAAAAATCATAAGGATGCATATGATTTTGGTAACGAAAAAGACTATACAAAAATCAATTTTGATCATTACTTAAAATGGATAACAATTTACTTGTAAAGACTAAGTTTAAGAATGAATAAAAATGAGGATCCTAAAAACTTATAGATTACTTAGTCTCTTCAAAAGTATTTCAAATATTTCCTTTTATAGATTTTGTGGGTGTAATCCGCTGAAAACCCTCACGAGACAACACTCGCCCTCTAGGGTAACCTAGGGGTTTTAACGGCTTGTTGCACGTGCTAAGTGCAACCGTGATTCCTACGAAAGTGAGTTAGGATAGCTTAGTTTTTCTTTTCTTATTGATTTTTACTCGAGGACGAGCAAAAAGATAAGTGTGGGGGTGTGATAGGTAGTAAAATTGCATAATTGTCATCATATTTAGTATCACATTTTCATATTTATTCATATAATCATGCACTATTACTAATATTTATATTTATTGTGTGCAGCCTTGAGTAATAAAAATAAAGGAATAAAGCCTTAAAAGAAGCCCAAAAGCCCATGTTCAAGCCCAATGCAAAAGTTACAATTATCAAATGTAAAAGTTGCAATTACTAAAGGCAATAGTTGCAAATACTAAAAGAAGAGGGAAGGATTGACTTCTATTCAACCCTAAATGCTTGCAGGATGAGGGTAAAAGCCAAAGAAGGAGAGCGCAAAGATAACAAAATTGCTTTAAAAGATTTGGAAGATTTGGATTTAGGGTACTTGCTTCCCAAGTTATCACGAATTTTCAAACTAAAGAGTCGGTACACCAGATCTAAGAAGATATACCTAGATGGACAGACCAGAGGAGGCCACGCGCAAAAGCGCGTGGCCAGGATCTAAGATATGGCCGCGAAAACGCGGCCAGAGCCGCGTTTCCGCGGCAATCCTGGATGAGACAGTGGTACTGGCTTTCGTGGAGGAGTTGTACCGGGACTCTACATCTCCAGCTCCTATAAATACCCCTGCAGAGCAACAGAGAAGGGCGTGCAACGCAGTACAGAGTAAAATCTAGGGTTTTTAGGCTAGTTTAGGTTTTTATTTTTCGTTTTGTAATTTTTATTTTTTTTGTAAAAGAAAGAGAGGCCTATGTTGAGAGTGACACCGATGTACCCTCCTCTTTTCTGCCATTGTTTCAAGCAATAAAGGTAACCATTTATTTTATGTTAATCACTTTACTTTCTTTTCTTTTCCTTTTCTACTTTACATCTGTTGGCTTTTGATGAGAATGCAAGTGATTCTGAAGCACAAGTATAACGAGTCTTTGTGAGTGCCAATGATACTTCATGGAGATGTTCTCCTCCTCAAGGTCCGTATCACTTCATTCTTGCCCAGCTTGATGATATAATGCGAATAGGGGACTGAGCTCGATCCTATGACTTATGCGTTGAACGCCTCCGAAGCAAGGTAGAACATGCAAGGTTTTAAGGTAACTCATCAACCAAACTAAGGTAAGTATTTCCTCTTCTTTCTTTCTTTTATTTTTGTAGATTAAATCACCAACACTTCATCGTCCAACTCTTTCTTTCCCAACTCATTGTAAATACCGCTTTCTCTCTAAGCTAACTTTAACTACTATTTTCTTATTTTCCTTTAATAACTAAAAAAAAAGAGAATTTTTTTTAGAGAACATGCTAAACCAGCTTCCATCGCTAATCCCTCCTTGTGGATCACGACCCACATAGCCATTGCTATAGCGAATAGAATTGAGCACCTTGCACTTCCTTTTCCTAAATCTGCTATATTATATTTTGTGTGCAGGAAAATCTCAATCAGCGCCCAAGGGCATTTCCAAAGCTTTTAGCCATAAAGTTAGAGCCAAAGCACCATCTGGGGCTAATCACCTTCGCAGCAACATAGCAGATAAAGCACCACGGCGTGCTTCGCTTCCTAGTTCATCAAGCGCTAAGCTCGCCCTTCATAGCGAAGCTAAGTGATTGTCCCTAAGTATTGACAGCGGTGCTTATGCAGTTTCGGCACCCAAGGACATTCCCAAAGTTCTTAGCCGCAAAGCTAGAGTTCAAGCACTGTTTAGTGCTAATTACCTCTGCTGTGATGCAAAGAACATGATGTCATTTTATGTGCAATCCAACAGAGCCTCTGTGTTGGATCGTCTAGGCCCAACTGGGCCTGACTTACGGGAATTCTTGACAAGCAAACGAAAGTCAGAATCTTTCCAAACTCTCCCTCCTATTGTCAACAAGTGGGATGTCAGTTGGTGGCACTTCACTAAGTCCATTACCGGTTAGGACCAATCCCCACCACTCTTCTAGGCTGACGATCAGTTTTTGATCGACTATCGGTGCAAGCTCTAGTGAAATATCGCAAAAGGAGCATATCACGAGACCTACCCTCTGCATCTGTTAACATGACCGAAAGAGGACGAGAGCTGTGTAGGGGTAGACAAGCATCCCACGACACTCCCTACAGTTCCCCAGATCTGGATTATATCCCGGGCTTGGGCGAAGTCTTGGTACATGAAGACGATGTCTTCTGAAACACCAGATCTAGGGTTGCAATACCTTACAGTTATGAACAACTATCTTCCTCAACTGCAGTAACCTCACCAAAACTAAGGAGAGGATTAGTCCAATGGTCTGATGAAGAGGATGAAGACAGTGGGTATGCCTCTTCGACGACAGTCAGCTCAGTGCGAACAGACAGAATATCAGTGAATATGGCTGAAAACGGTAATGATGACCTTCATCGACATTTGGAAGCTCAGGAGCAAACTTCCAAGATCTAGAAAGAAGTTTTGGACAATATACAACAGATGCTTGCTTAACTCCTTAATAACTAGAATAATAATGATACCGGGAGTAACCATGATGAGGATGAACATCTTAGCAATGAACAGCCAAGGACGGAGAAGTCGAAGGAGGGTCTTCTTTTGACGCTGAAGTCCTTAAAGGCATCCAAGCTCAAATCGCATCCCTATCTCAGAGGGATGAATTAAAGAAAGTAGGGGCAGTCCGTCCTTACCCGCTGGAGTGGGATTCAGTACCATACCCACCAAAGTTCAAACACCAATGTTACATACGTACGATGGTAAGAGCTCACCAAACTAGCACATCTACTATTTTCGATCTCAGACTGGTAATGTTATAGACAATGATGCTATCATGGCTAGGCTATTCATTGGCACCTTAAAGGGGGTAGCATTTGACTGGTTCCGAAGTCTCCCTCCGGGCTCCGTCAATTCCTGGATCCTCAGTTGTCAATGGGTTTGATATGCCTTTACCAACTACCATTTGAGTCAGGCTAGCCATGCTATTCCCCTCAGCATGATGAGTTATCGAGGACTTATATTGGGCTTAAAGGCCAACATTTTCCTCTATCCTTAACCGTTAAAGGTATTGGATCTTTTGGTTAGCACGTGTGTAATCATGATTCTTCTTTGAGATAACCAGTGTTGACCAGGTTCCTACTGGTTTATGGTTGTATGATCTCGCTTAGAGGAAGAGAAAGGCGCTCTTTTTTTGTACCTTGGATTTGAAGGTCATGATTAGAGGTATATGTTGACACTTTAAAAAGATAAGATTCTTACTGGCCTGAACAATGTCTAAACTTGTTGACATTTACAAAAGACAAGTGACAGACAAGCTAACGACCAGTTCTATACCCGTCTCCGAGGGACAAAGCAGTAACTTGGACTTTACTAATCCAGTGAAGCAGACGGTAAGCCTAGATTGTCTCTAAATAGACCTAAGTTGGTCTAAGATGCTAGATTAGCTCAACACTTAGCATTACATGAGCCCAAGGGGATAGCCTCACCTGAGAGATTAAGATTGCCCAACTTCGCCTTGGAGCCGTTCAAAGCTCCATCAGGGAGCTAACTTATAACTTTGCCTGAAGTGCTTAGCTAACTCCGCAGAGAGTTAGATTCGCTCGAAGTCACACACAGCCATGCAGAAGGATGTTCGGTAGCTTCGTCACAGATATTATCCAGCTCCGCTGAAGAGCTTTCTTCTGAATTCGTCAGATACTTCTTCCAGCTTCGCTGCGAGCTCGACGCGACAGCTCCACTGCGGGTTTGTCATGGTCAACCTTTGACCAATTAAATCTCCAGATGAGATCAAATCAATTTAAGATCAAGATCAAATCTGAGATCAAATTTGGTAGTTATTTACTAGAATCTCATGACTCCTAAAACAAGTAAGAAGATCAGGGGAGATCTTTTAATTACTTGGAAAGAATCAGAACAGATTAGGAGATCAACGCTACCTGCTATCTCTAACTTCGTAAAAAGGATTCTAGCCTCACAGCAAGGTTACTTTTCAGATTTAAACAGATTGACTCAATCTGTTTTCAAATTTTCAAGAGACAATTATACCCCTGCTCTCCCTATAAATAGCCCATCGGAGGCACAAGAAGAAGGAGGATAGACACACATGTATACAGGCAAAGAGACAGCTTAACAGAGACCTATTCTCTTGCTTCCAAGAATTCAGAGAATTCAGAGAATTACTTCTCTAATCAGGGTGCAGATACCCTATTACATTCATTCCTCTCAAGGAATTTCTGGAACCAGGCGAGAAGGAATCCTAAGTGAAGGCAGTTTGAGAAGTACCAAGAGGGTTCTACCAACCTTCTATTCTCTGATTCCCCGAATTAGGCGGAAGGGAATCCCATCGATCGCATCGTCAAAGGGACAAAGTGGCCGCACGCTGACCAGACTTCTATCGGCACACTTCTCCAGAATCTCAGAGGAGATCTATTTGTAATCTTTTGTGTTACTTGTAATTTAGCTCCTTGACCCTTTTTTAAAGTTTTTTCCTTTGCAAAATCAATGAAAAATAAGATGGCGACTCCACTGGGGAGTGATTTCTTCACTATTGCGAATCAAGTGTTGCAATGCGATGAACAGACCTTCGGCTCTATCTCTGAATTCAAGGAAGCCGGTGTGGCCAGAGCCCCTCTGGCTAAGTCTTCAAAGCAAGTCTCTGCGGAGACAGATGAGGCTCTTTGCAAGCCTACCACGATCCCTGGCCCAACAAGAAAGCAGGCCCACAATGCAAGGGTCAGAATCTTCAGCCTATCACCTTCGAAAACCTAGTCGTTCACTTCGACCAAGAAAAATTTGAAGAATTCCTCTCTGGGGGTGGTCTAATACTTCATGCAGGAAGCAAAGAAAGGTCTCCATGGCCAAGGATTCGGAGCAGAAACTAAAAGCAGAATCCTTTCAACACCCCTCAGCCTTATGTGTGGCTAGTCAGGTTCCCTACGAACCTCCTCTTTCAAAGCAGAAGGCTCTGTATGAAGCCTCAGGCGTAGCTACGCCATAAGTTCGTCCCTCTCGTAAAGGAAAAGGCAAGGTGCCTGCTTGTTCTGATGAGATTGCTAGCCGCAAAGTTACAACAGTGATCATGCCTTCGCCTAAGTCAGAAGCAGTAACTCATCGTGTCAGCCTCGTTCTTATAAGCGAAGCTACTGAACCTCAGGGTACGCATGATGTTCACAGCCGCGAAGCTGGAACCAAAGTACCATAGCGTGCTTCATTCCCCAGTTCTTCAAGTACTAAGCTCGCTCTTTGTAGGGAAGCTAAGGGATTGCCCCTAAGCGCTAATAGCGGTGCTTATGTAGCTTCGGCGCCCAAGGGCATTTCCAAAGCTTTTAGCCGTAAAGTTAGAGCCAAAGCACCATCTGGGGCTAATCACCTTCGCAGCAACATAGCAGATAAAGTACCACGGCGTGCTTTGCTCCCTAGTTCATTAAGCGCTAAGCTCGCCCTTCATAGCGAAGCTAAGGGATTGTCCCTAAGTGTTGACAGCGGTGCTTATGCAGTTTCGGCACCCAAGGACATTCCCAAAGTTCTTAGCCGTGAAGCTAGAGTTAAAGCACTGTTTAGTGCTAATTACCTCTACTGTGATGAAAAGAACATGATGTCATTTTATGTGCAATCCAACAGAGCCTCTGTGTTGGATCGTCTAGGCCCAACTGGGTCTGACTTGTGGGAATTCTTGACAAGCAAACGAAAGTCAGAATCTTTCCAAACTTCTCCCTCCTATTGTCAACAAGTGGGATGTCAATTAGTGACACTTCACTCAGTCCATTGCCGGTTAGGACCAATCCCTGCCACTCCTCTAGGCTGACGATCAATTTTTGATCGACTATCAGTGCAAGCTCTAGTGAATTATCGCAAAAGGAGCGTATCACGAGACTTACCCTCTGCATCAGTTAACATGACCGAAAGAAGACGAGAGCTGCGTAGGGGCAGACAAGCGTCCCATGACACTCCCTATAGTTCCCCAGATCCGGATTATATTCCCGGCTTGGGCGAAGTCTTGGTACATGAAGAAGGTGTCTTCCGAAACACCAGATCTAGGGTTGCAATACCTTATAGTTATGAACAGCCATATTCCTCAACTGCAGTAACCTCACCAGAACCAAGGAGAGGATTAGTCCAATAGTCTGATGAAGAGGATGAAGACAGTGGGTAGCCTCTTCGGCGACAGTTAGCTCAGTGCGAACAGACAGAATATCAGTGAATATGGCTGAAAACGGTAATGATGACCTTCATCGACATTTGGAAGCTCAGGTGCAAACTTACAAGACCTAGCAAGAAGTTTTGGACAACATATAACAGATGCTCGCTCAACTCCTCAATAACCGGAATAATAATGATACCGGGAGTAACTATGATGAGGATGAACATCTTAGCAATGAACAGCCAAGGACGGAGAAGTCGAAGGAGGGTTCTTATTTGGACGCTGAAGTCCTTAAAGGCATCCAAGCTCAAATTGCATCCCTAGCTCAGAGAGATGAATTAAAGAAAGTAGGGGGGCAGTCCGTCCTTACCTGCTGGAGTGGGATTCAGTGCCATCCCCACCAAAGTTCAAACCACCAATGTTACATACGTACGATGGTAAAAGCTCGCCAAACCAGCACATCTACTATTTTCGGTCTCAGACCGATAATGTTATAGACAATGATGCTATCATGGCTAGGCTATTCA
This sequence comes from Agave tequilana, assembly GCA_038442645.1. NCBI lineage: Eukaryota > Viridiplantae > Streptophyta > Magnoliopsida > Asparagales > Asparagaceae > Agave > Agave tequilana. The sequence goes on along the minus strand of JAVJIF010032445.1, from coordinate 54,451 downwards.
TTGGCACCTTAAAGGGGGTAGCATTCGACTGGTTCCAAAATCTCCCTCCGGGCTCTGTCAATTCTTGGATCGACCTGAAACCCGATTCCTTTCTTGTTTCTATGAGGACGATACCGAGGTAACCATGGACAAACTCCTCTCTACCGTTGATTAGTCTACAATTATGCATTATTATATCGCATTCCCCACCGATTTATAAATAAAATGTCAGTCTAAACTGTGTTTGGTCTCTCTTGCAGGTAAATCAAGAGTTTAAGGGCAAAGGAGTGATAAGAGCATAATTAAACCGCTTTTAGGATAATTAAATCTGTATTACTTGGAGGCCAAGCAAGGGATCTTCTAGAAGATACGTTGAACCTAGACCTTTGCTCTTTCAGATGAATATTCGGGCGAAATTACCATAAAAGGGATAGACCAGGAAGCTCCCTGAAGCGCCACAGATTCCCGCACTAAAACCAGGGACTTTTGTCCCTGGTATTGCCGTGGATCCGCAGCAATTGCCGCGGATCCGTGACAATCTAGTGGGGCCATGCGTCGATCTTTGACGCATGGCCCCGTCATGTCTTTCAGAAGGCTCCTATGCCTATAATACCCCTGCATAGGTTCAAAGCGCAAGCAGTTTTTAGATTTTAGGAGAGTTTTTGATTTTAGGCTAGGGTTTCTATGTTTTAGTGTTATGTAGGTAGGTGTTCTTCATTTCATTTCTTTTGTATTTTCTTTTCTTTTTAGATCTTGTAGTAGGGCTGAGAGATTCAGAGAGAGATAAAGAGGGATTGATGTAATAGATTGTGACAATCTATGCAAAGGTGCCTCCTTTCTTCTCCAATGTAATCTTCTCCATCTTCTGTTAGCCCAAAGGCCTTCCACCCTAGTTTTGATGATGATTAACTCATGTAGTTATATGTACTAATTATCTTGTGATTTTAGTTTCAGATCATTAGTCAAGATATTAGTAGGTGATTAGCTTCAACAAGATGGTTTGAAAGCTTTCACATGATGATTCAAGAGCCAGGGCGTCAAAGATGATATCTAGCACTCATTGGAGTCAAGCTCGGTGGATCACATATTTGGATCGAGTCAACTTGGAGACGACGCTCTACAAGAAGACATCAGTATCATAGTTTAGTTTTGTGTTTAGATCAAATTGTAAAGATTAGAATAGTATGATATGCTCAAGTTCACAACACACACATTTCATGTTTTGGTTTTTCGGTTTTTGGTTTAACCGATCTTGGTTTGCATGAATAGATGTTATATCAAAACAAGTTTACATGGTTTAATGTATATTAGATTTGTTCTATATACATGCATGCTTCAACTACTTAAACAAACTTAGTTTGATAATCTATTTCATGTGTTTTATGTTTTGGTATTACTAATAAAACATATTTTGGAATTAAAGTCAAAAACATGGATATATATATATATATATATATATATATATATATATATATATATATATATATATATATATATATATATATATATATATGTTTCTTGTATATTGGATTTCTATCCATATGCAACATGCTTCAAAGTGCTTAAATATCATGTTTTTGTATTTAAATAAGTTTTGGACAAAACATATTTTTTATTCAAAAATCCAAGTTTTAGAAAATACAGTTTTTGGTTTTGGTAAAAATGATAAGACACAAGATTATTTCAAAATGTTTGTTATTTGTGATGAATTTTTATCACATGTTTATATTTCAATATAAAATGATAAAACTATTTTTGTGTAGTTTTTACAAGTTTTTATGGATTTATTAGAATATTTTTTACCCTGTTTTCTGACCTAGAACTGTGCCTGACAGGCCAGGTCGGTCGACTGCACGGTCGACTGAATCAAGGGCCGGTCGACCACGCGGTCGACTGACGTGCATAGCCCTGTGCACGTCTGGCAGACACTCGGGCCGGTCGACCGGACGGTCGACCGGACCAGAGAGCAGTACTCTCTGTTTCTGGGCGGTCGACCGGGCGGTCGACCGGACAGAGAACCGTTGCTCTCTGTATTTGGGTCCGATCGACCGAGCGGTCGATCGATTGTTGCCAACGGTGAAAATTTGAGTTGACGTTGGCTGGTCGACCGACCGGTCGACCGGTAGTTGATTTTTGACAGTTTCTGCTGCCAACGGCTATATTTTTCTTGGGGCTATAAATACCCCATTAATGACCAATTTTCACTAAGAATTTTTGAACGATTTTTCTGAGCTTTCTCTAGTATTTTCCCAGCAATCAAAAGAAGTTTCTGGGCTTTAAATTGAACAATCTATTTGGTGTTTTTGCTAGGGTTTGGAAAATCAAGAAAAAGGTTTTTGGGAAAAGTTTTTGATTCAACTTCTTCATCTTGATTTCTAGTTTTTCCCAAAGATTTTCTTTGAGTTTTTGATTTCCATTCCTTTGGTTTCCTCCACACTTGAGCTACAACTACTATCTCATTCTATAGGATCTTTGTGTGGGAAAGAAATTGTTTGTGATTGTTAGACCACCAAGTTGTAAACCCAATCTTTGCTTGGCTTTGTGCTTTTCCCTCATTGTGTTGAGGAGGTTGTGCATTTGGGTTGTATCCCTCAAGTTGTGAGGTGATCCTTGTGTTGCTTTGTGCTAATCCCTCAAGTTGTGAGGTGATTGTTTGTTGGCTTGGAGTTTTGCCTCTAGTGAGAGATTGTGGTTGTAAAGGGAGGAGTTGGGTACTCCTTGTGATTGTATTGCCCCAAATCCTCGGTGGAGGTTCCCTTTATGGGAGTCCTGTGTGGACAAGCTAGTGGATTGGAAATCCTTCACGGTGGTGATGGCAGGGATGTAGAACTAGGTGCTCGAACCTCGAAACATATCTTGTTGTTTGCGCTTGATCCGTTGGCTCTTACTCTCTCTTTACTTTGTGCCTTGCATTATTTCACATTGTTCATTCATATCTATATGCTTGGCTAGCTTGTGTGTGCATCAATTGTTGTAATTGCAATTATTTTTTAAATTCCGCATCAAGTTCATTAGATTAGCATTATCACCTATTCACCCCCCTCTAGGTGATTTTCAATTGGTATCAGAGCCTACGCTCCTGATATTTAGGTTTAACCACCTAGGAGTGAGATCTTGGTTTGCTAATCTTCATTTGGATTTTCATTTGCACACATTTAGTTTGCACTCATGGATAGCCCTCCTATGTTTGATTTTTCTAGACATGATATTTGGAAGGCCAAGATGAGTAGCCATTTAAAAATACTAGGACATCTAGTTTATCAAGCCTCTGCTATAGAATCCTTCCCAAATAGTAGCAAGCATAAAAAGGCAAATGCATTAGCCCTTAAGACACTTAGAGCATCTCTTAATGAAGATCTTTTACATGTGTTTGATCATTATGATTCGGCTTTTGCAGTTTGGAGCATTTTGACTTCTCCCGAGCTTCCAAGGATTATCAACAAGTTGAGAAGATCTAGGAGAGACATGTCCAGCGAGCAATGCCTCATAGTCCAAGGGAAAGACTCCCTTGAGGTACAATCTGTCACGCCCCGCTTCCCAAAATACACTGAAGCGGAGTCGCGACGAGAGTCGGCGACGTATATACGTGAGGAAAATACCCTACGTATACACGCTAAGCCTAAATTAACCTGAACAAGCTATAACTTCAATCATAATAATCAAGAATCACTGCAATAATACATATAAAGCTACACATAGTCTGAAATGAAATAAAGAATAGAATAACAAGCTAAATGTGATATACAAGAATCAAGGAATAATAGCAGAAAAAGAAAATCAAGAGTACCAGAATCAAAAGGGAGAGAGAGTCCAGCTCCTCACAAAGTGTACATCTCAACGAACACCTGCACAATAGAAACAAACGTCCAATATCTGGACGTGCAAATCTAGGGTCGTCAGAACGCGACCATTGTGAGTGTGTGTGTAAAGGGAACAGCTCGTGCATGTAAACAGTGCATAGAACAATAACAAAAATAACTGCAACACAAAATAACATGATAAATGAACATCGGAATAACAATAACAAGAGTAAGAGTACAGGTTCAAAACAAGTAAAACTACTGTAACAAACAGCAGATGTCTAGATGTATATCCTGGCAATATCACTAACCTGGTATATAATCTGGTCCTGGTTACAATAATGTGGTCCTGGTTACAATAATGTGTCTATCATAGTGATATATATATACAATCAGGTGATATAGTCAGTCATAATACAATAACAGTTCCTTATCATTTATTATGTTAGCGAACACCAATTGTCACATGTAATAGGCGCATCCCATACTACGCCTGCTACACGTGCCAATCAGGGTTCTGAGTTATTGAAATTAATAGAAGAGACATTGTCCATGCTTTAGGTGGGTCCCGTACATACCCGGACCACAGCCTCAGTTTCCTGGCGCTGAACCAGGCCGTAACGCTAGGTACTCAGTAACAGTAACAGTAACAGTAATCTCACTGTGAAAACAGTGGAACAGTAACAGTACAGATGGGATGTCAGTCATCCCCCAGGAACCCTGCAGTGGAACCCTCAGTGGCTGCGCAACCTGTAACCTAGGTCCACCCAAAATACAGACGTTGTCTCCTCCATCAATTTCCCCAATCCCGGTGTAAGTTGTCCATTTACATTATTATTTATTCAATTCAGTAATATCAGTCAATGTCCATATTATCTAGAACTTTGGGACGATATGGTGACAGTAACAATAACAGTACAGTAACAGTTAATCAGTAATCGTATACACGGTAAACAATATCAGTAACAGTGAACAGTAACGGTAACCGTGTATACGATGAACAATAGGACTGTACGGGGTTACGGTCAAACAATCATTTCCCAGTAACTTCCAATAACATGGATTCATACAATAACGAATACAGATTGCTCAATGAACCATCTAATCTAGTACCGGTCAATATCTCATATGTCTGCACTGCATATAACAATAGTCGATTTGTCTACTCATAGTCTAAATAGTCATCATGAACTTAATCTCCATAGTCATCCTGATCGTCAAATATCGATCCAGGTTAAGGCATCTAGTATGGCAAGCCATCACCAATATATATGTAACTCAGTAACTAAAATAACAAAAGCTCTGATACATCTATTCTAATCTCCACACCCCACTCTGATCAAAGTCATCATCCACTCTCACTTCTATCAAGGTCAATCATAAGGTCCTAAAGATCGGTCACATATTAGATGTATATGTATAAGATCTATCCAGTCAGGTCAATTCAATGAATGCCTATTCCCCCACACTATGTTCACCCAACTATAACCAAGACCAAGTCCAGCCAAACACGTATTTCTCAACTCAAGGTCAGTTCCACTCCATTCAAGTCTACTGACAAGTCTAAGTCCAAGATCCTTTCTTTTAACAAAGAATTTTCTATTTAACCAACCATCAATATTAAATTAACATCCATCTAGTTCATCTCCAACATGAAAGAATCAAGTCTGATAATAATCAAGTCTGAGAATAACTCATACAACTATCCACTTTTCTTACTATGATCATAACTAATGATCATCAAGTATCATTACACATCGAGTAATCTGATACAATAACTGTCGTTCCAACATATATCCATAATCAGGACTTAGTCCTCTCACTCCATCAGTCTACTCTGAATCATAAGTCTTCACAATTTCCTCTTCTATAAAGATCAGTCATGATATTCCAAACACTCGGCAATATAACATGTACATGCATATAAGATCTATCATGATAAGTCATTCCAACCAATAATCATCCCTTGAAATTATATTCATTCATCAATAGTCATTACATAACCCATGGGTAAGGTCTACATCCAATAAAGAAGTCGATACATAGCTGTCAGACCATTAGTAGTCGACTAGGGAAAGAGGGTAGTCGACTAGAGAAAGAGTTAGTCGACTAATCAAGTGGACCAAGTCGACTAACAGGTGGACTAGTCGACTAGGTAGGAAGGCAAGTCGACTGACAGGGTATACAGAGAGCTACACAGTTCCAGGACAACCTATTAGTCGACTAGGGGCAAAGTGTAGTCGACTACTAAGACTATTAGTCGACTACAAAAAAGATCAAGTCGACCAGCAGAGAAATACAGAGAGTCCAACATTTCCTGGAAGGCAAATTAGTCGACTAGGGTGAAATCATTAGTCGACTAACAGAGGTATTAGTCGACTAATAATAGGTATTAGTCGACTAATATCTCTGCCAGGGCAGATATCAGAGGCACATCAACGCCTGATCTCTCACATAATGAAACACATATATGTCCTCTCTTGCACACATCAAAGAATACAATTACTACTCTACTCTATGTACATGTACATATCGAAACATAATTAAATAAATGCACATAAATACGAGTAATCAAAAGGAGGAGGAGAATACACTCACATAGGGGATGCCGTTCGCTGCCGTATGCGTCAAGGGCCTGTCAGAATCGCCGTCGGATGGAAATCGCTGCTGGATCTGCTGCTGATCTGGACATTGCTCGCTGCCCTGCTGCTCTTGTTGGATCTCCGGCGGCACTCGGCCACAGGGCTATTGTTGGCCTGTTGGTACAGATCTGGAAGTGATCTGCTCGCTGCTATCCTGGGTCATCGGAGATGCCACCGCGCTGGATCTCTGCTGCTCCTGGGGCTGTTGGAAGGGGCGGCTGCAGGTGGGTGGATCAAGGGGCGGTAGCTGGGGACTGCTGCAGATCTTGCTCGGCTGCAGGTGGTTGGAGGTCCGGCCATGCTGTGCAAGAGGTGCACACGACCATGGAGGGTTGGACGGCTGTGGATCTGGTGGTGGGCTGCTGCTGCGCCTGGATGTGGGGGTGCGGCAGCATGAAGGGGGAGATGCGGTTGTAGATGGGGGAAGGCTGCTGCAGTTGGGGAGGAGGAGATGGATTAGTTTAGGTTTAGGATTTGGTGGAGATTTAGATCAAGTAGTTAGGATTAGGATTTGGGATTTGTGATTTAGGGGGGTTAGTTAGGATTTGTGATTTGGTTGTTGGGATTAGATTGGATAATGGGTTGAGTTTGGGTATGGGTTAACGGGTTGGATTAGAAATGGGTTTGTGTTATTGGGCTAATGGGTTGAGGGTAATAGGATCCAAATAGTAAGTGGGTATAGGTGGTATAATGGATAATGGGTAAACTCAAGATAATGGGTAAAGGAATAAGAGGCTAAATAAAGAGAACACAACAACAATGATTAGTACCAACATGAATACTAATATCAAAATAATAATAAATAATACCAATACCATTAACACTAGCAATACTTAATTACAATAATAATAGAAACACTAATAATAATTACTGAGACTAACAATAGAAATAATAATACACTAATAGAAATAACAATAAATATTAATGGAAGAATAATTTTCCATTTACTATCTGAAAATAATTTGCATATTCAATAATAATAATCACAGGAAAAATAAATTAACTTGATTAAATAAAATAATCAGTAAATCAAAATAAATACTTTAAAAAAATAAAAATACAGTAGTTTAGATTAGGGATATTACATTCTACCCACCTTAATAAAAATTTCGTCCTCGAAATTCAAATAAAGTAGGGAATGATAAAAGAATCAAGAATCAAGACAGAATACAAACAAGCTTCCACGTCGCCTCGTTGGGACACCACGCTTCCGCTGCGCGCTCTGATCCCTGCTATCAGCTTCAGAATGGAGTGAACAATTCTAAGAGAAGGGTTCAAAAATAGAATAGACAAGGAAAATAGGAATCAAGATGAAATCAAGATTACTTTAGAAGAAGAGATGCAATCAGAGATATCGAGAGATCGAAAAGATGAATTTTCAAAGGGAGACAGTCGAATCCAAATTGAGTCAATATCATCATATGGATAGTATATGTATATTGCAGTGTAATTATAGCTCGTTCAAGTCACTGGTAAGAATCAAGTCCGTTTATGTCGAAACCTGACGCTCTGATACCAAGAAAACCATGTCACGCCCCGCTTCCCAAAATACACTGAAGCGGAGTCGCGACGAGAGTTGGCGACGTATATACGTGAGGAAAATATCCTACGTATACACGCTAAGCCTAAATTAACCTGAACAAGCTATAACTTCAATCATAATAATCAAGAATCACTGCAATAATATATATAAAGCTACACATGGTCTGAAATGAAATAAGGAATAGAATAACAAGCTAAATGTGATATACAAGAATCAAGGAATAATAGCAGAAAAAGAAAATGCAAGAGTACCAGAATCAAAAGGGAGAGAGAGTCCAGCTCCTCACAAAGTGTACATCTCAACGAACACCTGCACAATAGAAACAAACGTTCAATATCTGGACGTGCAAATTCAGGGTCGTCAGAACGTGACCATGGTGAGTGTGTGTGTAAAGGGAACAGCTCGTGCATGTAAACAGTGCATAGAACAATAATAAAAATAACTGCAACACAAAATAACATGATAAATGAACAGCGGAATAACAATAACAAGAGTAAGAGTACAGGTACAAAACAAGCAAAACTACTGTAACAAACAGCAGATGTCTAGATGTATATCCTGGCAATATCACTAACCTGGTATATAATCTGGTCCTGGTTACAATAATGTGGTCCTGGTTACAATAATGTGTCTATCATAGTGATATATATATACAATCAGGTGATATAGTCAGTCACAATACAATAACAGTTCCTTATCATTTATTATGTTAGCGAACACCAATTGCCACATGTAATAGGCGCATCCCATACTACGCCTGCTACACGTGCCAATCAAGGTTCTGAGTTATTGAAATTAATAGAAGAGACATTGTCCATGCTTTAGGTGGGTCCCGTACATACCCGGATCCACGGCCTCAGTTTCCTGGCGCTGAACCAGGCCGTATCGCTAGGTACTCAGTAACAGTAACAGTAACAGTAATCTCACTGTGAAAATAGTGGAACAGTAATAGTACAGATGGGATGTCAGTCATCCCCCAGGAACCCTGCAGTGGAACCCTCAGTCGGCTGCGCAACCTGTATCCTAGGTCCACCCAAAATACAGACGTTGTCTCCTCCATCAATTTCCCCAATCCCGGTGTAAGTTGTCCATTTACATTATTATTTATTCAATTCAGTAATATAAGTCAATGTCCATATTATCTAGAACTCTGGGACGATATGGTGACAGTAACAATAACAGTACAGTAACAGTCAATTAGTAATCCTATACACGGTAAACAATATCAGTAACAGTGAACAGTAACGGTAACCGTGTATACGATGAACAATAGGACTGTACCAGGGTTACGGTCAAACAATCATTTCCCAGTAACTTCCAATAACATGGATTCATACAATAACGAATCCAGATTGCTCAATGAACCATCTAATCTAGTACCGGTCAATATCTCATATGTCTGCACTGCATATAACAATAGTCGATTTGTCTACTCATAGTCTCAATAGTCATCATGAACTTAATCTCCATAGTCATCCTGATCGTCAAATATCGATCCAGGTCAAGGCATCTAGTATGGCAAGCCATCACCAATATATATGTAACTCAGTAACTAAAATAACAAAAGCTCTGATACATCTATTCTGATCTCCACACCCCACTCTGATCAAAGTCATCATCCACTCTCACTTCTATCAAGGTCAATCATAAGGTCCTAAAGATCGGTCACATATTAGATGTATATGTATATGATCTATCCAGTCAGGTCAATTCAATGAATGCCTATTCCTCCACACTATGTTCATCCAACTATAACCAAGATCAAGTCCAGCCAAACACATATTTCTCAACTCAAGGTCAGTTCCACTCCATTCAAGTCTACTGACAAGTCTAAGTCCAAGATCCTTTCTTTTAACAAAGAATTTTCTATTTAACCAACCATCAATATTAAATTAACATCCATCTAGTTCATCTCCAACACGAAAGAATCAAGTCTGATAATAATCAAGTCTGAGAATAACTCATACAACTATCCACTTTTCTAACTATGATCATAACTAATGATCATCAAGTATCATTACACATCGAGTAATCTGATACAATAACTGTCGTTCCAACATATATCCATAATCAGGACTTAGTCCTCTCACTCCATCAGTCTACTCTGAATCATAAGTCTTCACAATTCCCTCTTCTATAAAGATCAGTCATGATATTCCCAACACTCGGCAATATAACATGTACATGCATATAAGATTCCAACCAATAATCATCCCTTGAAATTATATTCATTCATCAATAGTCATTACATAACCCATGGGTAAGGTCTACATCCAATAAATAAGTCTATACATAGTTATCAGACCATTAGTAGTCGACTAGGGAAAGAGGGTAGTCGACTAGAGAAAGAGTTAGTCGACTAATCAAGTGGACCAAGTCGACTAACAGGTGGACTAGTCGACTAGGTAGGATGGCAAGTCGACTGACAGGGTATACAGAGAGCTACACAGTTCCAGGACAACCTATTAGTCGACTAGGGGCAAAGTGTAGTCGACTACTAAGACTATTAGTCGACTACAAAAGAGATCAAGTCGACTAGCAGAGAAATACAGAGAGTCCAACATTTCCTGGAAGGCAAATTAGTCGACTAGGGTGAAATCATTAGTCGACTAACAGAGGTATAGTCGACTAATAATAGGTATTAGTCGACTAATATCTCTGCCAGGGCAGATATCTGAGGCACATCAACGCCTGGTCTCTCACATAATGAAACACATATATGTCCTCTCTTGCACACATCAAAGAATACAATTACTACTCTACTCTATGTACATGTACACATGGAAACATAATTAAATAAATGCACATAAATACGAGTAATCAAAAGGAGGAGGAGAATACACTCACATAGGGGATGTCGTTCGCTGCCGTGTGCGTCAAGGGCCTGTCGGAGATTGCCGTCGGATGGAAATCGCTGCTGGATCTGCTGCTGATCTGGACATTGCTCGCTGCCCTGCTGCTCTTGTTGGATCTCCGGCTGCACTCGGCCACAGGGCTATTGTTGGCCTGTTGGTACAGATCTGGAAGGGAGCTGCTCGTTGCTGTCCTGGGTCGTCGGAGATGCCGCCGCGCTGGATCTCTACTGCTCCTGGGGCTGTTGGAAGGGGCGGCTGCAGGTGGGTGGATCAAGGGGCGGTAGCTGGGGACTGCTGCAGATCTTGCTCGGCTGCAGGTGGTTGGAGGTCCGGCCATGCTATGCAAGAGGTGCACATGGCCATGGAGGGGCTGGCGGCTGTGGATCTGGTGGTGGGCTGCTGCTACGCCTGGATGTGGGGGTGCGGCAGCATGAAGGGGGAGATGCGGCTGTAGATGGGGGAAGGCTGCTGCAGTTGGGGAGGAGGAGATGTATTAGTTTAGGTTTAGGATTTGGTGGAGATTTAGATCAAGTAGTTAGGATTAGGATTTGGGATTTGTGATTTAGGGGGGTTAGTTAGGATTTGTGATTTGGTTGTTGGGATTAGATTGGATAATGGGTTGAGTTTAGGTATGGGTTAACGGGTTGGATTAGGAATGGGTTTGTGTTATTGGGCTAATGGGTTGAGGGTAATAGGATCCAAATAGTAAGTGGGTATAGGTGGTATAATGGATAATGGGTAAACTCAAGATAATGGGTAAAGGAATAAGAGGCTAAATAAAGAGAACACAATAACAATGATTAGTACCAACATGAATACTAATATCAAAATAATAATAAATAATACCAATACCATTAACACTAGCAATACTTAATTACAATAATAATAGAAACACTAATAATAATTACTGAGCACTAACAATAGAAATAATAATACACTAATAGAAATAACAATAAATATTAATGGAAGAATAATTTGCCATTTACTATCTGAAAATAATTTGCATATTCAACAATAATAATCACAGGAAAAATAAATTAACTTGATTAAATAAAATAATCAGTAAATCAAAATAAATACTTTAGAAAAATAAAAATACAGTAGTTTAGATTAGGGATATTACACAATCGGATTCTCAACTAGATGATAGCTCTAGTTCATATTGCTTTGGATGTTTAGAAGTTCAAAACTTAAATGTTGAACTTGCTTCAAAGCTTGAAATTTTTTTGAAAAAACATGATTCTTTGAAAAAGAAGCATTTTGATTTAAAAGAAGAAATGAAAGATTTGTGTTCAAATTTTGAATTGATTTTGCAAGAGAAAGAAGAGATTACCAGTGAACGTGACTCACTTAAATCTCAACTTGAACTTGCCCTAAAAGAGATTGATGTTTTGAAAAGTAAAAATTATTGTGATGATGTTGAGAAAAACAATGAGGTTCTATCTTCTAAATTAGATCTTGTTATAAAAGATAACCTTTTATTGAAAAATGAAATTGATTTCATTACAAAAGAATTGGATTTTGTTTTAAAGAAAAATGAATCTCTAAAAATTGATTTGTCTTTACATGTTTGTCATGCTAGTGTAGCTTCACCTAGCACTTCTTTTGCATGCTCCACTTTATCTTCTAGTATTGAAAATGACATAAATGTTTTGAAGAAAAGTGTAGATTGTTTGAGCTACACTTTGAGCCAATGTACTTTAAATCATACACGCTTGGAAACCTTGGTTCGCAAGAAACAAGTTCCATCTTTGCATGTACACCCATCACATCATGCACATGCTTCTCACGATCACCACCATCACATGTATGCTCACGTGTACACATGTACACATTGTGATCAAAAATGCCACCTTGCTAGATTTTGCTATGATCGGATACATGTTGAAAATTTAGCAAATTATTTTGTTTGGGTTAGGAAAGGTACTAAACCCTATGGACCCAAAAGAAAATGGGTACCAAAGATCACCTCTATGCTTTTTGATGTAGGTGGGAGCTCTCGTATAACGTGAGAGTGTTGGTGCCTTGGAGTAGATGCATTCCGTGCTTAAAGGAAACAATTTGGATGCATCACTTTCAAGGGGAGCTTGGTGGAGAGGACCACCATTGGTTTGGAGAACTAGAGAAGTGCCTTTATTGGTTTTGGGTATCAATCTCTAACTCCCGTTTATATTTACATGATTTTCATGTTCATCTATTTATAGTATGTCTTGTTTTATGGTTCATTATGCTTATACCATGTTTATTAGATTAGTGGTATACTTGTTGGTTATTTGAGACACCCATGCTTTAAATGGATTTATATCTATGAGCTCTCACTTTGTTTTTAACTAATATGTATGCTCTAGATCTAATGCACATGCATATACATAATGATCATTTGGATATTTATGTCCTTTGTTATATTGATTCATGTTTTGATTAGTATGTTAAATGCCATGTATTAGACAAATGACATACATGTATAGCCTATGAGATCACCCATGTTTAGATGGACCCATATGTTGTGTTCTCACCATTGTTTAGCTATTATGTATTTCATAACTCTAATAGCATATGGATTTACATAATGATCGTTTTTGTGTTTATCATGTTGATTTATGTACCGTTTTATGAAACATGATTTGATTATATGTTTAGGTGTTAGTTTTCATTAAAACTAGGATATATACTTGTACATAGAATGGGCCACAAGTAAATTATTATATGTTTGGACTTGAATGCTTAGTTTACCTATTAGATGTGCTTGTATATTCTAGTTTTGATGATTCATGCATTCTAACTTGTATTCCTCATTTTGGATATGTTTCTATGATCATGTGTTTTAACTTCATGTATATGTCCATCTTGTCTAAACTATCATCTATACATATACATCCTTGAGCCACATGCTTTCATGCATATACTTTTTATGGACTCATTATGTTTAGGATATGTATGTATACTTTAGTTTATACATGACATACATATGCCTTGAAGTTTAAATCGTTTTGATGATCTTCATGTCTTTTAGGAGTTTGAATTTTTTTAAAAAAACTTTGGTTTTGACAAGTTTCATGTTTTCATGTTTAAAGGAATTTCAATATTGAGCTTGATTGTCTATTTTCATGATGATATGTTTCACATCACACTTGTACACTCACCTCATTTAATGTTTTCTCATGATTTAGTTTTCATGAGTACAATTTGAGCTTTATGGATTTTGAGTGTTTGGTGATCATGTGATTTACATGTGCTTAATAAAAAACAATTTTGTTTGAAGGATTTCGTACTAGTTTTTTCAAAAACTTTCATATAACTAGTTCGTATTCTTCACTTTGGTAGTAGTTTTCAAACATACTATATTGTCAACCTATTTTTGAAAACCCCTACCATCTAAGGGCGGTTGGTTGGGAGATCATGCTCATGTATGCTTTTTGAGTGAAAATCATTTTAAACTTGATCATGAAATGGGTGGTAGTTAATATGAGATATACACTTGATATATTGTTGTTTCAATTGGTATCATTGGATTCTTTCAATTGGTATCAATATTGACATCTTTTTGTATACTCATATGTGTTTGTTTTATGTTTGTATGCTTTCAATTCAAATAGTATCAATTTCGATTGGTATCTAACTTATCATTAGTTTTGTTTTGCAATGGAAATAAAAAGAGTTTAATGCTAAAAAGTTTATTTTGCATCTTTGTTTGTTTTATTTAATTGGTATCAAGAGCATGTTTCATATGAATATTCATTTGGTGTTAAGAGCTATGTTTATATGCATTTTATTGTCTTATGCATGTCTATGCATTCTCATGTCTTAGTATTCATTGCATATATTTATTGTTTATCCCTATGCATGAGTTAAGGGGGAGCTTCTTTGAAGCTTTACTTTAATCCACGCATTTATAACTCCATGAGTTTTGTCATCATCAAAAAGAGGGAGATTGTTGGCCCAAAGGCCTTCCACCCTACTTTTGATGATGATTAACTCATGTAGTTATATGTACTAATTATCTTGTGATTTTAGTTTTAGATCATTAGTCAAGATATTGTAGGTGATTAACTTCAACAAGATGGTTTGGAAGCTTTCACATGATGATTCAAGAGCCCGGGCGTCAAAGATGATATCTAGCACTCATTGGAGTCAAGCTCGGTGAATCACATCTTTGGATCGAGTCAACTTGGAGACGGCGCTCTACAAGAAGACATTGGTACCATAGTTTAGTTTTGTGTTTAGATTCAAATTGTAAAGATTAGAATAGTATGATATGCTCAAGTTCACAACACACACATTTCATGATTTGGTTTTTCGGTTTTTGGTTTAACCGATCTTGGTTTGCATGAATAGATGTTATATCAAAACAAGTTTACATGGTTTAATGTATATTAGATTTGTTCTATATACATGCATGCTTCAACTACTTAAACAAACTTAGTTTGATAATCTATTTCATGTGTTTTATGTTTTGGTATTACTAACAAAACATATTTTTGGAATTAAAGTCAAAAACATGGATATATATATATATGTGTGTTTCTTGTATATTGTATTTCTATCCATATACAACATGCTTCAAAGTGTTTAAATATCATGTTTTTGTATTTAAATGAGTTTTGGACAAAACATATTTTATATTCAAAGATCTAAGTTTTAGAAAATACAGTTTTTGGTTTTGGTAAAAATGATAAGACACAAGATTATTTCAAAATGTTTGTTATTTGTGATGAAATTTTTATCACATGTTTATATTTCAATATAAAATGATTTTTGTGTAGTTTTTACAAGTTTTTATGGATTTATTAGAATATTTTTTACCCTGTTTTTCTGTCCCAGAACTGTGCCTGACAGGCCAGGTCGGTCGACGGGCCGGTCGACCACGCGGTCGATCGACTTGCACAGCCCTGTGCACGTCTGGCAGACACTCGGGCCGGTCGACCGGACGGTCGATCGGACCAGAGAGCAGTGCTCTCTGTTTCTGGGCGGTCGACTGGGCGGCCGACCGGACAGAGAGCCGTTGCTCTCTGTATCTGGGTCCAGTCGACCGGTTGTTGCCAGCGGTGAAAATTCGACCATTGGCCGGTCGACTGACCGGTCGACCGGTAGTTCATTTTTGGTAGTTTCTGCTGCCAACGGCTATATTTTTCTTGGGGCTATAAATACCCCATTAATGACCAGTTTTCACTAAGAGTTTTTGGACGATTTTTCTGAGCTTTCTCTAGTAATTTACCAGCAATCAAAAGAAGTTTTTGGGCTTTAAATTGAACAATCTATTTGGTGTTTTTGCTAGGGTTTGAAAAATCAAGAAAAAGGTTTTTGGGAAAAGTTTTTGATTCAACTTCTTCATCTTGATTTCTAGTTTTTCTCAAAGATTTTCTTTGAGTTTTTGATTTCCATTCCTTTAGTTTTCTCCACAGTTGAGCTACATCTACTATCTCATTCTATAGGATCTTTGTGTCGGAAAGAAATTGTTTGTGGTTGTTAGACCACCAAGTTGTAAACCCAATCTTTGCTAGGCTTTGTGCTTTTCCCTCATTGTGTTGAGGAGGTTGTGCATTTGGGTTGTATCCCTCAATTGTGAGGTGATCCTTGTGTTGCTTTGTGCTAATCCCTTAAGTTGTGAGGTGATTGTTTGTTGGCTTGGAGTTTTGCCTCTAGTGAGAGGTTGTGGTTGTAAAAGGAGGAGTTGGGTACTCCTTATGATTGTATTGCCCCAAATACTCGGTGGAGGTTCCCTTTGTGAGAGTCTTGTATGGACAAGCTAGTAGATTGGAAATCCTTCACGGTGGTGAAGGCGGGGATGTAGAGCTAGGTGCTCAAACCTCGAAACATATCTTGTTGTTTGCGCTTGATCCATTGGCTCTTACTCTCTCTTTACTTTGTGCCTTGCATTATTTTACATTGTTCATTCATATCTATATGCTTGGCGAGCTTGTGTGTGCATCAATTGTTGTAATTGCAATTAGTTTTTTAATTCCGCATCAAGTTCATTAGATTAGCATTATCACCTATTCACCCCCCCTCTACGTGATTTTCATCTTCTACATGATGCTTTGCTAACTTTTCTTCTTCTCATGACAATATAACTACTAACCACTAATCATCTAACCACTTACTTGATAATCCACATGAATCTAATAGCCTCTACAAGGTCTTCCTCTTGCAAGAGCCATTGATGGCTCATGATGATAGATTCTAACATTCTAATATTTCTAACACCTAACCCAGTAACTTGCTAACTTGCAATGTCTTCTTTATTTCATGCTCACCTCTAACTGGTTTTGATAATTTAATAAGTAGCTTGCAATTTGTTATTAGTATGGATGTGTTGTTTGAATGTAGAAGATCAATCTTATGGGCCATGCTCTATATCGTCTCTTGAAGCCAAGGATTAGTGATGGCCAAGGATCCATGTGAGGCAACTATCACTAAGAGGTTAGCATGGATAGTGGAGCAATTAGTAGTCAGTAGCCATGAGTTTTATTTTCCTTTGTTTTGAAAATCATTTTCAAACTCTTTTTCTCATTTTTCTATCGATGTTTTCACCATCCTCTTAGTTCACCTTTGTTTCATCTTCCTTTTGTTTTTATTTCCCAAACCACATCTCTTTTATTTTCTTCGTCGTTTTCATCGCCTTCTCCATCTACCACTTTCTAGATTTCCTTTTCTTTTCATTTCTTTTTCTAATTCTTAACAAAGAAGAACTGTTAACATAAAACGTGAATAAAAACTGTTAATGATTCTATCACCTCTTGTCCCTGTGGATTCGACCCATTAAGCCAATGCTATAACGGAAGTATCGAGGGAACATTAGCACTTATACAAGCTTTTACATTGATTTCATAAAACACAATTTTTGAGTGCTAGTTCCGTCCCGATCAAGTTTTTGGCGCCGTTACCGGGGAACAGGAATGGTTTTGATTTCACGTTTTTGTTAACATTTTTTCTTTGTTTTGATGTGCAGGACATTCTTTATAGGATCTTAACATTGCAGAATAAAAACTAGCTTTGCATCTCCCTGCTCTAGAAAGTAGGGCCCCAGCTTCTAAAGAAAAGCCACGCAAACGTGACATTTGCCGCGCCAACGCGGCTATTTTGTAATCATTGTATATCTTGTTGTGCTGGGATGTATTCATAGAATAGCTAGTAGATCTGTACTATTACTTTCCTATTTTGATTGCCTACATACCGCAATAAACTAAAGAACTAAAATACGGTATTTGGACGCTTTTAAAATGGTTTAGACATTTGCATTTATGTACGTGTCAATCCAATTCTAATATACTATATTTTGTTCTGTTGTTGTGATCTGGACTGAGGTGTACACATGGCATTGCATATAGCATAGGACAAACACGTGGGTGATTTATCGCTTTGTGTTATATTTTTGTTTATATTGCACATTTGCCCGAATTAAACTTAAGGGCATAACCCAATACAAGATAAGGTGGGGATTTCATCACCTTTAGCCCAAAAACCACCTCCCCACTCACACAACCCAAGCCCTAATAAAAATTGATAGACGTTGGCCCCTAGGGACATCTTGGACTCATTAAGTGATTGACTGAAGGTGGAACTTGTTTTGAATCTTACTCTTGTGAAATCGGTGTCTAAGGTTGGGGATTAAGAGGTTACGCCTCGAAGTTACCGTGGTTTGGCTTAATTAAGGCCCGTTGCTTATGCACGGATACCTCCCACCGTATTTTGCCCCTACCTGGCTGATTAGCTTGTGGTCGAATTCAAGCAACAACCTCTCCCAGGTAATAGACTAGTTAGGAGTCATCTAGGTCTAGGTCAACCTTAATATAGGCTTGGTTTTGATTTTTTTCTTTTCTTTTTGTTTGTTGTTTGCTTTTTCTTTTTTGTTTGTGATTGTTTGTGAAATGGAATTCAATAATAACAATTCTTTCAATCCTAAAATGAATCCATATTTCACACCGACCCCATTTGTTTTGAATAATTCCAACCCGGCTTTTCACAATAAAAACCAACCAAATACACCGGGTTGGCCTTATCCGAATCAATACAACTCATACCCTCATTCTTATAACTATAATTTTCAAAATAATTTCAACTCTTTATAGAGTCAAGGGGGATTCACCTCCCCTGAGTTAAATTTTCAACCTCCTTGTCCACCGTATCCACCTTGTCCACAAATTTCACAATATTCATTTCCAAATTTTGCTTCCTATACTCCTTTTCTAGAACCACCAATTGAAGAAAAATCAGAGCTAGAAAAGAGTATAGAAGCCAATCTACAAGAGGCAGAGCAGCAACTTTGGAAAATGTTGGCCTCTCCAATTCCACAAGAGTCTTACTCTCCTCATAATGACCAACCATCTGCCCTAGAAACGAGTAAGAAACTCTTGTGTGAGTCCAAGCTTCAATCTCAAAATATTTTGGACTCACATTCTTCACAAAATTTTGAAAACAAAGATTCTTATACTCCCATTCTAGAGCATCCACTTGCAGAAAAATCAAGTCTAGAAAAGTGTATAGAAATCTTACAGGAGTCTGTGTTACAATTTCAAAAATCTTCTTCTCAGTCTATTGATAGGTTGGAAACACAATGTAAATTGGTCAACATTTTTAAGAATGAAGAAACTCTCTCTTCTCAACCTTTGACCAATCCAAATATCTCTAACTCTATCAATTTGACCCATGACTCTTGTTGTTTTGGAAACCAAGATTCCTATACTCCTTTTCTAGAACAACCACTTGAAGATACATCACATCTAGAAAAGAGTATAGAAGTCTTGCAAGAGTCCGCATTAAAATTTCAAAAATCTTCTACCAAGTCTATCAATAGGTTAGAAACACAATTGAGTAAATTGGTTAGCATTTATAAGAATGAGGAAACTCTATCTTATCAACCTTTGACCAATTCAGCTATCCCTAACTCTATTGATTTGACCCAAGACTCTTGTCAGTTTGAAAATCAAGATTCAATTTCAGTATACCCATCTGAACTTGTCCAAACTTCAAATCACATTGATATTTTGGCAAGTTATCCTTTTCCTGAAATTGAATTTGAGCATGAATATGATTCTAAACTTTCACTTGGTAATTCAATTTCACTCCCTGAGATTCAATATTGACTGAGGTGTTTTTATCTGAATTCAGGCCTTTTCCCAAGTTAGTAATGGATCCAGCGCCAATCCATTGTGAAATTGAATCACCAATCTTTTATGATCATCATATTGAACTTGACCAATTTCATACTTTTGAAAGTCACATTGACAAATTGGCAAGTTCTCATTTTTATGGAATTGAACTCAATGAGGAATGTGACTTTGATCCTCAAATTTGTGATCCAGTTCAAATTTCTGAATCAATATTGACTCCTGTTATGTTACCCAATTTGGGTAACATTTTAGAGTTAGTTTTGGTTCCCGTACCTGTCATTCTTGAACTGAAATCACCAATCTTTGAAAGCCACATTCCATCATGGGAAAATGAATATGGACTTGAGCTTCATCTTCTTGATTTGGACCCACTTCCTGAACCAATTTCGACTCCTGAACCTTTACTTGACTTAAGTCTTTTTCTTGAGTTAGTATTAATTTCTGTACTTCCTGAGTCCAAATCAATCATTCCATTCTGGGACAAGGGTCTTGATAAATTTGACTCTGAAATTATTTTGAAAATTTAGAAATTAGAGAGGGTAAAACTTTTAATAAAAATCATAAATATATACATCATTTTAGTGGGTTATTGTAACACCCCGCTCCCGGAATACGTACTTAGTTGCGTATTCATATTTTCTGATCATATTTTTTGATTTACTTCCTATATTTGTTTTGTATTATGAGATCGTTTTGCCTTGGATCTGGATTCGTGAACTCGGAGTCAGCCCTAGTCTGAACCAAGGACCCGATCCTAGGGTATTACTCGATTTGGTCTTTCTAGTCTTTAGATTTGATCGATTTCAGTTTTAAATATCATTTTTTAATATTTTAGATTTTTTATGATTTTCTGGAATTTTCCTGAATTAAATGGAAAATCTTCAAAACCGGTGTCGACCAGCACCGCTGATCGACTTCTGGATTTTTAATTTACAAATGGAGTCAAATTTTGAGAAACCGCTTTCGCATATGTTCTTAGAATAATATTAATATCTTAATTCATTTTGTGGGCATTTTCAGAATTTATCAAATTTCTGCCCGATTTGGCGTCGACCGATATTGACGGCCGATCCCAGGATTTTTATTTTAAAACTTATAAAGAATTTCTTGAAACGAATTTCATCATGATTCTTATAATAATATTCTTGATTTTTGAGAATTTTTGCGGGTCGTTCCGAGATACTTGATTTTCGGACGATTTCGGTATTTTTCCGAAAGTTTTCCGCATCCGCAACCGAATCCCGGGAATCCGCCACTCTAATTATTTTTCCGTTTTCTTCCAAGAAAATATCTTTCTCTTTTCATTTTCTTTTCCTTTTTCCTTTTTCTTTCCTTCCTTTTTCTTCCACCAAATTCTACAAACTTCTCCATCCTTCCATTTCTTTCCTCCAAAAATATCTCCAAAATATCTCCTCCACCAAAATATCTTCTCCAAAATATCCAACTCCTCTCCCATCACCATGGCCGGCCAAGAGTGGCCAAGAGAAACACCTCACCCCTCCATTTTACAAAAACCCCCTCTCTAAATATTTATTCACATCACCTTCACAAATCCAAATCCTATATATACCTTTCCTTCTCCTTTCCACTTCATTTTTCTCTTCACCTTCACCAAAGCCTTAACCACCACCAACTCCTCCTTCATCTCCACCTCAACAACAACCACTACAACTTCTCCAAATCCTCACCTTCATCTTCTTCCTCCTCCATCTCCATGTAAACCACCACAAACTCCAACAACTCCACCAAAGCCTTCACCTTCTCCTTTACCTTCTCCAAATGCCACCACCATCAAAACTCTCCACAAAACCACCATCCCACCATTTTCTTAAGGGCCGGCCACCTCCCTTGGATTGGGGCCGAGCTCCTCTTCGTCGGCAATATCTCCGATGATTATTCCGGTAATCGTTCACGATTATTCCGGTAATCATTTCGGTGACAATTGCAAGCAACATCTCCGATGATTATTCCGGTAATCGTTCACGATTATTCCGGTAATCGTTCCGGTGACAATTGCAACGACAACACAAACATCACCTTCATCATCACCTCCTTTTTCATTACTCCACCAAACTCCATCTTCTTCACCAAAGGACACTACCACCAAAGAAATCACCTTTCCCTTTCTCTCTCCCTCCTCCTCTCTGTATATTGCTGACGCGGATCTCACCCCCGCGTCCAGGCAACGCCTTAACGCGGATCTTCGCATTCTTAGCATCTGTTTAACGCGGCCTTCGCGTTCTTGTACCGACGCAACGCGGAGTCCATGCCCGTGTCTGTGTCCCTTTCATGTTTGCACGACGCGGAGCTAATACCCGCGTCTGTGTTCTTCTCATGCTAACGCGACGCGGAATCCATGACCGCATCCGCGTTCTTCTCGTGTCCTGACTTGAACGCGGGTCTCGAACCCCGCGTTTGTGGCATCTATGTGACGCGAACCCCGCGTCTGCTACTCCCGCGTCTGCTACTTTCGCGTCTGCTACTCCCGCGTCTGCTACTTTCGCGTCTGCTACTCCCGCGTCTGCAACCCTCGCGTCTCACTCTCAAAACCCGCGTCTTCCTGTACACTCTCTCTTCCCATATACTTCTCTCTCTAGATTTCCCTCTCTCTAACTCTTTCTCTCTCCTCTTCACTTTCTCTCTCTAAATATTTATATCATATTTTACGGCGCGTGCGCGAGTTCCATGGATTTCGGACTTTTCGACATTCCGGTGATTTAGGCGAGTGTCCTCGCCTCCATTTGGATTTCCCCGCTTTGTCGGGTCGACGTGTATTTTATTCCATGTTTATCTGTATTTTACTGCTTTATACTATGCGTGGCCGACCATTCGTGGTCGCTGAACTCTGGGTTTCTGCCCACTCCTGGGATGGCTGGTAACCACCGAGAGTGCGAGCGTTCTTGGTCCCTCAGCCCTCAGCCTCCGGTCTCTCACTATCTCGAAAGGGAAGTGATTGGGACCGTCAGGTCTCTCCGTCCTTCAGCCTCCGGTCTCTCACTATCTCGAAAGGGAAGTGATTGGGACCGTCAGGTCTCTCCGTCCTTCAGCCTCCGGTCTCTCACTATCTCGAAAGGGAAGTGATTGGGACCGTCAGGTCTTCAGCTCCGCCTGGTTATCATGATCAGCGTTCAGCGCTTTACCACTAGATTCGTCTAGGCGAGATGCTGCCGGACTTCCTACTCGCACTTTAAGCCGAGTTGTCCCGGTAACCGTGCCAGACGCTCCAGTGTTAAATACTGTTTGCTGTCTGTACTTCCAGCTTGCTCAGCTCCGCTTGGTTGTGCTCAGCTACTACTTTGCCACATGCCATATATTTACCTGATATGTTAACACTTGCCATGTCATTACTTCATACCTGTTACATGCATGCTACTATTTAACACCTGTTTATATCACCTGACACATGATATGTTATCACTGACCACCCGACATGCTACTACTTGACACTGGCTCATGTTATACCACCTGTTCCCGGCGGATCCTGAATGGAACTAAGTGCCACACGGAGCAAAGTGCCACACCACACAAGTGGTGGGGGCCACCTCTTGAATCTGTGGGGGCCACCTCTAGAATCCATTCCCCTCAGAGCAAAGTGCCACATGGAACAAAGTGCCACACCACACACGTGGTGGGGGCCACCTCTTGAATCTGTGGGGGCCACCTCTTGAATCTGTAGGGCCATCTCCTGTCTGTACCTGATCTCTTGTTATGAACTCCTGTCATGACCAGATAATTAAGCCATAAAAAAAGACAACTTGCACCCGGTTTGGGGGAAACTGATGGGCCCTGATTAATCATGTTTATGGTGGTCTTATCGAGCCGCGCGTGGCCACATACTTGAGGGATCACCTGGCGGCCACCAGGGATTCCGTGGGGTGTGCTGGCACCCCTACTCCTGTTTATTCCTGCCGGGTATGCACACGCCCTAGGCCTATTTCTATGGGATCTGCGATACTCTATTCCTGTTCGGGCGTAAATAAGTCCCGTACCTAGCGGTACGTTCCGGCTCAGCACCGGATACTCCTGAACCGTTGTCCCGGGCATGCATGGGGCCCATCCGAAACATGATTCATCGATCTTTATCAGTTTCCAAATAACTTGCTATATAAGTTGTGAGTGAAAGTATGTGGAATGGGACACATACTGAAGCCTGGAACTTTGACGGCTCCAATTATAATAAGATGCTAATATACAATTTGATGTGCTGTTTTGTAACTCGGGTTGTATGCGCTCGGATTACGGTGACATGGGATAAAGGTATATAGATGAGGGTTTCCTTGTTTGGATTATTCCTTCGAGGTACTAGTCTCATGGGGCCGTGACCTAAGCTTGTACAATCGGTTTTGCTCGTAATCAGTTTTATTCGATTTTATCAGTTTTTATCGGTTTTATGTTAGTTTAGGAGATATCTGGTGTTGCCCTATCTACTTTACTTCTCATCTCTTTACCTTCTCTTATCTTATCATACTATGAGTAGTTCCTGCTTGATATCACTTGTTTTATATCTACTTGCTCCTGCATGCTTACCTATGCTCGCCACTTGGCATTCATATCACCACTCGCCTGGGGAGTTCTATCTGACTCCCCTGGATCCTCATGTCCAGGTCATGGAGCTTGAAGCGTGTGGATTCTCCCAGTTGCTGATCAGAGTGGCGCAGCGGTAGCGTGGATCTCCAGCAGACCGTCCAGAGCCCTATCCTTCCAGGCCCCTTGTTCAGCTCTAGAGTTTTCTTATTGTAACTCTGAGCCACCTATTGTACTGTTCATACTTGTACACCTCTTTGTATTCTCGCAATTGCGCATATCAGTGATGTAATATTCATGTAATATTGGATCACCTCTGGTGATAACTTTGTAATTGTACTCATGTGTTGGAATGTATAATGCACCACTTGCTTCCGTACTCTGATTCTTGCCTGTACTGATGCTTAGCGTATATACGTGAGGATATTTCGGACCTGCGTATATACGTTGCAGTAACGTCTCCGTACCCGCCGGATCGGGACGTTACAGTTATATTCTAGAGGTCGCTGGTGGGTTTCTCCGGACTCCACGTACATTGGATTGGGCCGCATTTCGTGGACCAATCAGACCACCGGAACCGCCACCTTGAGGTGATTTTTCCTTTCCTCTCTATTTGTTTCATGCATACACCCATCACGATGTATTGAGGACAATGTATGAGATAAGTGTGGGGGAGGGTTTACTAACATAGAGTTTTTAGATTTTTTTTCTTTTACACTTCATTTTAGGATACTTTTAGAAATTTTCCCTTTTGTATGTATAGGATTTTTCTTTTTCTTTAAAAACTTTTTGAAATAAGAGACAAAGTTTTGATCTATTTTTAAGAAAATTAAGATGATCTTAGAGACTAAGGAAACCTCAATTATGACATCTTAAATCTTGTCGAAATAATGGATCTTGTTTAAAATTATAGGCTAAGTATGATAGATTGGGAAGATAATTTTATCTTAAATTTTTTTTACCTTAAATAGTATGCACTTCACACTTACACAATTTTTGGGATGGAAACAAAGACCTAAAATGCTATAAAGCAAAAATAAATAAAAAGAAAAATATATATAAATGAAAAAAATCACTTATTAAGCTGGATAACTATGCCTCAAGAAGCATATTTGTTCACGCCTAACGGTGGTCAAAAGAAATAAATAATCTCCCTTAGTTTTGTGGCCTTGTTTACTCGAGTCCTTAAACCTGAGGGATGTTTTCTCATCTGTTGCCCTAAAACCGTCTGGTCTTGGAGTCATCGGTTATAGGCTCGCTACATGGGTGAAATAGAAAGCCTAAGAAAACTAAGGAAGAGAAAAAAAGAAAAAGAAAAAAATATATAAAAATAAATGGCTTGATGGTTAGAGTTGAAATCCCAGAAATATTCACAAAGTGCATATTATTTAAGTTTTATGAAAGATAAAATATTTAATCCAATTTTAAATTCTTACCTTAATTGAAGACAAGATCTTACATAGAGACTAGGTTTAAGGAAGAATGATTTTTGGTGGACTTATGGCCTTAGATCGCTTATATTTTTGCAAAAATATTTCGTAAACTTGTCTCTTTTTTAAAATGTGTTTTCAAAATACTAACATTTGTCTTCTTTCTTTATGGATTATGTGGGTGCAATTCGCTGAAAACCCTCAGGAGACAACACTCCTCCTCTATGGTAACCTAGAGGTTTAACGGCTTATTGCACATGCTTAGTGCAATCGCGTCACCTGCGAAAGTGGTGTAATAACATTTATAGTATATTTTTTCTTTTTTTTATTTTGCTTGGGACGAGCAAAAGATAAGTGTGGGGGTGTGATTAGTCTACAATTATGCATTATTATATCGCATTTCCCACCAATTTATGAATAAAATGTCGGTCTAAACCGTGTTTTGGTCTCTCTTGCAGGTAAATCAATAGTTTAAGGGTAAAGGAGTAATAAGAGCATAATTAAACCCCTTTTAGGGTAATTAAATCTACATTACTTGGAGGTCAAGTAAGGGATCTTCTAGAAGATACGTCAAACCTAGACCTTTGCTCACGTCAGACGAATATTCGGGCGAAATTACCATAAAAGTATACCAGGAAGCTCCCCGAAGCGCCATGGATTCCCGCACCAAAACCAGGGACTTTTGTCCCTGGTATTGTTGCGGATCCGCGGTAATTGCTGCGGATCCGCAGTAATCTGGTAGGGCCACGTGTCGATCTTCGACGCGTGGCCCGTCTCGTCTTCCAGAAGGCTCCTATGCCTATAAATACCCCTGCATAGGTCCAAAGCGCAAGAAGTTTTTAGATTTTAGGAGAGTTTTTGATTTTAGGCTAAGATTTTTATGTTTTAGTGTTGTGTATGTAGGTGTTCTTCATTTCATTTCTTTTGTATTTTCTTTTCTTTTTAGATCTTGTAGTAGGCTTGAGAGATTCAGAGAGAGATAGAGAGGGATTGATGTAATAGGTGGTGACAATCTATGTAAAGGTGCCTCCTTTCTTCTCCAGTGTAACTTCTCCATCTTCTACATGATGCTTTGCTAACTTTTCTTCTTCTCATGGCAATATAACTACTAATCACTAACCATCTAACCACTTACTTGATAATCCACATGAATCTAATAGCTTCTACAAGGCCTTGCTCTTGCAAGAGCCATTGATGGCTCATGATGATGGATTCTAACATTCTAACATTTCTAACACCTAACCCACTAACTTGCTAACTTGTAATGTCTTCTTTATTTCAGACTCACCTCTAACTAGTTTTGATGATTTAATAAGTAGCTTGCAACTTGTTAGTGGTATGGATGTGTTGTTTGACTGTAGAAGATCAATCTTATGAGCCATGCTCTGTATCGTCTCTTGAAGCAATGGATTAGTGATGGCCAAGGATCCATGTGAGGTAACTAGCACTAAGAGGTTAGCATGGTTAGTGGAGCAATTAGTAGTTAGTAGCCATGAGTTTTATTTTCCTTTGTTTTGAAAATCATTTTCAAACTCTTTTTATCATTTTTCTATCGATGTTTTCACCATCCTCTTAGTTCATCTTTGTTTCATCTTCCTTTTGTTTTTATTTCCCAAACCACTTCTATTTTATTTTCTTCACCGTTTTCATCGCCTTCTCCATCTACTACTTTCTAGATTTCCTTTTCTTTTCATTTCCTTTTCTAATTCTTTAACAAAGAAGAACTGTTAACATAAAACGTGAATAAAAATTGTTAATGCTTCTATCGCCTCTCGTCCCTGTGGATTCAACCCGTTGAGCCAATACTATAACGGAAGTATCAAGGGAACATTAGCACAATACAAGCTTTTACATTGATTTCATAAAACACATTTTTAAGTGCTAGTTCCGCCCCGATCAACCGTACATAAGAAGGGCGAATCTATCCGTGACTACATTGAGCGGTTCAGAAACTTGTCTTTGATGTGCCCAGCAGGGATGCCATTACCCATGCTCTTACAGACGTGCAGGCACAACTTCTTAGACCAAGTATAGGTTCGCATGGGGGCTATCAAATTCCATACCTGAAAAGAACTGGTCGAGCAAGCTGAGATAGCTGAAAAGTTGTCTAAAAAGTTCGAACCATCCACCCCTACAGGCAAATGGGGTATGAATAATAAAGGATGTGGTGACATGGCACAGTCTTCTCAGGGGATGTTCAGTCGAAGGCCAAGAAGAGTGGCTTCAATAATCAGGAGTCTAAGTTTCCTCCGAAATAGTACTTCTTCAAAGATGATCAGGTAGTCACAATATTCCATTTACACCACAAAGGGAATAAATTGAAGCTGCCGGATGCTCAATGTCCCAGTGAAAATAGGATGCATGAACGATCCTAAATACTGTCTCTTTCATAGGATGATTCATCATCCTACCGATAAATGCTTTGTCCTTAAGGACAGAATTCAAGCTTTGGTCGTTGTCGGAGTCTTAATGTTGAAGTCAGAGGAAAAGAAAGTCACTGCAAACATGGTGACCCTCGAGTTCGGCAAAACCCCAAAGGTCACAGTTCCTGACTGGACTTATCTAATCAAGCATCCTTAAGCAAAACTCAAGATAATAGGGGTCTTGTTCCCTTGACATTGGAGATAGGGGAAATCATGTGGATACACCCAGACCTTATCCAAGACGAACAATGGGATTCAAAGAAGTCCAAGTCGAAGGGCAAATCTTGCAATGTCATCTCCGTTCTGCCAGACGATGACAATTTCACATCAGCTTCTCTCAGTGATTCTAAAGGAGGAAAGCACGCTTGCGCGACGCAGGCTGATGTACCTCAACCGACAGGTACTCGATCTGGAAAATCATACTTAATACAGTATGAGAAAGCTACTACGAGACACAATAGCAAACGATGTCAGTACAAATACCAGCATCCGCTTCGGTTCCAACCAAGGGAAAGGAGAAGCCAAAGGAAGTCCGGTTCGACCATGTCCTGAAGAGACCTTCAGGCCTAGGGCTTGACATGCCCTTTCATTTTGACATATTGGCCCATTGGCTAATATCCCGGCTCGTATTACCATACATGAGCTCCAAAAGAGACAAGAGAAGTGCTCAGAGATGTACTGACTAATTCAGAATCATTCCTGACATATATGTCAGAAACCCCTAACGATGACGCTCAGTCTTCTTACCCTGAATGCCATCATGCACAATCAAAGGTACCTCCTATTACCTTCACAGCAGAAGATATGCTTCTCAAGGATAACAAGCACGATCGACCTTTATACTACACTGGATACATCGGTTCAACATGCATTGAAAGGATACAAGTTGATCCGGGGTCTGCACTCAGCATCATCCCCAAAAGGCTCCTCTACTTTCTCGGTATACCACTATATAGGTTGTCCGCAATCACTACTACAATATACGGTTTTAATGCCGAAAATAGTCATCCACTCGGGAAAATTTGGCTCCGTTGTCGAATTAGGAGGCGGAGGTCGGAAGTGACGTGCTATGTCATTGACGCTGACACATCATATAACTTGTTGCTTGGACGACCATGGATCCACGCCAACTGGATCGTTCCCTCCACTCTGCACCAGTGCTTCAAATATGTTGAAGATGATGCAACAGTACGGCCTGTCTTTGCTGAGAAGCAACCATTCAAAGGGATGAAAAATTACTTCACTGACGCGCTCCTATATCAAGAGACCGGTGAAACATCGAAAGAATCATTATCGGACGATGATGATAGCGGCAATGAGGCAGACTCAGAATCTGAAGCAGACATGCCAGCTATTTTGCTTGGTGAACTAATTATAGCATGCCTTGATAATTCTCAATGTAACACTCCTTCTGAAGATGAGGGCAAATGGGTAATTAATGATAATATTTCCTTTAATTATCCTCTGAGTGTTGGGTTCTTTGGATCCATCACGGATAGCTCTCTGTACATGCCTTTACATAAACCAAGCGCGTCCAGTACACCCATGGAATCTATAGAGGGGGACGTTTTAGTGATCCGTCCATCCAAAGAAGGTCAGTCACTGATAATTTTTGGTAAGCCTAACCACAAGGGCCCACAGCCGCAGATTCAAGTTCAGACTCAGACACCCTACAATTTTTCCATTATGCGCAAACAGCGCACCATATGATGAAGAAAATAGGGTACAACCTAAAGCATGGAGAGGGCCTGAATTTTGGAAAAGGAATGCGTAGTTTGCTGCATAACTTTGTGCCAAAAGGGAAACCTACAAATTACTATGATAACACACGCAGGGGGTTGGGATACATTACACCCACACCACCAGCAACAGTTCAATTCAGGGATTACGAACCGATTCCATCACATTCTGCCTCTTCGTCCGAGTGGGACTCAGATGTCAGCGTGGAGTGATGTTCGACAATCTCACTGTTAATATGACTTCAAGCAGTCAATTGGAGCCAATGGAAGCTACTGATGAGGAACCATGGGTTCAACAATTGGAACTCCAATGGGAAAAGCGATTCGAACTGCGCGAACCACCTACCGAAGATAATATGATGCAGGTCAACTTGGGTAGTCAAGATTATCTTAAACCCATCTTTATAAGTGAAAGCTTATCACTTATGGAAAAATAAGAATTAATAATACTCGTAAAGGAATATATAGATGTTTTTGCATGGAACTACGAAGACATGCCCAGACTTGACCCACAAGTAGCCATGCATCGTCTAAATATCAAACCTGACGCCAAGCCAGTCAAGCAGCAACAATGTCGGTTTCGCCCGAACATTATGGAGGCTATTGAAGTCGAAGTTCATAAGCTCATTGCATGTGGCTTCATATGGGAAAAACAGCATCCAGATTGGGCTGTTAATATCGTTCTCGTCCTCAAGAAGAATAAGAAAATATGGATCTGCATCAATTACCATGATCTCTAATTGAAGCTTGAACCTGCACACAAAATACAAAATTTCAGAACTAAGAATGAAGATGTGCAAGTGCTCAATTCTACCGCGATAGCAAGTGGCTATGCGGGTCGTGATCCACAAGGAGGGTTAGCGATAGAAGCGTTCAAGGTTTTTATTGAAATCTTTATGAAGAGAAAATGAAAGTTCTTCTTTATTTTAAGAAATGAAAATAAAAAAAGAGTTATGTTAAAGTTAAAAAGAAAGCGATAGATGGAGAAGGTGGAGAAAATCAGAAAACGACTATGTACAAATGAATTGGAAAAGAAAGATTTGGAAGATGTGGTGTTGGTGATTTAATCTTCAGAAATAAAAGAAAAGAAAGAAGATTAAAGAAGTACTCACCTAGTTTGGTTGATGACTTACCTAGAACCCTTGATATTCTACCTTACTTCGGAGGCGTTCAATGCAAAAGCCATAGGATCGAGCTCAGTCCCCATTCGCATTATATCATCAAGCCGAACAAGAATGAAGTGATACGGATCTTGAGGAGGAAAACATCTTCATGAAGTATCGTTGGCACTCGTAAAAACACAGTTATACTTATGCTTCTGGATTCACTTGCAAGCTCATAAGAGGAAAAAGAGAAAGAAAACAAAAGTAAAGAGACGAACATAAAAATGTTTACCTTTTTTACTTGCAGAATCAATGGAAGAAAGGAGGAGGGTACATCGGTGTCACTCTCAACATAAGCCTCTCTCTCTTACTTACATGAATCTCAATCTAACCTAAGCTTACATACAAAATACAATTACATAAAAAGAAAATAAAAACCTAAACTACAAAGAGTAAAAACTAGACTAAATCCTATCTCTGCACGGTCGTCCCCTTTTTCTCAGCTCAAACCAGTATTTATAAGAAAAAACCACAAGGGGGAATCTCGGGAAGATTGTGGGAGCAAACGCTCCCCCTAACTCCCTAACCAAGCCGCGTTTCCACGGCCAGGTGGTCACACCCTGTTGGTGGGTCTCCCCGGTTTCACATTCTGACTTTATCTTTAGTTGGTTTTCTCGTTTAGGTCCGGGATTGTGACGAAATAGCCTTTTTTCTTGGCTTCAACCGATCGATTCTGGGAGGATTCTTCTCAACTGATTTTCAACCTCTCTGATTTTGCCATAATTCACTGAGTTCGAATTAATTCTGATTTAATTCAGAATTTGATGGGCTTTTGGGCTCATTTCTCTTCACTCTCCTTTAGGAATGGGCCTGCAAATAAATTAAACATTTAATTAGGACAATGCAAAGTTTATACCATAATAAGTATGAAAATATGATAATAAATGTGCAACATTAGTGACCAATCACACCCCCATACCTATCTTTTACTCGTCCTCGAGCAAAACAACTAAACTATACTAAGGATTATTAGACCACTTTCGCAGGTCACGCGATTGCACTGAGCATGTGCAACAAGCCGTTAAACCTCTAGGTTTTCCCTAGAGGACGAGTTTTGTCTCGTGAAGAATTTCAGTGGATTACACCCACAAAATCCATAAAGAAAGAGAAACAAAGAGTTAGTATTTTCAAAAAGCATTTTGAAAGAGAAAAATATTTGAAATATAATTGTAAGATTTAAGCAATCTATAAGTTATAGGAAAACTGAATTTTTCATTCCTAAACTTAGTCTCTATTCCAAAATTTGTTATCAATCAAAGTAAGGAGTCAAATTGTACTTCTTATCTAGTCTATTACTTTACCCTAAGTCATATGCACCTTGTGATCGTGAAAATTTTGACAAAGGGTTCATTAACTCTAACTCTTATGCCTTATATATATATATATATATATATATATATATATATATATATATATATATATATATATATTTGATGGTATTATTCCTTAGTTCTATTAGGCTTTCTAATCTGCCCATGTAACGAGCCTTTAATCGATGCTCCCAAACCAAACGGTCTTAGGGCACCGGGTGAGAAAACACTTCAAGGACTTAAGAACTCGAGCAAACAAGGCCACAAAACTAAGGATTTTATTATATGAACCACTTTTAGGCGTGAATACTTATACTTTATTAGGCACAAATACCCAACTTAATCAGAGAATTTTATATTTTTTCTCAAACTTATCTAATCATCTTTCGCATAAATACTAAGGCTTACTTAGGCCAAAGTACCTAGCTAATCAATAATTAGATTTGTTCATTTTTCATAGATATATTTTTTTCTTTTTTTTATAAGACATAAGAATCTTTATTTTTGAACCCTAAGTGTGTAAGTGTATGAAGTGTGCATATTTCATTAGGGTAAAGATCAAGAGTAAATTATTTTGACAAATTATCTTCCTAACCCTAAAAATCAAACAAATAATCTTATTTTGACCAAGTATAAGAAATCTAATTTGGATTTTCCTATTCCTTAAAATTAACTTAATTTCTTACAAAAAATATGTCAAAATATTGTTTCTATTTTCAAAAAGTTTTTAAAAGTAAAGAAAATGTTAATTTTTTTCCTTTTTTTAATAAAAAGAAAAAAACTAAGTTATGTTAGACCCTCCCCCACACCTGTCTCATGCATTGTCCTTAATGTATGAATTAATGCATACATACATGAAAAAGAAGAAAGGGAAGGAAAATGTTACCTTAAGGTGGTGGTTTCGGTGGTAGTCTGATTGGTCCATGAAATGTGGCCCAATCGACTTTTTGTGGGGTTCGGAGGAACCCACCAGAAATTTCTCTAATATACCCATTAAAATGATTAATCCATAAAGGATTTTTATTAAATATTTGACCCCATCTAATTTTCAAATTCCATAATTAATTTCGGAGTCAAATATGTCAACCACCTTGTCCCAAAATGGAGTGTGAAAAGATAGAATGATTGACTTGGACTCAGGAAGTATAGGAACTAATACCGACTCAGGAAGGTGACTTAAGTCAAGTAAAAGTTCAAGAGTCGAGATTGGTCCAAGAAGCGGGTCCAAGTCAAGAAATTGAAACTCAAGTCCACATTTATTTTCTAACAATGGAATGTGACTTAATATTAGTGATTCAAGTTCAAGAAGGATAGATGTGGGAATCAAAACTGACTCTAAAATATTACTCAAGTCGGGTAACAAAACAGGAGTCAATATTGATTCGGGAATTTGAACTGGATCAAAGATTTGAGAATCTAGGCCACATTTCTCATTGAGTTCAATTTCATAAAAATGAGAACTTGCCAATTTATCAATGGGATTTTCAAAGTTATAAAATTGGTCAAGTTCAAAATGATGACCATCAAAGATAGGCGATTCAATTTCATTATGAATTGGCACAGGATCCAATGTTGACTCGGGAAAAAATTGAAATCAGGTGAAGACACCGGAGTCATAATTAAATCAGGAAGTAGAATTGAATCACTAAGTTGGGGTTCAGGATCATATTCATTCTCAAGTTCTATTTCAGAAAAGGAATAACTTGCCAAACTGTTAATATCATTTTCAAAATTTGGAGTTTGGGTAAGTTCAAATGATTGTTCTGAAATGGAACCTTGTTTTCCAAAACAACATGACTCTTCGGCTCTAATAGAATGGTTACTGATATCAAAACTGGCCAAACGGTGAGAATGTAGAGATTGGACCATCATATCTATGTCATGATTACAAGCGTTTTGAGCCTGAGTCATGGCTTTAAGCATCTTTTCATAGTTGATGAATCTTGTTGAAAAGATGAAGTGTTGTTTTGGAATGGTAGTGAAATTATGAGTCCATTAGATTTTTTGATTGTTGTTTGGACTCACGCATACTCATTTCCAAAATTGATGGTCTTCTATTTTGGACTGGTGGAACTGAGTATGAATTGATTGTAGCTTAAACCTGCACATAAAATACAAACCTTTAGATCTAAGAATAAAGATGTGCAAGTGCTCAATTCTTACCACGATAGCAAGTGGCTATGCGGGTTTTGATCCACAAGGAGGGTTTGCGATAGAAGCGTTCAAGGTTTTTTTATTGAAATCTTTATGAAGAGAAAAAACAAAATTCTTCTTTGTTTTAAAGAAATGAAAATGAAAAAGAAGTTATGTTAAAGTTAAAAAGAAAGCGATAGATGGAGAAGGTGGAGAAAACCAAAAAATGACTATGTACAAATGAATTAAGAAAGAAGTGATGAAAGATTTGGAAGATGTGGTAATCTATACTAAAGAAATAAAAGAAAAGAAAGAAGATTAAAGAAATACTTATCTAGTTTGGTTGATGACTTACCTAGAACCCTTGCATGTTCTACATTGCTTCGGTGGCGTTCAACGCATAAGTCATAGGATCGAGCTCAGTCCCCGTTCGCATTATATCATCAAGCCGAGTAAGAATGAAGTGATATGGATCTTGAGGAGGAGAACATGTTCATGAAGTATCGTTGGCACTCACAAAAACGTTGTTATACTTATGCTTCTAGATTCACTTGCATGCTCAACAAAACCAAAAGAGGTAAAGTAGAAAGAGGAAGAAGAAAACAAAAAAAACAAAAGTAAAGAGACGAACATAAAAAAGTATTTACCTTTATTACTTGCAGAAACAATGGAGAAAGGAGGAGGGTACATCGGTGTCACTCTCAACATAAGCCTCTCTCTTACTTACATGAATCTTCATCTAACCTAAGCTTACATACAAATTAAAATTACATAAAAAGAAAGGAAAAACCTAAACTACAAGGAATGAAAACTGGACTAAATCTTATCTCTGCATGATCGTCACATTTTGCTCAGCTGAAACCTGTATTTATAGGCAAAACCCATAAGGGGAGAATCCCGGGAAGATTGGGGGAGCAAACGCTCCCCCCAACAACATTCAAACAGCAGCGAAAATGCGGCTTTGGCCGCGTTTTCGCGGCCAGGGTGTGGCCAGGTGGCCACACCCTATTGGTGGGTCTCCCTGCTTTTGCCTTCTGCTTTTATCTTCAGTTGGTTTTCTCGTTTGAGTCTGAGATTGTGACGAAATGGCCTTTGAGCTTTGCTTCAACCGATCAATTCTGAAAGGATTCTTCTCAATCGGTTTTCAACTTCTTGATTTTGCCTTGATTCACTAAGTTCGAATTAATTCTGATTTAATTCAAAATTTGGTGGGCTTTTGGGCTCATTTCTTTTCACTCTCTTTAAGGAATGGGCCTGCAAATAAATTAAACATTTAATTAGGATAATGTAGATTTTATTCTATAATAAGTATGGAAATATGATACTAAATATGTAACATTAGCGACCAATCACACCCCCATACCTATCTTTTTCTCGTCCTCGGGTAAAACAACTAAACTATACTAAGGATTATTAGACCACTTTCGCAGGTCACGCGATTGCACTGAGCATGTGCAACAAGCCGTTAAACCTCTAGGTTTCCCCTAGAGGACGAGTTTTGTCTCGTGAGGGCTTTCAGCGGATTACACCCACAAAATCCATAAAGAAATAGAAACAAAGAGTTAATATTTTCGAAAAGCATTTTGAAAGAGAAAAATATTTGAAATATAATTGTAAGATTTAAGCAATCTATAAGTTATAGGAAAACTGAATTTTTCATTCCTAAACTTAGCCTCTATTCAAAAATTTGTTATCAATTAAAGTAAGGAGTCAAATTATACTTCTCATCTAGTCTATTACTTTACGCTAAGTCATATACACTTGTGACTGTAAAAATTTTGACTAAGGGTTCATTAACAACTCTTATGCCTTATTTATATATATATATATATATTTCTTTTTTGATGATATTATTCCTTAGTTCTATTAGGCTTTCTAATATGCCCATGTAACGAGCCTTTAATCGATGACTCCCAAACCAAACGGTTTTAGGGCACCGGGTGAGAAAACACCACAAGGACTTAAGGACTCGAGCAAACAAGGCCACAAAACTAAGGATTTTACTATATGAACCACTTTTAGGTGTGAATACTTATGCTTTATTAGGCACAAATACTCATCTTAATCAGAGGATTTTTTTTAACTTATCTAATCACCTTTCGCATAAATACTAAGGCTTACTTAGGCCAAAGCACCTAGCTAATCAATAATTAGATTTGTTCATTTTTCATAGATATATTTTTTTTTTATATATATATATATATATATATATATATATATATATATATATATATATATATATATATATATATATATATAAGGCATAAGAATCTTTGTTTTTGAACCCTAAGTGTGTAAGTGTATGAAGTGTGCATATTTCGTTAAGGTAAAGATCAAGACTAAATTACTTTGATAAATTATCTTCCTAACCCTAAAAATCAAACAAATAATCTTATTTTGACCAAGTATAAGAAATCCTAATTTGGATTTTCCTATTCCTTAAAATTAACTTAATTTCTTACAAAAAATATGTCAAGATATTGTTTCTATTTTCAAAAAGTTTTTAAAAGTAAAGAAAAGTGTCAATTATTTTTTTTTTTTAGAGTTATGTTAGAACTCTCCCCCACACCTATCTCATGCATTGTCCTCAATGTATGAATTAATGCATACATGCATGAAAAAGAAGAAAGGGAAGGAAAATGTTACCTTAAGGTGGTGGTTCCGGTGGTGGTCTGATTGGTCCATGAAATGCGACCCAATCTACTTTTTGTGGAGTTCGGAGGAACCCACCAGAAATATTTCTAATATAACCCACTAAAATGATGTATCCATGAAAGATTTTTATTAAAAAATTAACCCCATCTAATTTCAAATTCCATAACTAATTTCGGAGTCAAATTTGTCAACCACCTCGTCCTAGAATGGAGTGTGAAAAGATAGAATGATTGACTTGGACTCAGGAAGTACAGGAACTAATACCGACTCAGGAAGATGACTTAAGTCAAGTAAAGGTTCAGGAGTCAAAATAGGTTCAGGAATTGGGTCCAAGTCAAGAAGTTGAAACTCAAGTCCACATTTATTTTTCAACAATGGAATGTGACTTAATATTGGTGATTCAAGTTCAAGAATGATAGGTGTGTGAATCAAAACTGACTCTAAAATATTACTTAAGTCTGGTAATGAAACAGGAGTCAGTATTGATTCGGGAATTTGAACTGGATCACAGATTTGAAGATCTAGGTCACATTTCTCATTGAGTTCAATGTCATAAAAATGAGAACTTGCCAATTTGTCAATAGGATTCTCAAAAGTGTAAAATTGGTCAAGTTCAATATGATCATAAAAAATGGGTGATTCAATTTCATGATGAATAGACACAGGATCCAATGTTGACTCGGGGAAAAGATTGAAATCAGGTGAAGACACCGGAGTTATTATTGAATTAGGAAGTAAAATTGAATCACTAAGTTGAGGTTCATGATCATATTCATTTTCAAGTTCGATTTCAAGAAAGGGACAACTTGCCAAACTGTCAATATCATTTTCAAAATTTGGAGTTTGGGCAAGTTCAAATGATTGTTCTGAAATGGAACCTTGATTTCCAAAACAAGCTGACTCTTTGGCTCTAACAGAATGGTTACTGACATCAGAACTGGTCAAACGGTGAGAACGTAGAGATTGGACCATCATATCTATGTCACGATTACGAGCGTTTTGAGCCTGAGTCATGGCTTCAAGCATCTTTTCATAGTTGATAGGTTTATTGTTTTGATTAAAAGATGAAGTGTTGTCTTGGAATTGGTGGTGAAATTGTGAGTCCATCCGATTTTGGGATTTATGTTTGGACTCACGCATACTCATTTCCAAAATTGATAGTTTTCTATTTTGGACTGGTGAAACTGAGTATGAATCTTAAAAATATTATGGACTAGGTGGAGAAGGAGGACAAGTTGGTTGAAAATTGGACTCGGGGGAGGTGAATCCCCACTGACTTTGTGAAGAGTTGAAATTATCATGAAAATTATGGTTATAAGACTGGGGACATGGGTTATATTGATTCGGATAAGACCAATCCGGCACACTAGGTTGGTTAATGTTATGATATGCCGGGTTGGTAATATCCAAAAATGAAGTTGGTGTGTAATATGATTACTATTAAAATTGGAAAAATTGTTATTATAAGCCATATCACACAATAGAATACAAACAAAAAAATAAAAACAAACAAATAAGCAAACAAAAAAGAAAAAATTCTAACCTAAGTTAGGGTAGACCTATGACCTAGATGACCCCTAACTGGTTAGACTGTCCACGGGAGGTCTAATGCAGACTTTGACCACAAGCTAATCAGCCAGGTCAGGGCAAGATTGG
This sequence comes from Agave tequilana, assembly GCA_038442645.1. Classification (NCBI taxonomy): domain Eukaryota; kingdom Viridiplantae; phylum Streptophyta; class Magnoliopsida; order Asparagales; family Asparagaceae; genus Agave; species Agave tequilana. The sequence continues at coordinate 15,489 of JAVJIF010032445.1, read as the reverse complement.
TGGGAGATTTTCCGTCAAAGACGTTCCTTAATTAAATAACCACCAACCTTCGGGTTTTCGGCCCTTAATCCCTTTCCTAGACACTAATTTGACAGGAGTCAAATTCTAACACCTTTCCCCTTTAGGATAATCTCCTAATTGAGTCCGAGATGTCCCTAGGGCCAACGTCTACTCATTTTTAGTTAGGCTCGGGTTAGTAAGTGCTTGGAATCTGATTTTTGGGCCAAGGAAGGGTGATTAAATCCCCACCTTATCTTGTTATGGGTTGGTGCCCTTAAGATTAGTTTGTGCAAGTGTACAAGATATGTAAACAAGATTCACTCAAAGCGATGAAAATCAACCAAGAGATGAGTCCTATTCTACATGCAATGCGAACATACCTTGCTCCAGCACTCTTCAACAGTAAAGAAAATGAATTGAAAAGACACGTGCCTAAAATGCAAACATCTAATCAATTTTTTAACCTTTTTAACAAATGTTTTACTGTTGATTTATTAGCAGGCTTTTGGTCATGGCATATAAGAAATAAAGTTGCAGAAAACTAGAATTTTGCAAAGCAAGCAGCCCTGCAAAAAAAAAACAGTAAGTCGTGAACTCTTCCTTGCCACAGAAACGCGGCCAAAGCCGAGCAAACGCGGCAATTCAGAGGGTACTTGGTCTCTGTTTTCTGGAACAGAGGCCCAAGACCACTTATATGTTTCTGCAATCCTTTTTTCCTACTTTGCTTGCCCTATAACCTGCAACAGAGAAGAAAATTCGTTTTAGTTCAAGAATATTCAATAAAAACTAGATTTCATTAAAAATCGTTACCCTCCCCGGCAACGACGCCAAAATTTGATTGTAGCTTAAACCTACACACAAAATATAAAACTTTAGATCTAAGAATAAAGATGTGCAAGTGCTCAATTCTTACCGCGATAGCAAGTGGCTATGCGGGTCGTGATCCACAAGGAGGGTTTGCGATAGAAGCATTCAAGTTTTTTTATTGAAATCTTTATGAAGAGAAAAACGAAAGTTCTTCTTTGTTTTAAAGAAATGAAAACGAAAAAGAAGCTATGTTAAAGTTAAAAGAAAGCGATAGATGGAGAAGGTGGAGAAAAAAAGAAAATGACTATGTACAAATGAATTTCGAAAGAAGTGATGAAAGATTTGGAAGATGTGGTGATCTATACTAAAGAAATAAAAGAAAAGAAAGAAGATTAAAGAAATACTTACCTAGTTTGGTTGATGACTTACCTGGAACCTTTGCATGTTCTATCTTGCTTCAGAGGCGTTCAACACATAAGTCATAGGATCGAGCTCAGTCCCCGTTCATATTATATCATCAATCCGAGCAAGAATGAAGTGATACGGATCTTGAGGAGGAGAACATCTTCATGAAGATCATTGGCACTCACAAAAACGTTGTTATACTTATGCTTTTGGATTCACTTGCATGCTCAACAAAACCAAAAGAGGTAAAGTAGAAAGAGGAAGAAGAAAAAAAAAGTAAAGAGACGAACATAAAAAAGTATTTACCTTTATTGCTTGCAGAAACAATGGAAGAAAGGAGGAGGGTACATCGGTGTCACTCTCAACATAAGCCTCTCTCTCTTACTTACATGAATCTGAAATCACCTAGAGGGGGGGTGAATAGGTGATTTCAATAATCTAATGAAATGAAGGACAAGAACGCAAAGTAAAAAGAGAGAGAGTAAGAGTAAGAGTCAATGGATCAAGCGCAAATAACAAGATATGTTTTGAGGTTCGAGCACCCAGCTCTACATCCCCGCCTTCACCACCGTGAAGGATTTCCAATCCACTAGCTTGTCCACAAAGGACTCCCACAAAGGGAACCTCCACCGAGGATTTGGGCCAATCACAATTACAAGGAGTACCCAACTCCTCTCCTTACAAACACTACCTCCTCCTTGAGGCACAACTCCAATCCAACAAACAATCACCTCACAACTTGAGGGATTACCACAAGCAACACAAGGATCACCTCACAACTTGAGGGATACAACCCAAATGCACAACCTCCTCAACACAATGAGGGCAAGGCACAAAGCAAGGAATGGGTTTACAACTTGGTGGTCTAAACAACAACCACAAACAATTTCTTTCTCCCACACAAAGATCCTATAGATAGAGAAAGTAGATGTAGCTCAAGTGTGGATAAAACAAAGTGTTCAAAACAAAGAAAAATCACTTGGTAAATCACTACAAAGATATAGATAGAATGAACCAAACCAAATTCCCCAAAAGACTATTTTTCTTTGAAATCTTAAAACACTTTCAAACAATAAGATTGATCCTTTTAGCACAAAGAAACTCTTTTTAAAACTTCTTTAAACAACAGAGAAAACTCAGAAATTCGTCCCAAAAATTCTTAGAGAAAAACTCTTACAAATGGGGTATTTATAGGCTAATCTGGAAACTAGCCGTTGGCAGCAGAAACTGCCAGAAATACCCTACCGGTCGACCGCTCGGTCGACCGTCCAACGGTCATATTTTGATCCGTTGGCAGCTACCGGTCGACCACTCGGTCGACCGAAATAAACAGAGAGCACTGCTCTCAGTTCCGGTCGACCGGCCCACTGTGCTGCCAGACGTGCACAGCTCTGTGCACGTCGGTCGACCTCACGGTCGACCGGCCTTTGGTTCGATCGACCGTGAGGTTGACCGACCTGGCCTGTCAGCCAGTTCTGGGTCAGAAAAACAAGTGAAAAATATTTTTGAAAAATCTTTTAAGTCTTGTAAAAATCCCCAAAAATAGTTTTAACATTTTGCGTTGATATATAAACATGTGATAAAAATTTCAACTCAATTATCAAGCAATTTGAACTATTTTTGTGTCTTATCATTTTTACCAAAAACCAAAACTTGTATTTTCTAAAACTTGGATTTTGAATAGAAAATACATTTTTCCAAAACTCATTCAAATACAAAAACATGATATTTAAACACTTTGAAGCATGATGCATATGGATAGAAATCCAATATACATGAAACATATACATATCATAGTTTTTGACTTTAATTCCAAAATATGTTTTGTTAGAAATACCAAAACATAAAACACATGAAATAGACTATCAAACTAAGTTTGTTTAAATAGTTGAAGCATGCATGTATATAGAACAAATCTAATATACACTAAACCATGTAAACTTGTTTTGATATAAATTCTATTCATGAAAACCAAGATCGGTTAAACCTAAAATCGAAACCAATATTTAAAACAAGAAACGTGTGTGTTGTGAACTTGAGCATATCATACTATTCTAATCTTTACAATTTGGATCTAAACACAAAACTAAACTATGGTACCAATGTCTTCTTATAGAGCGCAATCTCCAAGCCGACTCGATTCAAAACTTGATTCACCGAGCTTGACTCCAATGAGTGCTATATATGATCTTTGATGCTCGGGCTCTTGAATCACCATGTGAAAGCTTCTAAAACATCTTGTTGAAGCTAATCACCAACTAATAACTTGATTAATGATCTGAAACTAAAATCACAAGATTATTATACACATAACTACATGAGTTAATCATCATCAAAACTAGAGTGGAAGGCCTTTGGGCCAACAATATCCCCCTTTTTGATGATGACAAAACTCATGGAGTTATATATGCATGGATTAAAGTTAAGCTTCAAAGAAGCTCCCCCTTAATTCATGCATAACAAATAAACAATAAATATATGCAATGAATGTTCCTAAACACATATAAACATGCTCTGGATACCAATTAAAATAAAACATAAAACATGCATATAAACAAGGCTATCTTTACATCAAATAAATATGCATATGAAACATGTGTTCTAAAACATTTGACTTTAACTATTACGTGTCAAGAGGCAAAAACACAAAACACACACAAATATGCATATAAAACTCAAATTCTTCTCCCCCTTTTTGTCAATCATCAACAAAAGGGGTAAAAACAAAAGCAAAACAATAAATTCTTCCCCCCCTTTTTGTTCAAAACAAAGAACTGATAAAGGGTTAAAACACATAGAATGTTCTCCCTTTTTTTTTAAAACAAAAACAATGTCATTAAGGGGTTAAATCAAATATGATACCAATTAAAAATGTGTCAATGAAGTGCATATTGATACCAACTGAAAAACAAAAGCAAGGGAGTGGAATACCAAACAAAATATCAATTGAAAGATAAAATACCAATTGAAATATAAAATACGAGTTTTTTTTATGAAATACCAATAAAAACTATGAACACTTTTATGTTAACAAGTCTATGCATAGTTATAAACCTTCAATTGAAAAATCAATTGAAAAACAAGATTTGAATAAAGCTTAGCATAAGCAAGATTATGATAGCGCTTGTATAAAGATACCAATTGAAAATTGAATCAATTGAAACAAGGTTGAAGTTCAAGCTTTACCATAAACAAGATTTTGTGCTTAAAGATATAGGAATATAATAAGCACAAATAAACATGTATATGTGTATGAAAAATGTGTACCAATCAACATAGATGATACCAATAGAAATCATACATACACAAAAAATATGAGTATACAAAAATGTCAAGATTGATACCAATTGAAAAATTCAATGATACCAATTGAAACAACAATATGATTAAGTGTATATCTCATATATCCTATCCTCGCAATACATGCTTATGTTAAAAATGATATCCAATGAAAAGCATACATAGGCATGGTCTCCCAACCATCCGCCCATAGAAGGTAGGGGTTTTCAAAAATAGGTTTACAAATATAGTATGTTTGAAAATCTCTACCAAAGTAAGGAATACGAACTAGTTAAATGGAAAAAACTTTGTTAACTAGTGCGAAATCCTTCAAGTAAGGAATAACACAAAATTATTTTTCATGAAACATAAAAATCACATGATCACTAACACTCAAAGTCCATAAAGCCCATATCAAAGTCTCATGAAAATAAATCATGAGTAAACTAATAAAGTGAGTGTACAAGTGTAATGTGAAATGCATAGTCATGAAAATTTAGTTTTTTCATGTGTTACCAATTGAAATTACTTAAAAACATGAAAATCATCAACACGATTTAAATTTCAAGGCATATGTATGTCATATACAAACTTAAGTATACATACATATCCTAAACATAATGAGTCCACCAAAGTATATGCATGAAGGCACGTGGCTCAAAGGATGTATATGTATAATCAATAATTTGGACAAGATAGACATATACACGAAGTTTAAAACACATGGTCATAAAACAAGTCCAAAATAGGGAATACAAGTCAAATGCATGGATCATCAAAACTAGACTATACTAGTACATCTAATAAGTACAAAAGAGCGTTTAAGTACAAACATATAATAATCTATTTGTTGCTCACTAGTTGTACAAGTATATTTCCTAGTCTTAATGAAAACTAACATTCAAACAAGTAATCAAATCATGAAGCATGAAACGGGTCAAAAATCAATATGATAAATTCAATCATAATAATAAAAAATATGAAGTATTAAAGTAATCACACACATCCATATGATTATTATGCTAAAGACATGTGCATTAGATCTATGATCTACATGATAGCTAAAACATAAAGAGACACAAAATATGGGTCCATATTAAACATGGGTGTCTCAAGTACTAATCATGTAAGGCATAAGTCTAACAAACATGGCAATAATCATACTAATCATGAAACAATAAAACATGCTATAAACAATGATATGGAAGCATGTAAATAATAAAGGGAGTAAGAGATTGTTACCAAAACCGAAGAGGCAACTCTCCATGTCTCCAAAACACGGTGTCCTCCCACCACATTTCCCTTGAGAGTGAAGCATCCAAATGATTCTCTTTTAAGCTCGGAAAGCATCCACCTCAAGGCACCAAAACTCTCACGTTATGCGAGAGCCTCCACCTACATCAAAAATCAAAGAGGTGATTTTTGGTACCCATTTCCTTTTGGGTCCATAGGGGTTAGTACCTTTTCTAACCCAAACAATATCATTTACTAAATTTTCATTATATAAACGATCATAACAAAATCTATCAAGATGGCCTTTTCGACCACAATGTGTACATGTGTACACATGAGCATACGTGTGATGGCGGTGACCGTGGGAAGCATGTGTATGCCGTGAAGGGTGTGCATGCATAGTTGGAACTTGTTTCTTATGAAACAATGATTCCAAACGAGTGTGGCTCATGGCACAATGGCTCAAAGTGGAGCCCAAACAATCAACACTTTTCTTCAAAATATTTATGTCATTTTTAATGCATGAAGATAAAGTGGAGCATACAAAAGATGTGCTAGGTGAAGTTACACTAGCATGACAAACATGTGAATCTATATCAATTTTTAAAGATTCATTTTTCTTTAAAACCAAATCTAATTCTTTTGTGATGGAATCAATTTCATTTTTCAAAACAAGGTTATCTTTTAAAACAACATCCAATTTAGAAGATAAAACCTCATTGTTTTTCACAACATCATCACAATCATTTTTGTTTTCAAAACATCAATCTCTTTTAAAGCAAGGTCTAGTTGAGATCTTAGTGAGTCACATTCACTAGTAATCTCTTCCTTCTCTTGCAAAACCAATTCAAAAGTTGAGCATAAATCCTTCATTTCTTCTTTTAAATCAAAATGTTTCTTTTTCAAAGAGTTATGTTTTTCCACAAAATTTTCAAGTTTAGATGCAAGTTCTACATTTAAATTTTGAACTTCAAAACATCCAAGGCAATATGAACTAGAGCTATCATCTAGTTGAGAATCCGAATGTACCTCAAGGGAGTCTTTCCCTTGGACCATGAGGCAATGCTTGTCGGACAAGTCTCTCCTAGATCTCCTTATCTTGTTAATAATCCTTGGAAGCTCGGGAGACGTCAAAATGCTCCAAACTGCAAAAGCCGAATCATAATGATCAAACACATATAAAAGATCTTCATTAAGAGATGCTCTAAGTGTCCTAAGTGCTAATGCATTAGCCTTTTTATGCTTGCTACTATTAGGGAGGGATTCTTTGGTAGTGGCTTGATAAACTAGATGTCCTAGGTTTTTCAAGTGACTACTCATCTCGGCCATCCAAGCATCATGTCTAAAAAAGTCAAACATAGGAGGGCTATCCATGAGTGCAAACTAAATGTGTGCAAATGTAAATGCAAATGAAGATTAGCAAACCAAGATCTCACTCCTAGGTGGTTAAACCTAAATATCAGGAGCGTAGGCTCTGATACCAATTGAAATCACCTGGGGGGTGAATAGGTGATTTCAATAATCTAATGAAATGAAAGACAAGAACGCAAAGTAAAAAGAGAGAGAGTAAGAGTAAGAGTCAATGGATCAAGCGCAAACAACAAGATATGTTTCGAGGTTCGAGCACCCAGCTCTACATCCCCGCCTTCACCACCGTGAAGGATTTCCAATCCACTAGCTTGTCCACAAAGGACTCCCACAAAGGGAACCTCCACCGAGGATTTGGGCCAATCACAATTACAAGGAGTACCCAACTCTTCTCCTTACAAACACTACCTCCTCCTTGAGGCACAACTCCAATCCAACAAACAATCACCTCACAACTTGAGGGATTACCACAAGCAACACAAGGATCACCTTCACAACTTGAGGGATACAACTTAAATGCACAACCTCCTCAACACAATGAGGGCAAAGCACAAAGCAAGGAATGGGTTTACAACTTGGTGGTCTAAACAACAACCACAAACAATTTCTTTCTCCCACACAAAGATCCTATAGATAGAGAAAGTAGATGTAGCTCAAGTGTGGATAAAATAAAGTGTTCAAAACAAAGAAAAATCACTTGGGAAATCACTACAAAGATATAGATAGAATGAACCAAACTAAATTCCCCAAAAGACTATTTTTCTTTGAAATCTTAAAACACTTTCAAACAATAAGATTGATCCTTTTAGCACAAAGAAACTCTTTTTAAAACTTCTTTAAACAACAGAGAATCCTCAGAAATTCGTCCCAAAAATTCTTAGAGAAAAACTCTTACAAATGGGGTATTTGTAGGCTAATCTGGAAACTAGCTATTGGCAGCAGAAACTGCCAGAAATACCCTACCGGTCGACGCTCGGTCGACCGTCCAACGGTCATATTTTGACCCGTTGGCAGCTACCGGTCGACCGCTCGGTCGACCGAAATAAACAGAGAGCACTGCTCTCAGTTTCGGTCGACCGGCCCACTGTGCTGCCAGACGTGCACAGCTCTGTGCACGTCGGTCGACCTCACGGTCGACCGGCCTTTGGTTCGGTCGACCGACCTGGCCTGTCAGCCAGTTCTGGGTCAGAAAAACAAGTGAAAAATATTTTTGAAAAATCTTTTAAGTCTTGTAAAAATCCCCAAAAATAGTTTTAACATTTTGCGTTGATATATAAACATGTGATAAAAATTTCAACTCAATTATCAAGCAATTTGAACTATTTTTGTGTCTTATCATTTTTACCAAAAATCAAAACTTATATTTTCTAAAACTTGGATTTTTGAATAGAAAATACATTTTGTCCAAAACTCATTCAAATACAAAAACATGATATTTAAACACTTTGAAGCATGATGCATATGGATAGAAATCCAATATACATGAAACATATACATATCATAGTTTTTGACTTTAATTCCAAAATATGTTTTGTTAGAAATACCAAAACATAAAACACATGAAATAGACTATCAAACTAAGTTTGTTTAAATAGTTGAAGCATGCATGTATATAGAACAAATCTAATATACACTAAACCATGTAAACTTGTTTTGATATAAAATCTATTCATGAAAACCAAGGTCGGTTAAACCTAAAACCGAAACCAATATTTAAAACAAGAAACGTGTGTGTTGTGAACTTGAGCATATCATACTATTCTAATCTTTACAATTTGGATCTAAACACAAAACTAAACTATGGTACCGATGTCTTCTTGTAGAGCGCAATCTCCAAGCCGATTCGATCCAAAACTTGATTCACCGAGCTTGACTCCAATGAGTGCTATATATGATCTTTGACGCTCGGGCTCTTGAATCACCATGTGAAAGCTTCTAAAACATCTTGTTGAAGCTAATCACCAACTAATAACTTGATTAATGATCTAAAACTAAAATCACAAGATTATTAGTACACATAACTACATGAGTTAATCATCATCAAAACTAGAGTGAAAGGCCTTTGGGCCAACAGAATCTTCATCTAACCTAAGCTTACATACAAATTAAAATTATATAAAAAAGAAAAGAAAAACCTAAACTACAAGGAATGAAAACTGGACTAAATCCTATCTCTGCATGGTCGTCACATTTTGCTCAGCTGAAACCTGTGTTTATAGGCAAAACCCATAAGGGGAGAATCCCGGGAAGATTAGGGGAGCAAACGCTCCCATAACAACATTCAAATAGCAGCAGAAACGCGGCTTTGGCCGCGTTTTTGCGGCCAGGTTGTGGCCAGGTAGTGATTAGTCTACGATTATGCATTATTATATCGCATTTTCCCACCGATTTATGAATAAATTGTCGGTCTAAATCGTGTTTTGGTCTTTATTACAGGTAAATCCAAAGTTCAAGGGCAAAAGAGTAATAAGAGCTTAATTAAACCCAATTTATGGTAATTAAATTCGCATTACTTGGAGGCCAAGCAAGGGATCATCTAGAAGATACGTCGAATCTAGACTCTTGCGCACGTCAGACGAATATCTAGCCAAAACTACCAAAAATGGAATATACCAAGAAGTTCCTCGAAGCCTGGAGATGTTTCTCGCCAAAACCAGGGATTTAACTCCCTGGTTTTGCCGAGGAAATGCGGCGAATGCCGAGCTTCCGCAACACTTTTGTGGAGCCACGCGTCGATTTTCGACACGTGGCCCCGTCTCGTCTTCCAGAGGCTTCCTATGCCTATAAAAACCCCTGTATGTGGCCAAAACATGAGTAGTTTTCATTTTTAGGAGTAGGTTCTGATTTTAGGAGAAGTTTAGTGTAGTGTAGGTAGGTGCTCTTCATTTCATTTCTATTATATTTTTGTTTTTTTTTAGATCTTGTAGTAGGGCTGAGAGATTCATAGAGAGAGATAGAGAGGGATTGATGTAATAGATGGTGACAGTCTATGTAAAGGTGCCTCCTTTCTTCTCCAATGTAATCTCCTTCATCTTCTACACGATGCTTTGCTAACTTTTCTTCTCATGGCAATCTAACTGCTAACCACTAACCATCTAACCACTTACTTAATAATCCACATGAATCGGGTAGCCTCTATAAAACCTTGTTCTTGCAAGAGCCATTGATGGCTCATGATGATGAGTTCTAACATCTAACTTGCTAACTTGCTTACCAAGCAAACTCTCTCTTATTTCATGCTTTCTTTTAATGTTCTGATGAGTTAATGCTTGTATTAGCTTGATCTTGATGCAAGTCTTGAATGTAAAGAACCATCTATGTGCCATGCTTTGTATCGTCTCTTGAAGCCAAGGATTAATGATGGCCGAGGATCAAAATGTTAGGCAACTATCATGAAGAGGTTAGCATGGTTAGTGGACCAAATAGTAGTTAGTAGCCATGGTTTTCTTTTATCTTGTTTTAGAAACAATTTCCAAACTTCTTTTATCATTTTTCTATAGATATTTTCACCGCCTTCTTAGTTCACCTTTGTTCCATCTTAGTTTCTATTTGTTTTCCAAACCACTTCTATTTTCTTTTCACATCGCCATTTTCATCGCTCTCCTCACCTACCACATTCTGGATTTCCTTTTCCTTTTCTTTTCACTTTCTTTTTCATTCTTTTAACAACGAAGAACTGTTAACAAATAACGTGAATAAAAACTGTTAATGCTTCTATCGCCTCCCTTCCCTGTGGATTGACCCGTTAAGCGATTGCTATAACGAAGTATCGAGGGTACATTAGCACACATTCAAGCTTTTCATTGATTTCATAAATTACACGTTTTCGAGTGCTAGTTCCTTTCGATCATCAATTTTGGCGCCGTTGCCGGGGGAGGGAATGGTTTTGATTTCACGTTTTTGTTAACATTATCTTCTCTGTTTTAGTGTGCAGGACAATCTTTATAGGTGCTTAACATTACAGAACATAAACTAGCCTTGCATCTCCTTGCTATTGAAAGCAGGGCCCCAGCTTTTCAAGAACCGCCGCGCAAACGCGACTTTTGCCGCGAAAACGCGGCTATTTTGTAATCATTGTGTATCTTGTTGTGCTGGAATGTGTTCATTGTAATAGCTAGTAGATTTGTACTGCTATCTTTCTTGCTTTGATTGCCTACACACCATAATAAACTAAAGAACTAAAATACGGTATTTGGACTCTTTTAAGACGGTTTCGACATTTGCATTTAGGCACGTGTCAATTCAATTCCAATTTACTGTATTTTATTCTGTTGTTGTAATCTGGATGGAGATGTACATATGGAATTGCATATAGCATAGGACAAACACGTGGGTGATTCATTGCTTTGTGTTATACTATTGTCTATATTGCACACTTGCACGAATTGAATTTAAGGGCAAAACCCATACAAGATAAGGTGGGATTTCATCACCCTTCCTTAGCCCAAAAACCACCTCCCTACTCACACAACCCAAGCCCTAATAAAATTTGATAGACGTTGGCCCCTAGGGACATCTCGGACTCATTAAGAGATTGACCGAGGGTGGAACTTTTTTTGAATCTTGCTTTTGTGAAATCGGTGTCTAAGGTTAGGGATTAAGAGGTTACGCCTCGAAGATATCGTGGTTTGGCGTAATTAAGGCCCGTTTCTTACGCACGGATACCTCCCACCATATTTTGCCCCTACCTGGCTGATTAGCTTGTGGTCGGATTCAAGCAACAACCTCCCCCGGGTAATCGACCAGTTAGGAGTCGTCTAGGTCTAGGTCAACCCTACTATAGGCTTGGTTTTGATTTTGTCTTTTCTTTTTATTTGTGGTTTGTTCTTCTTTTTTGTTTGTGATTATTTGTGAAATGGAATTCAACAAAAATAATTCTTTCAATCCAAATATGAATCCATATTTCACACCGACCTCATTCTATTCGGATAATTCCAACCCGGCTTTTCACAATATGCACCAACCAAATACACCGGGTTGGACTTATCCGAATCAATACAACCCATACCCACATTCTTATGACTATAATTTTTAAAATAATTTTAACTCGTCACAGAGTCAATGGGGATTCACCTCCTCCGAGTTTAATTTTCAACCTCCTTGTCCCCCATGTCCACTATGTCCACAATTTACACAATATTCATTCCCCGATTTCGCTTCCTATACTCTTTTTCTGAACCACCAATTAAAGAAAAATCTGAGTTACAAAAGAGTATAGAAGCCAATTTACAAGAGGCCGAGCAACAACTTCAGAAAACATTGGCCTCTCTAATTTCACAACATTTTCAAGATTCATACTCAGTTCCACCAGTCCAAAATAGAAAACCATCAATTTTGGAAATGAGTATGCGTGAGTCCAAACAACAATAACAAAATCTGATGGACTCACAATTTCACCACCAATTCCAAAACAACACTTCATCTTTTCAACAAAACGATGAACCAATTAATTATAAAAAGATGCTTGAAATCATGACTCAGGCTCAAAATGCTCGTAATCGTGACATAGATATGATGATCCAAACTCTACCTTCTCATCGTTTGACTATTCGTAATGTCACTAACCATTCTGTCAGAGCCAGAGAGTCATGTTGTTTTGGAAATCAAGATTCAATTTCAGCACACCCACCTGAACTTATCCAAACTTCAAATCCCATTGACATTTTGGCAAGTTATCCTTTTCCTGAAATTGAACTTGAGCATGAATATGATAAAGAACCTCAAAGTAGTGATTCAATTCTACTTCCTGATTCAATTATGACTCCGGTGTCTTCACCTGATTTCAATCGTTTTTCCGAGTCAGTATTGGATCCAATGCCAGTCCATTGTGAAATTGAATCACCAATCATTTATGATGATCATATTAAACTTGACCATTTCATACTTTTGAAAGTCCCATTGATAAATTGGCAAGTTCTCATTTGGTGGAATTGAACTCAATGAGGAATGTGACTTTGATCCTCAAATTTGTGATCCAGTTCAAATTCCTGAATCATTATTGACTCCTGTTATATTATCCAATTTGAGTAACATTTGAGAGTCAGTCTTGATTCCCATCCCTGTCATTCCTGAACTTGAATCACCAATCTTAGAAAGTCACATTCCATCATGGGGAAATGAATGTGGACTTGAGCTTCATTTTCTTGATTTGGACCCATATCCTGAACCAATCTCGACTCCTGAACCTTTACATGACTTAAGTCTTTTTTCTGAGTCAATATTAGTTCCTGTACTTCCTGAGTCCAAATCAATCATTCCATTCTGGGACAAGGGTTTTGATAAGTTTGACTCTGGAATTATTTTGAAAATTTGGAAATTAGATGGGGTAAAATGTTAATAAAAAGCACGCATATATACATCATTCTAGTGGGTTGTATTCTTGAGGTCTCTGGTGGGTTCCTCCGGACTCCACGCAAGAATGATTGGGCCACCTTTCGTGGACCAATCAGACCGCCACCGGAACCACCACCTTGAGATGATTTTTTCTTCCCTCTCTATTTGTTTAATGCATGCATACATCACGATGCATTGAGGACAATGCATGAGATAAGTGTCGGGGAGAGTTTACTAACATAGAGTTTTTAGATTTTCTTTCTTTTACACTTCTTTCTAGGATATTTTAGAAATCTTCCCTTTGTATAGGAAGTTTCTTTTTCTTTAAAAACTTTATTAGAGATAAAAGTTTGACCTATTTTCAAGAAAATTAAGATGATCTTAGAAATTAAGAAAGCCTTAATTATGACATCTTAAACCTAGTCGAAATAATGGATCTTGTTTAAAATTATAGGCTAAGTAAGATAAATTGAGGAGATAATTTATCTTGAATTTTTTGCCTTAGATAGTATGCACTTCACACCTACACAATTTTTGGGATAGAAATAAAGACCTAAGATGCCATAAAGAAAATAAATAAATAAAAAGAAAAAAAATTTATATGTGAATAAAACATCACTTATTAAGCTGGATAATTATGCCCAAGAAGCATAATTATTCACGCCTAATGGTGGTCAAAAGAAACAAATAATCCCCCTTAATTTGTGGCCTTGTTTACTCGAGTCCTTAAACCCGAGGGATGTTTCTCATCTGGTGCCCTAAAACCATCTGGTCTAGGAGTCATCGGTTATAGGCTCACTACATGGGTGAACTAGAAAGCCTAAGAAAACTAAGGAAAGAAAAAAAGAAAAAAAGAATAATAAAATAAATAAAAATATATATAAATGGCTTGATGGTTAGAGTTGAAATCCCAGAAATCTTCACTATCACAAAGTGCATATTATCTAGGTTTTATGAAAGATAAAATATTCAATCCAATTTTGAATTCTTACCTTAATTGAAAACAAGATCTTCCATAGAGACTAAGTTTAAGGAAGAATGATTTTTTGTGGACTTATAACCTTAAATCACTTATATTTTCTCAAAAATATGTTGAAAACATGTTTCTCTTTCAAAATGTGCTTCAAAATACTAACATTTGTCTTCTTTCTTTATGGATTTTGTGGGTGCAATCCGCTGAAAACCCTCAGGAGACAACATTCCTCCTCTAGGGGTAACCTAGAAGTTTAACGGCTTGTTGCACACGCTCAGTGCAATCGCGTCACTGCGAAAGTGGTGTAATAACATTTGTAGTACAGTTTTCTTTTCTTGTTTTGCTCGGGACGAGCAAAAGATAAGTGTGGGGGTGATTATTTACGATTATGCATTATTATATCACATTTCCCATCAATTATGAATAAATTGTCGGTCTAAACGTGTTTTGGTCTTTATTGTAGGTAAATCTAAAGTTCAAGGGCAAAAGAGTAATAAGAGCCTAATTAAACTCAATTAAGGGTAATTAAATTCGAATTACTTGGAGATCAAGCAAGGGATCATCTAGAAGATACGTCAAACCTAGACTCTTGCGCACGTCAGACGAATATTTGGAGGAAATTACCAGAAATGGAATATACCAGGAAGCTACTGGAGCCAAGACGGATCCGTGCACCAAAACCAGAGATTTTACTCCCTGGAATTACCGAGAAAACACGGCAAATGCCGAGCTTCCGAGACACTTTTATAGGCCCACGCGTCGATTTTCGACGCGTGGCCCCGTCTCATCTTCCAGAGGCTTCTTATGCCTATAAAAACCCCTGTATGTGGCCAAAATGGGGCTGTTTGTATTTTTAGAAGTAGGTTCTGATTTTAGGAGTAGTTTAGTGTAGTGTAGATAGGTGCTCTTCATTTCTTTTCTTGTATTTTTATTGTTTTTAGATCTTGTAGTAGGGCTGAGAGATTCATAGAGAGGATAGAGAGGGATTGATGTAATAGATGGTGACAGTCTATGTAAAGGTGCCTCCTTTCTTCTCCAATGTAATCTCCTTCATCTTCTACACGATGCTTTGCTAACTTTTCTTCTCATGG
>JAVJIF010032444.1:0-159981 GCA_038442645.1 Agave tequilana | reverse complement strand
GGGCTTTGTTGATGTTGTAGTAGATGTTGGTATGTCATACAAGCAGAACTTAAGTACCAGGACTTCGGTTTCAAGGAAAACCAAAAAATAACATAAACAGTAAACGGGATCATATTTGCTTTAGCTATTCACAATTAAGTGTCCAAAATTCGGTTATATTCTGTAAATGTGTATGTATGTCTCTAATTTTTTAGCTCAATCATTTACCTTTTCTTTCATATACAGATTGCATGCAACAACTCAAAAATATTTGCAAGATCCTCCCTACATGAACTTTTAAGACAACTAGTAGAGGTGGTAATCGAGCAGACAGTAATGGAACATGCTAAAGCAGAAAATGAGAGTGCTAAGGATAATTGAGACTATAGTAGCAACAATAGATTTTACAAGGCAAAAACTTCATGAAGAACAGTAGGTTGCTAACTGAACAGATATCAGTCAGAAAGTACTTCAACTGTTCATGATTACTGAAGAATATGATCTGCGCACAACATAAACTGAAACACATGCCCAGCTTACTTTGGGAAGACTGGAGCAAATTTTTAGTTCCAAAATAGCTTTACTTTAAAAGAATTTAAATAAAAACAAATACACAATCGAAATGTTTCAAACCTATGTAAATCGCCCGGAGCATCGCTTTCAGGTTGCTGATGTCATTATATAAGTGAGATAAGAATATACAAGATCATCTCCATCGAGAAGTTGCTTTGCTGTTAACATATGTTTTTCATAAACATCATCAAGTAATGAAATATATGCATCTCTCTCGACTGAGCTTTGTTGACCAAATATACATCATATCTGTCACTTTTGACATTGCAGAAACCACTACCAACTTTCTTTCTGAAGGATCACCCAAGACTATATTTGCAACACTCTGAATCCTTTCAGCAGTGCCCATGCATGTTCCCCCAAATTTATGAACGGACCACATATCACCTTTTGGAAGAGAAGAAGAGTTTTTTGTAGTTTCTTCCGGGAAAAGCTGCAGAGAATGGAAAAGTTGTAAAAGGATTCTCTTGGTGATAAAAAAAAATAATGAATATATGCAAATTTCCAATAGTTAAGTGAGTCCTATAGTGCAAGACACGCAAAAGTGGCATGGACCATGATTCACAAATATAACGCAGGTAACACAAGGTAGAGAAGATGAAAACAACATGGCAGTTCGAAGATATGACTACCCATTGAGACCTGTCTCAGAGGTATATGGGTGAAGAAGGGCTGTGGGATAACCCAATTAAATCCTATAACTATCGGAAAAGGAAATGAAGAGGAGCATATGGCTTGACACTATTTAATGAATCAAGCAAATAATCAAACACAATTGTACATTGACATTTGATGATTTGGCATGGCCAAATATATTGATATGAAAAATATAAAGTGAGTGGCAAAAACCCAACTAATAATTAACACTGATTTGTATATTAAGGCAGGTTGGCCACATAGGATGCATGTATATGTGAAAAGATGCATCTTCTTCTTTGTGAATGTGTTCTCCAAAATACAATTCATATCATCCTCCCCACAACAAACTAACTATGGAGAAAAACAAAGATCATCTTTAACATTCCACACTGATGACAGTAATAGAATAAGAAATAGACTCGGGGACTTAGAATCCTTAACATAATTTAAACATCAACAGTTGGGTCAGGGAAACTACAGTTCCCAAATATCATTATTCATTAGTATTAACTTAGACGTCAGTAAGTAAGAAGTCACCTGCACCAGAAGCAACATGGAGATTTTTAGACTTGGCCTTTCCTACCTTCTCCAAAAAAGAACTTATCCTGAAATGGTTAGATAAAAGTTATAGCCATCAATAGATTATATGAAGTGCAATCATAAAACAACAATAGATTGTATACGAAGCTGCTGTTATGGTGCTTGACACGTAGATGGAGAATTGTCACAAACTCAATTACCCATGATGTTGCCTGGTAAATAAGCATCAGGTTTCCAGATTCTCCAATGAGGCATATAGTCCAAATATAAAATAATTCATCAACTTTAGCACAAACTTGATGTGATCTAAAGACGACATGATCAGAACGATGCAACCTCTATACTGGAGTTTAATAAATACCAGAGGGAGAAGATTAGAAACCAGAATCATTACTACTTCGCATAGTTAAAACCTTGAGCTGTTAGTTTTTAAAAGAAGTATCAATTCATTAGAGCAGGGAGTTGAAGGCAGCAGATAAATAACTAGAAAAATTATTACCATATATCTAAGAATTCATTTAGCATGATCATTGCGAGTCTCATGCAATAAAGTTGAGATTAGTATAGCGGTAAATCTGTAATTAACATCAACAAACATTTTATCTGAGAAATCAACATTACCAAGATCTTATGGTTCGAAGATTTGACCCTACAATCGAGAATAAGGGCGGATCAGGCATTAGATCAGACTGATCAGTTCTAGTCCGTCAGTTTTCAATATGGATATTATTTTTTTTTTAATTTTACTTTTTTAGATCTTAAGTTCCAACAAGCTTGGGAATCTTGATACACAGATCTAATAATGAACTTATAGCATCTTTCTAACAAATAAACCAAACCATCAGTTTAATTTCAGTCGTTATTTGATTAAATAAAGATACTGCAATACAATTTCTCTGAGACTATATTTCTTTTAAACTTCTATAATTCTAAATAGTGAAATATGTTAAAAGTTCAATGATTCAATATTCCCCAAGGTCTGCTCTACTTAGAGAAGTGAATGAGTACAATTGCAGCAGAAAGTAGAAGCTAGTAGCTGGTGGCATACCTAACTGTTCTTTTTGCCACTGTTAGGAGGAAGCATCGAGGCAATTTCATACACAATAACTATATAAAGAGATTATTTCATTAATCATGATGGAACTTGACTGGTCATGTCGAATTTGATGATTGATTAGTTGTTCTTCATTAAGATGAAAACCAACATGTTCCAATTCAACAATTCATTAAATTTCTTTTTGGTCTCGAGAAATTCGATGGGGATTTTCACAATCCAAGACTTGGACATAATTATAGTCGGTAACATTGTTGGTGCAAATTATGAGGTATCCTGGTTGTGAAATATATTTGATGAAGACATGATACCGGTTTCTCTTCTCACCTATCAACATCATCGTTGTATTGCAACGATCCACCTTATGATGTGCTTGGCATTGTTTATTTTGATTTTACTGAACAACTATTTAGTCCGCATGTTTTAATGGTGTTTGGTTTTCGTTTAAGTCCATTTCGATTTCGTTTGAGTCAACGTGTAGGATTGAGATTGAGTCTAATTGGTCATGTTTGTTTTCAGCATTGTATTTGTTTTTGTAGCTTTTGTTTAGTCCCACATTGAAAGTGAATTGAGTATTGTAGTCAAGTGAAGCCTATTTAAAGGGGCCAAACTCAATAAATAAAAGAATTTGGTAAAAAAATTATTTTGGTCTTGATTTGATCTAATTGATTGAATCAACATGTGGGGAAGCCTAAAACTGATTGTGATCCGTGTTTATATCCCCATTCAAAGTTTTAGCATTTGATCCCACATCAATTTTAGTATCAGAGTTAAATTCCTGCTCTTTTTATTATTTAAAAAGAGGGAAAAACTATTACTGTCCATCTCCCTCCTCTCCCTCTATTCGATCCCCAAAACCAAACCCCTAGCCCGCTACCCCCGCCACCCCCTCAATCACATCCTCGTCGCCACCTTCCCGCCGCCACAAACACCACCAGCGGCCCCTCTCCCTCGTCACCTTGGATGTGCTACCATGAGAGCACACCGACATCGGCACGACCTCCAGATCAGATCTCGTCAGACTAGTGTTTGTCGCCAAATCCCACCGCTACATTAACTCCACCGTGTTGTCGTCGCAGCTATCAGATCCTCACATTGTTTTTCTTATCTCGTCTTCGACCCCCACCGTCGTCTCCGCCTACTCTCGATCTCGCCGACGTGGCAGATCCAGCCTCACCGCCGCCGCCTTCACTCCGTCATCACCGCCAGTTCTCGTCGTCGCCGACAAACCAAACCTCGTCGATGCTTGCAGATAACAAACGGCTCAGATCTGAGTCGTTTTCAAGATTCAAGCCGACATCAACCCAGTCAAGCCGAATACGACTGAGTCGGCTTGATCTGAGCCAAACAAAGCCAGCTCAATAGCGAGCCGTCGACTCGAGCCAAGCAAACTCAAGCCAATAGCTTAGACCCGAGTCGCCCCCGCTACCCGACTCGAGCCGCCAACTTAGATCGAGTTGACTCAATGAGCCTAGCCGAGTTGCCTCAGCCTTGACTCGACCTTGACTCAGTGTCAACTCGGCAGATTCAGTTCAGAAGCCATTTTGAGCATATTTCAGGCCCGATTCGCAGCGTTTTCAAGGCAGTACTCTTCCAGACCATATTATTGTTGTCCAGGACTTTCGTAGGCGACTTTCAGCTATCGGTAGTTGGTGTTTTGAGGTAATCCTAATTTTATTGATTCTACTTGTTTTCCAACGACATTAGAAATTATCTCGATTATTCCTAAATTGGTTTATCCATGATGCTACCAATACTGTTGTTGTTCCTCTAAAATTGTGAGTATATGAACCTGTTAACCTTTCTTTGCTCCAATCTGATTATTAAAATAGAACTATTTCATGAATCTAGGCATTTGATTAATTCTCTTGATGCAATAATAAAACGACCAACATTATTTGTATGATTTTTATTATTTGATCATCTTAATTAAATCTTTGATGCCTAAATGTTCGATAAATTGTGGGATAATCTAGTGTGCGTTCATAATTGAACTACTGGTTGATTTTTAATTTATCATGTGCATATCACATTAGATGCTGAGCAACATATTGATCATCTTAGTCAAGTTTGTCGCACCTTGAGAAAAGAGAAGCTATATGCGAATCCAAAAAAATGTGCCTTCATGATTGGTCAAGTTATATTTTTGAGATTTGTTGTGTCGTCTCAAGGGATTTCTGTGGATTCTCAGAAAGTTCGGGCGATTGTTTCGTAGAGTGACCCGAGTTCCAGAGTATTCACAATGAAGTTTTCATGAGTTTGCAACCTTCTACAAGCGATCTATAAAGGGGCTTAGCACTATCATGACCCAAATTACGAATTGCCTGGAAAAGAAGAATTCCATTGGCTCGTAGATGCTGCCAAGGCTTTCAAAGAAATTAAACAGAGGATGATCGAAGCATCTGTCATGAGACTTTCTGACTTCTCCAAAGTGTTCGAGGTCGCGTGATGTCTCAAGCATTAGCATAGGCGGAGTATTAAGTCAGAAAAAGTACCCCATTGCCTATTTCAGTGAAAAGCTCAGTGGTGCTATGCTGAGTTACTCAACCTACGAAAAGGAGTTCTATGTGGTTGTGCATCATTGTGCCATTGGCGACATTACCACTTACCTCAAGAATTTGTCATTTATTCAGACCACGAAGCCCTTCGATACCAGCGCTATGCGTGATCGATGGGTTGAATTTTTGCAAAATTACACTTATACCTTTAAACACATGTCTGGAGTTGACAACAAGGTAGTTGATGCGCTCAGTTGTCAAACTTGTCTTCTTAAGCAAATAGCGCTGAAGTAGTGGATTTCGATAAAATCAAAGAAGAGTATAAGCCATGTCCCGACTTTGGAGAGATTGTTGTTTTGTTAAAAGAAAGGGTGACTTCTGAGATAGATGGCTTCCTGCTTTAGGATGGTTATTTATTTCGATTTCATAAGTTATGTATTCTTCGTACCTCTTTGAGAGACTACCTTATTTGGAAATTACATGCTGGAGGTATTGTTGGTCATTTTGACCGAGAAAAGACTATAAAGGCTATGGAGAATTTAGTTTACCGGTCAAGTCTTAAGAAAGATGTTGCAAAGCTAATAGGGCAATATCGTATCTGCCAATTAGCTAAACACCATAAGCACAATACTAGCCTATACATGCCTCTACGTGTGCCAGATCGTCTCTGGCAGGATGTGAGTGTGAATTTCGTGTTAGACTTCCTAAGACTATCAGAAAGCATGATGAAAATATTTCTTATTGTGGACTGCTTTTCAAAAATGGCTCATTTCTTACTGTGCACCAAAATGTCCGATGTAATGATTTAAAAAAACGTGTTTCGAAGCTTGTTTTAGCGTGTTTTGTAGCAAAGCGGGCCCAAAAAGCTGTGAAGCGGGTCTTAAAAGCATGAGTTTGGCGAAGCGCCCGCTTTTAGTGAGAAAGCGTACGCTTCGTCGCGCGCTTTCATAGCGACAGAAGCGAACACTATAGAAATTTAAAAAAAACCCTGATGCCAATTAAGAAGGAATAAAACTCTTGATATCCAAATTGACTCTTCAATTCCCTTTACCTTTTTCATCGATGGGCTGCTTTGACTTGAGAAAACCCCAAATCATCTAGTTTCCTTGCTTCTTCCCCGACGAACACTAACGAAGGCCACGAACCCCAAACCTCTCTTGATCTTCAAGTCGATGGCTTAATTCCTCTTGATCTTGAAGTCGGTGACCCAAAACAGCAACAAGTCGACAAAACGAAATCGACGACAACAAAGTCGACGGTAGCAAAGTAGACATCACTCCTCACTGATCGACAAACTCTGAGAGCAACAAGTTGAGGTATCTCCCTCTCCCCCTTTTTTCTTTTGAGAAAAATTGTAGAAAACTGAACTTTGTTTCTCTCGAGTTAAAGAAGAGAAGCAACTCCTCTTCCTTTGCCTCTCTTTTAACTCTCTTTTCACTCTTGTTTGTTGTTTTTTTTTGGGTTTTAATGAAGCAGCAATATACTACTTTTTGTTGTTTTTTGCTTTCTCTTTCTACTGCCTCTCTTTTTATACTATTTTTTGTTGTTTTTACCGCTTAAACTGAGTGGTTGATGTTTCCCCTTCAAATTATCCATGCCTTTTGCTCTCATTTTGTCATTTACTCTTTAGAAAGGTGCTAATTGCTTGTATGAATATTGTATTTAATCATTTTGTTGCTTGTTTAATTTTTAGTATATTTTCTAGCATTTTTTATAATTTTTCCTGAATTTACAATTTTTTATTTTAATTTAGGCAAATTTACATATTTTAAAAATTGAAAAATCAAAAAATATTGCAGTTTACGCTTCGCTACACATAGGAAGCAAACGCTACACGTGCATTCGCTTTTTAAAACATTAATTTTATGTCTCCAAGATTGTCCAGATTTATTTTGACGGAGTAATTAAGTAACACGGCTTACCCAAAACTATTGTATTTGATAGGGATGTGAAATTCATGAGCTATTTTTGAAGACCTTATGGCATAAAATGGTAACTAAGCTAAAGTTTTCTATTGTTTTTCATCCCCAAACTGACGGTCAAACCGAGTTGATTAATAGGAGCCTAGGAAATACTTTATGGTGCTTGGTTGGTGCGAATTTGAGAAATTGAGATTGTATTTAACTCACTGCAGAATTTGCATATAATAGTTCGGTGAATAAGTCAATAAGTATGAGTCCATTTGAAGTTGTGCATGGTTACAAACTTAGAAAGCCTAAAGATTTCTATGACACGTCATCATAAGGTATCTGAGTTTACATATGCATTCGCATTCGCATCACATGTTATTGATTTGCATAAAGAGATCAACAAAAAAATCAAATAAGTAATGCATATTAAAAATCCCATGCTGATTTGCACCGCAGGCATTTTGAAGTTAATTAGAGTGATTTTATAATAATCTGGATTCGACCCGAGCGATTTCCGCCAGGAACTATTAAGAAGTTGCATAATCGTAACGTGCATCCTTATAAAATTCTCAAGAAAATTAATCCAAATGCTTATGTAATTAATTTACATCCAAATTTTTGGGATTAATTCAACATTTAATATTTCAGACTTAATAGCTTATAAAGATAAAGATCCTCATTCTAACCCTGATAATCCACTTGTGAATCTTGATGAACCTACCCCTAGTCTTTCTTTGAGAGACCTCACTTGTCACACTACCTACTACACCTGTCACATTTGCAGCAGAACATATTGATAGTATGCAGGATGACCAAATCACCCGAGATGGTGATTGCAGACGATATTTAGTGCATTGGAACAGTAGTCATGAACCTAATGATGCATGGATTACTCGAGAAGACCTGCAGCGATTAACCCCGGATCTATTAGATACTACGAGAGCCATCGGAATCTCACTCGACAGGGTGGAGTTCTTCCTACCCCGAGACATCATATTGACTTCTCTTCTCACCTATCAGCATCGCCGCCACCATATTGCATCGATCCACCTTTATTTTAGTTTGAAGATGTGCTTGACATTATTTATTTCGATTTTACTGGATAACTGTTTAGTCCGCATGTCATAGTTGTGTTTAGACTTCATTTGAGTCCATTTGGACTTTGTTTGAGTTAGTATGTAGGGTTGTTAATATTGAGTCTAGTTAGTCATGTTTGTTTTCAGCATTGTATTTATTTTTATTGGTTTTGTTTAGTCTCACATTGAAAGTGAGCTGAGTCTTGTAGTCAAGTGAAACCTATTTAAAGGGGCTCAAGTCAATGAATAAAGGAACAAAGGTTTGAAAAAAAAATTGTTTTGGTAATGGTTTAATCTAATTGATTGAATCAACAATGATGAAGCCTAGAATCGAATTGCGATCCGTGTCATATCCCCAATCCAAATTTTTAGCCTTTGATCCATATTAATATTTTTTACAAGTGACACTATATTTCACAAATAGTGCAATATATTTGCATGAAGGTCAGAAGGTCTGATCCATACTATTAGTGAAGATGCTGACCTGTGTATACTCTTTACATGGGTCCATGAAAATTCTCCAGCAAATTGATTCATATAATTAGGTTCATGCTCCAGTGTTCAGAAATTGGAAGCAGATATTGCTGATGATATAGACCGCATTTCAGAGTAGAGCATTCCACTTTAAACAGGAGGAAAGATAATCTACGAACTAAAAAAAAGACTTGCAAGGGTTTTAGCACCTTGCCAGATTATTATCTTTCAAGATCAAGCCTCAATTGGTGCTTCTTTACCGCATTCACTAGGTAGGACTTATGCTATAAAAAACTTAATCGGGCGCCACTTACAAGAGTACTCTTTATAAGTTTGATGGGTCCCGGCACACCAATATTACAAACTCATTTTAAGATTCTGAACTATAGTTGGTCATGGTAAGGACTCACACAGAATTCAGTGGGTCTAGACTCACGCAACCAGCAGCATATTGCAAGACATGGGAATTATTATTTCAAAGACATGTACAACCAGGAGAATTTGATAAAAACCATAAAAGTACAAACAGTGTTCTAAAAATTGAATTAATCGGCCAATTAATCCTATTCGTGCGCAGTCTGCTTAATATTACATTAAGCGCTCTCATTATGCGCTTGGGCGATTAATTGGGTCCAAAATGATTAATGCCCGGTTAATCCGATTAATTCCCGATTAATCCGGTTAATCCCAGATTAATCTGATTAATTATTTAAGCATTTCATATGTTTTTTATTTGAAAAAATTTATCGTTTTGTGTGTTGGATCGCTAAATAGTTTATGTTGTGATGTTAATGATTTGATAATGATCCTTTATTAAATAGTAGATGAACTGTTATTTATTAAATAGTAGATGAATTATGATATTTTATTACTGTATATTTTGCATAAAGTGATACATATATTTTATTATTTTTTATTATTTTTCATATTAACTTATTTAGCAATTTTTCTCCATCATTCTTTAAAACTCATTATTTTAATTGATAAATTGACTAATTTTTTTATTTATCTTATTTTGCAGGTAAGTCCTTTGATTTATATTTATGTTGTAAAATTTGAAATCCTGAATTACTAATGCGAAGAGATAAGTTCTCTTACTTTTTTTTTTTACTATTTATTCATATTATCCTATTGTTCATCATATCATGGTTTATAACTTCACATCTAGATATTGTCTTGTATAATAGGTGTTTTCAACAATTAACTATATATATTCATATGTAGTTGTCTATAAATATAATTAAATATATTAAAATATTCAAAAATGATTAGTCCCTGATTAATCCGATTAATCATTATTTAGTGTTGGACCGCACGAATAATGAAACCGATTTTTAGAACACTTACAAATGATTTGACGGAGTATATGAAACGAACATGAACTATCATAGGTTTCCTAGCACTGTTCTTCGAGCGCAGTTGTTTTGGAATCTACAAAATGCCACGGAGAAACAGCAGTGAAATAGTTGTTCCTACAAACGGGCCATGTACAGTAGCTTGAGGACAAGATGTCGCTGCATCCAGTGACCAATAACAAGTCCAACAACAGAGCAATATTTCCATGGTACTCCCATGATGCTGCTTGGAGGAAAAAGACCCTCAGCAAAAAAAAATGGCCATGCCCCGTTCATCCCCGGTTAGTTGTTATATTAAATGGGAGATCAAATTTGGGGTATTTGTCAAACGTGTCATCACCTTCTCTACCTACTACCTATTTTCTTACTCTAGAGAGTTACTGTTTGCAGCATAATGATTAAAGTAGGAATTTTCCTTTATGTTGTGATGAGCTACTTCAATTAAAATCATAGGAAAGGAAAATCAAGTATGGCGAAACATAAAAGACGATCTTCAATAATAATCCTCAGATTTGGGTTCTTGTTCCCCCTTGTGGTATTTCCTAAAAGACAACACATGGAAAGAACTTGGATGAATGAAGCATGGAAAGATTTGGCTTCTGTCATAAACTCATACCGATCTCAGGCATGTCGACACACGAGTAGGACACCTACGCTTCTTAACCACTGCGCAGACACAAGTGAGACGCTTCACAAATATTTCCCCAATTATATACCATATTTTTTTTAATTTAGGACATTTGTCAAATGTTTTCACTTCTTTGTTCACATTACATGTTTGAGTCATTCATTTACTTTCATTTATGTATCAAAAATATACTTTAGTGAAAAAAGTTTGTTATAATATTGATTTCTATAGAACTATGATATGTTTAGATATGTAATTGAGTTACATTGAGATAGTCTAAAAAGTTAAAGAGCCAAAGACTTTATTTTGTAAAGTCATAAGAAATATATATAGCTTGTAATCACATTTTGTAATTATATGATTAAAATGTGTGTCTAGACTTTTTGATGCATTAACATATATATCTACATGCACTATGGTTTAGAATCTCGATATCGGTGATAGCCAATGACTTTAGTATTAATATCATCAATATCTCGGTAACATCGGCCATACCGAGCCTAATATCAGTCAATATTATAGGGTGAAGATCGCATCGGGTACCCCAAACCCGATAGATATTGCTGATATATATCAGAAGCGGTCGATATTTGAAACCATGGCATGGGCTCTCTCTTTATGATTTATGTATATTCTAGAATCATCTCGTTGTATCCTTGTATCCTACCTTTTCATAATTTGTTCTGCCACGTGTCCAGGTCCGTGTCATATCTGTGTCCCGTGTTTGTGTCCATGTTTCTTAGAACTGGCAATAGTAAAGCTCACAAGATTTATGAACTAGCATATGTAAAGAGAGGATCAGAAGTACAAATAATAATAAAGGGGAAATGACAATTTTCATCATCAAAAAAATGTAAGGGACCTATCTGTAATTGCTAAGTTTTGTAAGTGAACAACCAACCTCACTGATTAGAAAATCCAACCGGCTGCAACATTATTATTATTATTATTATTATTATTATTATTATTATTATTATTATGAAGCCGGCTGCAACATGTGAACAGCCAACTCGACAAAAAATCCAACCGGCTTCAACATCTACAGTTAGAACTTCAAGAACCAAATATCAATCACAATACTCAGCCCTCATGTTTGTCTGCTCCAAATTGGGAGGCCTGATCGGATCGAACCGAGAGGATTCAAATCATGGATGAGAATATAGTGTGAGAACTGCTGAAAATGGTTTCCCACTATTAGCTTGTTTTCATTCTATCACCCCGAATATTTCCCAGTTAATGTAACCATTTCTAACTCCATGGTTCCCTAGATTTATCAAACTAATCGATTATTATGAGCTCATAATTAGCCAGTAAGAAATTAAGATTTTACCTAAAATGGAAAAACATTAATCAGCCCAGATGGGTTCATGCATAAGAATTGTTTGAAGCATCCAATGAATTCAATTTAAAATTTATTCTTCCACAACAGACAAACAACTCGGATACCTCCTTAGTGAAGTAAGTTTGCCGTCAAGACAAACAAGAAAGTTCAAACTTGAATGGATTATATCTTATCACTTAAAGGTGAAAAGATCTCAATTGAAGTAACAAGTGGCAATCTTCTTTTTGTTAAAAACAGACAAGAATTCTATATGATTACATACAACATAAAAAAGAGTACTAACCTCAAAGTTCCAGAGTCGGGCCATCCCTGAGGTTTGCAACTGCATTGATTTTTCGGAAGAGCTTGGCTGCATATTGCATTCAAAAAACATATTAATAAATTTAAACCATTAGAATTTCATAGTTAAACGGAAATAGGATGGAGGGAAGTATGGCAATTAGTTTTTTATGTAATCAGATGAAGAAAACCAAAGCAGTGCCATATTGAAATTTTAATAGCCACTTGAATTTTATGTATAGAATCAAATTAGATAAACCTTCTAGGTGTTGCTACGAGTCTAATTATACCAGAAGTCAAAAAAAAATTAAATGGCATAAAATTAATAAAATGGAAAAAGTTTCAGATATAAAGAAAACAAAACTCACAAACCCAAGAACAAAATTCTCTGTTTTCTATATGACCAATTGTTGTAGGTTTCTGTATCTTGAATATGGGATTCAACATAAGAAACATCTTCTTGAGAATATGTGTAACAAAACCATATATGCAAGTATGACTGCAACAACAAAGGCCACAACATAAGGATAATTGAAAGAAGAAGAAGAAATGGAAATCAGAAGCCATTTTAAACTTCATACAGTTGTCATTCTCACTAGCCAATCTGCAGTTCAGCCAACATTTTCATCGCAAAACTATTGACTAACATTCTTCCACTACCATAATAAACCAAACACAATCAGAACAATTAGAACCAAAAGTTTAAGCAGACCCCCTTCAGATTTCAATACCAGAAATTCCAACCACTCCACGAGTAGCCTAGGACTAAACCTTTGGGTGGTGGTGGTGGTGTGGTGTGGTGGTGGTGGTGGGGGGGGGGAGTTGGGAAATCTTGCGTATAAACCCAAATTTTGATCATATCAGCTTAACTGTGAAAAACTAGCAAAATTTAACTCAATTCAAAACATTATTAACCTTCTGACGTGTACGGAGTTACAATTCTACAGCAATTTTCCAATTTCACAAGAACAGGTCCTAAAAAAGAAATTTTGATGTAAACCAAAGTACCATTCAGTAGCCGTACGCAATAATCTTTTTGAAACAGTAATTTCCCCGAACAGATTACATGCAAAAAATTCCAAGTACAAATACTAAACAACGAAATCAATAAGAAAGCAAACAATAACCAACCAAAGATGAAAATTTGAATCAAACCCATTTCAAGTCCCATTAAAACAAATCTAAAGCAGCAATCTTGGATCAAATCACAGCAAAATGGAAATGCACCAGTCAGTCCGAACCTGGGGAGAGCCGGCATGAAAAGGGGCTCATTTGGGCGGGAGGATCGCCGGAGAGAGGAGGAAGGAGACGGGCATGTGAGAGCGAGGGACCTCATCGCGAGAACGGAGGCAACAGCGAAGGATTGAGGGATTGAGGGATGAAAGTAGGGTTTAAGAGTCGAGAGAAGCGAGAGCTAAACCCTCCCCTTTTATAATATAAAGCTTTTCGCTAATCTATCTCGGTCTAAATCCAATGGACGAGACCTCGCGTCACTGTGAAGTTGGGCCCCAAAGAAGATTGGGTGATTTTTTGCATGCTACGGGTGCCGAAAATAATTCAAAGAGGGGAAATTTCACTCACAGTTGGCTTCTTTACTGTGAACACTCATCTCTAGAATCAGAAATAAAAAATGAGAAGTGATCCCTTATTTCCTCTCTTTTTTTTAATTGAAAAATCAGAAATGAGAAATTCTTTTTCCTTCTCTTTTTTTCTTTTTACACGTTTATTTTCTCTTTTACATTACCATTTTTCTACTTACAAGATGATACAGTTAATTTTGTGCTCACATAAATCTCACTTTGCATATTAAATATATAATTTTTAAATATTAAAAATGTTAAATTTATTACTATTTAATATTTAATTGACAAATTTATTATACATTTCAATTTCTAATAGCAGATTTATTTTAATAATATTGATATTATTTAAATCACCAAACCGATAATTTTGTGGTTAACATTTTACTTACACTTTCACGCTGCTAAATAACAATAAAAAACACTATATATTTTTTCTCTTATTCTTCCACATTGCAGCCAAACACCGAAAAACTTACTTGCATGAATTTCAATTTCTCATTTAAACTTTTACTTTTCCATCCTCATTTCGCACTTGCATATTTTCCTTTCACTTGCAGCAAATTAAACAAATAGATGAAAAGTCTACAATACCCTCTATTTTTACCCATATATGTTCATTTTTGTTGCATTTTCTTATTTTGTTAATTAAAACCACCTTCAGTCTGTTGTTTAGATAAATTGTAAATTGCCTGGGTAGGTTCCCTAATACTGCTTCACTGGAAGTTTGAGAATAATCAAGTTTGTTTTACTGGTCCTGTACAATCTATTTGGTGTTTGTCTTGGCTTTTCTAATGGTTTGGTCTTTTACTTGTAATGTTCTTTTTCTAATAACTATTGTCTTGGAAATAGCATTTGTTTGTTCAATTTGTATATCTAGTTGTAGTTTTCTTGTTCAGATTGGGGATTTCAGTGATTTGATGGTGAAATAGAATTTTGTCTTGTTGATGTTGTTTTAGTTTTGCCTTGCTTTAGAGGATTATGGGAATATATTTCTTTCCAGAAACAGATTCAAATTTCATTGAATTTATCTTCTGTAATCTTTTATGCTGAATATCAATGAATAAGTCAGCATGAGTTATTTCTCCTCCTTTCAGTTCATTATTTATTAAAGTTTGCATTCTGTGATTTCTCTACACTGGATTTTCTACTGATTTTTTTTTTTTTTCTGGGAATGTTTCTTTTTTAATAAGCAATAGACTTGAAATGGCATTTGTTGGTTGAATCGGCAGGTGCGTCCAGTGAGGCTGCTACTTTCAGGGGTGGTCAAGATGGGGTCCTGTACTGCTGATATTGATGAGGGTGAGAGGCAGGAGTGATGGCAGTCTGAGGAGCAGGTATGAGCTAGTGATTCATAGTCATCCAGAGAGCTTACATACATTAGCATTTTGCATTACCTTCGTACTTGAGTATTTTGTAATATGTACATGAGCATGTTGAGTCCAGGGTTCCAGATGAGCCAAGAAATATACACAAGTGCACAAACAACCACACAAGAAGGAGAAATAAAGATTTAACGAGATTCGATAAGCTTGCTTATGTCCCCGGGACAAAATAGAGAGAGATTTGTTGATTGATCAAAGAGTATACAAGAGGAATGTGATTTTTCACTTTTTCTAGGTCACAACACAATGAACACATATCCCTATTTATAGACAAATGAGAGAGAAAGGGGCAAAACAGAGTAGATCGGTTCACTGCTAACTGCTAGTACCCAGCACCGGTCGACTGGGCGATCGACCGGTGTAAACTCCCTCCCCCTCTGTTAAATCTTAGAGAGTGAAATGGACGACCAGGCAGTTGATCGATTCTGACATCGCCATTCTCTATTAAACATCAAAGAGTGGGTCGGTCGACCGACACCAGCATCGCTACTCTCTTTTAAATCTCAGAAAGTGAGTCGGTCGATCGCCTGGTGGACGACAAATACCCAATGTGCAAATTGTGCGCACGTTGGTCGACCGGGTAATCAACAGACCATATGCTCTGCTTAGCTTGGCTTCAATTTTCTTCTCTCTAATATGAGTTAAAAAAAACTATATCTTCTAAATTTTGATCATCTCCCTGCAACTCTCCACCTCGATGAGATTTCTCAAATTTGAGCCGAATATCAAAGCCGCTCCGAGACCGACATATGATCCCCACTCCAAGATCGACACACGATCTCTGCCAAGCAAACAAATCATCAAGATCAACTAACCAAACGGTTGTATCATTACGGCTTTCTACGTACCCCCTACCCAAGGGAACAAGTCTCCCATAGTTCATCCAAATTAGCTCCACCGAACTCAAGCAACTGGAAGAATACAGAGTAAGTTCTTGCAATGATTAAACTTGACTCCAGAAATCACCTTTGTAAGCATATTGATAATTATCAATTCCAGATTTTCCCATCTGTTTTATAAATAAAACTCTGATATTAACCGATTTCAGTCTATTATGTGCAGATTACATTGAATAAGGGCAAAATGGGGAAAATAATATTGATAGACCCTTTTTGGGTATTTAATTAAGTTTTCTTGAAACCTAAGTTAATAATCTTCTAGAATTCACATTAGATCCCGAATTGAGAGCCCTATCTGATGGTGCTACGTGGCAAATATGAAAGTACACCTTCAGAGGGGTGAATTGGTGTAGTGCTAATCTAGGACAAATAATGCAGAATTTAAAAACTAAAAGCTAACACAAAAAGTGTAATCAAGAGTGAGTCCAAATTACCCGTGAAGGGCTCTGGAACTTTTCCTCACGATTTCTCTAAATTAAGAGTTGAGGTGCTTCAATAACTCTCTTGATTGAACACAAGTGTGGGCACACAAACAATATCAAGTATGTATATGAATGAGCAATAATAACAATGCAAGATATGAAGAGTTGAGAGTTGAGAGAAAGATCCAAATACAAACACCAAAATATGTTTCGAGCTTCAAGTCACCGCTCTACGTCCCCGCCTTCACACAGAAGGATTTCTAGTATGTCCACACGTGACCTTCCACAAAGAGACCTCCATCGAGAGATTACAACTTACACACCGGGAGTACATGATTCCAACTCTCTCACACCTCTACATAAGAGGGTAGGCACAAAGCAAAGAAAAGATTACAACTTGGTGCAAACAATCTCTTGGTGATCACAAAGGATCACAAACAAGACACCTCTCACAAACAAGATCATAGAGGATAGATTTGCAATGAAGAGTTTAAGTATGTGAGAAAACAAAGTGTTTGAAAAAGAAACAATAAAGAAAATACTTAGAAAAAACTTCTTGATAGATATGAAAATTTTTAGAACAAAATAGAATTCTCTAAGGCTTGTTTTCTTTTAATTTTTCAAAAACTTAGAAACAATAAAGATAAGAGTTTTGACACAAAAACTTCTTTTAAAAACTTGCTGAAAATACTTAAAAAGTTGAAAATTTTGGCTCTTAAAAATCTTGTTGAAAATTGGCCCCAAAGCCTCATATTTATAGGGGTTCAGAAATATAGCCGTTGGAGTCAAATCATGCCCACAATGGCATGTCGATCGACTGCACGATCGACTGGCCAACGGTCATATTTTTGACCATTTGAGCCCGTCGGTCAACCGCCCGGTCGACCGCGCCCAAGGTAATGCCTTGTCGGTCGACCGCTCGGTCGACCGAGACCAACCCAAGAGTTGGGTTGGTACGGTCGACCGACCCTTAGGCAATGGGCTTGTTCACGTATTCGTGCACGTGGGTTGGCCCACTGGTCGATCGAGCCCTGGTTCAGTAGACCGGTTGGTCGACTGCCAGCAGCCCAGAATAAGGATTATATGTTAGAAAAATTAGACTTTTAAATACCTATAAATTTCACAAAAATAAGTTCATGTAAATATTTGATATACAGATATGTGTGATCAAAATTAAACACATATTACAAACAATTTGAACTATTTTTTAGGCTTAGAAATTTAGGCTTAAAACAAAAGCTGTATTTTCTAAAACTTAAACTGTGAAATAGAAAACCGATTTTTCTATAAACTTGTATGAATATAAAAATAAGATATTGAAACACATTTGAAGCATAATGTGTATGAAAATGATCCAATACACATAAAAAGATGAAATATACTTATTTTTGACAATAAGCTCTAAAAAAATTGATAAATACAAAGCTCTAATTACGTGATATAAACTCATCAAAATAAGTTTTTAGACAATATGAAGTGATAGTGTATATGGATGAAATCTAATATACCTATAAAGCATGCAAACTTGTTTTGATGAAATCTATTCATGAACATAATAGATATATTCTTGAAAATCTGAAATGGTTAAACTGAAACAAAAACTATTAAACTTTTGTGTGTGTGTATACTTGAGCATATCAAAACTAAACTATCCTTACAAAAGATCTAAACACTAAATAAACCTAAACCGAAGTCTTCTTGTAGATCTTCTTCTCTAAGATGACTCGATTCAAACTTGATCTAAAGGAGCTTGACTCCATCTTGAGTATTTAATGCGATCTTAAAGCGCAAACTCTTGAATCAACACTTGATAGAATCAAAACTTAACTTTGAATTCTTTGTTGAAGCTAAACACCTACTAAGATCTTGATCAATATCTGAAACTATATAAGCACAAGATCATTAGTAACTTAACTTCATAAGTTAGTCATCATCAAAACTAAGGTGAAGAGCCTTTAGGCTAACAATCTCCCCCTTTTTTTTTGATGATGACAAAACTTATGAGGTTATATATACATGGATTAAAATAAGCTTCATAGAAGCTCCCCCTTAACTCATGCATAGCATAAAACATAAAGATATTCAATATAACTCAGATACCAAAAATATTTAATAAAGCTCATAAAAAACACATGTATATATGCATAAACAATAAGAAAAACATGCATATATGAACAAACAAAAACATATATGCATAATTAAAAACAATATACATATATAAACTCTCAATTTCTCTCCTTTTTTTTGTCAATTCATCAACAAGGGATGAAGAAAAACAAATAATATAAATGTATATGCGATTTACATTTATAAAGAGGAGAGATGTCAAGTTAGCTCCCCTTGCATACATGCGTTACTTG
This sequence comes from Agave tequilana, assembly GCA_038442645.1. Lineage (NCBI taxonomy): Eukaryota > Viridiplantae > Streptophyta > Magnoliopsida > Asparagales > Asparagaceae > Agave > Agave tequilana. The sequence continues at coordinate 140,988 of JAVJIF010032444.1, read as the reverse complement.
AAGAAAGAGATGACTAGTCTCTAACTCATGTAAGCATAATATACAATGAATAAGCGGAGATGTTAAGCTCCTCTTATATACGTGTACTATATAAAGAAAAGAGGCAAGCTCTTCTTTATATACCACACTCATCATGAATCTATATGTAAAGGAGATGTTAAGCTCCCCTTGCATATAGGCAACATATCTTAAAACAAATTTTTATACCAATAAAATATATTTTTATGTCAATTGAAAGAAACCAATTGAAAGAGAAACAATCTTTTTACCAATTGATACCAATAGAAAGAAATGATACAAATTGAAGGCAAAATTTAAACCAAATTTTTTTAGGTAAATACTAGAATCATTTTGCAATATAGATACAAATTTGAGAATAATACCAATTGAAGGTTATTGATACCAATATTGAAAATGTCAGAATTTTAAAATAAAATATTTTCTTCATGAAGAGTGGGAGTAAGATACTAATTGAAAATAAATATAATTGAAAGATAAATCAAGAATTTTTTCTTTTTCTTTTTGAAATACCAATAAAACTAATGCATAAGCTTGTAAAGATATCAATTATTATTAAGAATATGAATCAAGCTTAGCATGGAATCAATTTGTGCTTAAAAAATATATATGTGTAAACAATATTGATCTTAGCACAAGAAAATATATATATATATATATATATATATATATATATATATATAATATATATATATATATATATATATATATATATATATAATCAATTTAAATACCAATTAAAATATGATGCATACATATATAGAAAACAAGTATGAGTATACAAAAATTAATTATCATGATATGTATGTGTATAACTCATAATTACCACCCTATCATGCACATGTTTAAAAAAAATATTCAATAAAGCACATAAGGTATGGATGCCCAACTAACCGCCCTTATAAGGCAGAGGTTTTCAAAAGTAATATTTTGAAAATAATTTAGCACAGGTTGAAAACTCTACCAATTTGAAGAATAATGAACTAGTTTTAAAGTAATTTTAAAAATTAGTATGAAATCTTTTAAAAAAGGAACACAATATAAATGTATCTATAAAATATGAAAATTACACAAGAATCGACGCTCAAAAATCTATAAAGCACTAGATCTTCATGAATCCAAAAATCATGAGTAAACACGAAAAATAAAACGCACAAGAATCATGTAATCAACATATGCATGAAGATAAGACAATGAAACTGAATCTAAACACATAAAAAAAAATTTTCATCAATATGAAATTATAAAATATGAAAATTTTATTTTTACCAAAAAGTAAACAAACTTTAAGGCATATATATGTTTTGTCAAAACTAAAGCATATATATTTATCCCAAACATGAATTGAGTTTATGATCGGTCGCTAATATTGCACATTCATTATCATATTCTCATACTTATTATAAAATAAACTCTACTTTTCCTAATTATTTTTTAATTTATTTGCAGGCCCATTCCTAAAGGAGAGTGAAGAGAAATGAGCCCAAAAGCCATCAAATTCTGATTTAAATCAGAATTAATTCGAACTCAATAAATCAGAGCACATCAGGTCGGTTCAGATCGGTTGAAAATCAGTTAGAATAAATCCCTACAAATCAATCGGTTGAAGCCAAGGATCAAAAGCCGTTTTGTCACAATTCCGGAGATAAAACTGAAAATCCAGCTAAAGATAAAGTCATATCCCGAAAGCTGGACGCTCCACCCTTAGCTGTGGCCACCTAGCCACAGCAAAGCCGTGAAAACGCAGCATTTGCCGTGGATTCACGGCTTTGTTGGGAGTTAGGGGGAGTGTTTGCTCCCCCTATCTTCATACGCTCTCCTATGTGGGTTTTTGCCTATAAATACTGAGATTTTCAGAGAGTACAGGGGACGACCATGCAGTAGAAATAGAATTTAGTTCACATTTTCATTATTTTTAGTGTAGTTTTTTATTTTCTTTTCATGTAATTTTTATTTCTTTATAAGTATAGTTTAGACTGAGATTCATGTATGTAAGAGAGAGGCTTATATTAAGAGTGACACCGATGTACCTCCTCCTTTCTTCTATCGTTTCTGCAAGTAATAAAAAGGTAATTTTTTTTATGTTTGTCTTTACTTTTGTTTTCTTCTTCTTCTTTCTACTTTTCCTCTTTTGGTTATGATGAGCATTCAAGTGAATCTAGAAGCATCAATATAGCCATGTCTGTATGAGTGCCAATGATATTACATGATGATGTTCTCCTCCTCAAGATTCCGTATCATTTCATTCTTGTTCATCTTGATGATGTAATGCGAATGGGGACTGAGTTCAATCTTATGTTTTATGCGTTAAACGCCTCTAAAGTAAGGTAGAACATGCAAGGGTTCCAGGTAAGTCATCAACCAGAGGAGGTAAGTATTTCTTTAATCTTTTCTTTCTTTTCTTTATTTCTTTAGTTTAGATCACCAACACTAATAACACCTAACTCTTTCATCACTCATTTCGATTTCTTTATATATGTCTATTTTCTATTTTTCTCCACCTTCTCATTCTACCACTTTCTTCCTAACTTGACTTTAACTCTTTTTTATTTTCTTTTTAAGAACTAAAGAAGAACTTTAACCATACTTTGTAGCCTAAAAGAGAACTTACTAAAAAGCTTCCATCGCTAGTCCCTCCTTGTGGATCACGACCCGCATAGCCACTTGCTATTATGGTAAAATTGAGTAACTTGCACTCTTTATTCTAAATCTAAAATTCTGTATTTTGTGTGCAGGTTTTACATCAATCAAAATTTGGCGCCGTTGCCGGGTAGGGACGATAAGTTATTCTCTTTTTAGATTTACATTTGCGGTTAACTTTCTTCTTTGTTCTTGGTGTACAGGTTTGACAACAAGAAATTTTTGCTGCAGTGAACGTATAAGTAGCCTTGGACTCTGCTCAAGAAAGTAGAGCTAAGAAGCCCTCAGATTTGCTACATTCCTATGGCAATCTGAGTGAACTACTAACCTGTATTTTTTACAGATTTGCTGTAGTATAAAGTTTCATATCTGTAGCTGTCTATTTTCTTATTTGTCTCACTGTATTTACTTTCTAACCTTAACAGTAAAATGATGCTTGTTAAATAATAAAATAGTTTAGACTTTACATTTAGGCACGTGTCTAATACGTTTACATTTTACATTACTGTTGAAGAGTGCTTGAGCAAAAGGTACGTTTGTATGACATATATAGTTTAGAAACATTCTTGAGTGATTATTTGCTTATTGAATATTACTTTTCTTTATCCTGCACACCTTGCACAACCAATTTTAAGGGCTTGTCCTATAAACAAGATAAGGTGGGGAAGTCATTACCCTCCCTTAGCCCACAAATAATCTCCTTACTCACTAACCCAAGCTTAACAAAAAATGAGTAGACATTGGCCCTAGGGACATCTTAGACTCAGTTAGGAGATTATCCTAAGGGGGAATGTGTTAGAATTTGACTCTTGCCAAATCAGTTTCTAAGAAAAGGGATTGAGAGGCGAACCCCGAAGGTTGGTGGTTTGGCTTAATTAGGCCCGTCGCTTTTGCGCGGATACCTCCCACCAATCTTTTCCTGACCTGGCTGATTAGCTTGTGATCAAAGTCTACATTATACCTGCCATGGACAGTCTAACCAGTTAGGAGTCGTCTAGGTCAAAGGTCTACCCTAACTTAGTTTAGAATTTTTTTATTTGTTTGTTTTCTTTGTTTGTGTTTTATTGTGTGATATGACTTATAACAATAATTTTTCAATTTTAATGGTAATCTATATTACACGTCAACCTCTTTTTTGGATATTACCAACCCAACATATCATAACTTTAACCAACATAGTTTGCCGGATTAATCTTATCCGAATCAATATAACCCATGCCCCCAATCTTATGACCATAATTTTTAGAATAATTTCAACTCTTCACAGAGTCAATAGGGATTCACCTCCTCCGAGTCTAATTTTCAACCAACTTGTCCTCCTTATCCATCTTGTCCACAATATTTCCAAGATTCATACTCAGTTTCACCAGTCCAAAATAGAAAACCATCAATTTTGAAAATGAGTATGCGTGAGTCTAAACAACAATCACAAAATCTGATGGACTTACAATTTCACCACCAATCCAAAATAACCCTTCATCTTTTCAAGACCAATCGCAACAAAATGATGAACCAATCAACTATGAAAAGATGCTTGAAGTCATGACTCAGGCTCAAAACGCTCGTAATCATGACATAGATATGATGGTCCAAACTCTTCGTTCTTACCGTTTGACTATTTCTGATGTCGCTAACCATTCTATTAGAGCCGACGAATCATGTTGTTTTGGAAAACAAGATTCCATTTCAGCACAATCATTTGAACTTGCCTAAACTCTAAATTTTGAAAATGACATTGACAGTTTAGCAAGTTATTCCTTTCTTGAAATAGAACTTGAGAATAAATATGATCCTGAACCTCAACTTAGTGATTCAATTCTACTTCCTGATTCAATAATGACTCCGGTATCTGTTGGCCCAGAGGCCTTCCACTCTAGTCTTGATGATGATTAACTCATGTAGTTATGTTTACTAATAATCTTGTGATGTTTAGTTTCAGATCATTAATCAAGATATTAGTTGGTGATTAGCTTCAACAAAGGAGTTTTGAAGTTTTTCACATGGTGATTCAAGAGCCTAAGGAACAAGATCATACATAGCACTCGTTGGAGTCTAGCTCAGTGGATCACGGAGTTTTGGATCGAGTCAACTTGAAGACGGAGTTCGTCAAGAAGATCTCGGTACCATAGTTTAGTTTGTGTTTTAGATCCATGTGTAAAGATTAGATAGTGTGATATGCTCAAGTTCACAATACACACACGTTTCATATTTTGGATATTGATTTTTTCAGTTTTTGCTTTAACCGATATTGGTTTTCATGAATAGATAGTATCAATACGAGTTTACTTTGTTTAAGTGTATATTAGATATATTCTATATACATGTAAGCTTAATTTCCTAGACAAACTTATATTGAGATGCCTATTCATGAGGTTTGGTGTTTTGTATTTTTAACAAAACATATTTTGGAAATAAAAGACAAAAACAATGATATGTATATGTTTCATGTATATTGGACCTATGTCCATATGCAACATGTTTTAAAATGATTAAGTATCATGTTTTTGTATTTGGATATGTTTTGGACAAAGTTTATTTGAAAAATCAAAGTTTGAAAAAATACAGGTTTTGGTTTTCGAAAATATTTGTAAGACACAAAAATGGTTCAAAATGTTTGATATTTGTGTTGAAAATTTTATCACATACTTGTATATCAATGTAAAATGATAAAACTATTTTTGTGAATTTTTAAGTAATTTATGAGAATTTTTAGAATATTTTTAACAAGTTTTTCTGACCCAGAACCCAGCCTGCCAGGCTCTGGCGGTCGACCGGACCTAGAGTCAGTTGACCGGGTCAGTCGACCGACGTGCACAGACCTGTGCACGTTGGCCAGGTTTCGCCAAAGAGCTTTGCTCTCTGTTTTTTGACGGTCGACCGCTGGCTTCCAACGGTCAAATTTTTGACCGTTAGCAGTCGACCGCCAGCCGCGCTGGCTGACTTTTTCAGCCAACGGCTAGTTTTCGTTGGAGGCTATTTAAGCCCCATTTGTTTGGGTTTTTGCTAAGGTTTTTACGAGAGAAAAATTTCCAGTTTTCCTAGTGTTTTATACAAGATTCAAAAGAGTTTTTAAAGTTTAAAGATTTCATCTTTATATTGTTTTTCAACGGTTTGGAAAATTCAAAAAAAAAAAAAGGTTTTTGGGATATTGCTTAGATCTTCATTTCTATCATATTGCAAGTATTTTCTCAAGGATTTTTCTTTGTTATTTGATTTCCAAAACACCTTGTTTTCCACACTTGAGCTATCATTCTATCCTCTCTATAGGATCTCTTATTTTGTGGAAAAAGAGATTGTTTGTGGTTGAAAGATACCACCAAGTTGTAAACCCCTTTTCTTTGTAGATATCCCTCTTTGGTAGAGGTGGATTTGGATTGTAGGGTGCTCCCTCTTTGGTAGAGGTTGAGGTTGTGATTTGCTCCCTCTTTGTGAGGTGGAGTTGGATTGGTGTTTGCCTCGGTGGAGGTTGTATTTGTGGATTTGGTGGAGTTTGGTACTCCGGTCTTCGGTAGACCATTTGTATTGCCTCGGTGGAGGTTATATTGGTTGAGAGAGGAGTTCGGTACTCCTAATGGATTGGAAATCCTTCTCGGTGAAGGCGGGGACGTAGAGCTTGGTGCTCGAACCTCGAAACACATCTTCTTGTTTGCGTTTGATCAATTGACTCTCAACCCTCTCTCTTTTATTTGTGTTGTGCATCATTCATATCATTCATATCTTATATGCTTGCGTTGTGCCTTGCATCTATTCATATTGCTCATTCATATTATATGCTTGGCATGTGTGTATGTCTCACTTGTGCTTAACCATGAGAGCTTCATATAGCGCCTCAACTCTTATTCAGAGGAATCAAGAGGAGTTAGTCCAGAGCCCTTCACGGGGAATTTGGTTATACTCGTTGGTTGCACTAAGTGTTGTTGCAAATTAGTTTTGTAATTCCGCATTTAGTTTTTAGATTAGCCTTATCACCTATTCACCCCCTAGGTGATTTCAATTGGTATCAGAGCCTACGCTCCTGATATTTGGTTTAACCATCTAGGAGTGAGATCTTGGTTTGCTAATCTTCATTTGCATTTGCACGTATATTTGTTTGCACACACTCATGGATTGCTTGTCACCTCCCATATTTGATGTTTTCAACATTGACACATGAAAATTTAGGATGTCTATGTATTTGAAAACCCTAGGCTTGCATGTTTTCCTTACCGCTATCAAGAAATGCTATCTTGGTAACCGCAATCATTTAGGGGCCAATACACAAGCCCTTGAGGCTATTAGAAGCACGCTAAACAAAGAATATCTTATGCTTGTTTCTAACTTTGATTCCGCCTTTGTAGTATGGAACAAGTTGACCACCTCTAAGCTTCAATTGCCAATTCAACCGGAGGAGGAATCTAGCGGAGAATCCGAGTCACAATGCTTCATGGTCCAAGGAAATGACTCCCTTGAGGTACAATCGGAATCTCAACTAGATTGTGATGATGCTAGTTCTTCTAGTAATGAGCATGTTAATCCCAACACTTTAAATGAAGAACTATCCATTGTTTGTGAAAAATTGATAGAAAAATATAATATTTTGAAAAAGAAAAGTCTAGGACTTAACAATGAAAATAAAGATTTGCTTTCTAGACTTGACTTGATTTTGCAAGAAAAGGTGGAGATTTCTAATGAGAGGGATTCATTGAAATCTCAACTAAACCTTGCCTTAAAAGAAAATGAATTTTTGAAAAATAAAAATGATTGTAATGATATTTTCAAGAAAAATGAAAAATTGCCTTCAAAAGTTGACTTTGTTTTAAAAGAAAATGATTCTTTAAAAATGAAAATTGCTTCTATTTCTAATGATTTAGATGTTTGTTTAAAGAAAAATATTGTTTTGAAAAATGATATAGATTCACATGTTTGCCATGCTAGGGTAGTTTCACCTAGTTTTTCTATTGCATGCCACACTTCTTCTTTAATTAAAAATGATATATCTATACTTAAGAAGAGTGTAGATTGTTTAGGCTCCACTTTGAGCCATTGTGTTTCTAGCCATACACGTTTGGAATCTTTGTTTCGAAAGAAACAAGTTTCACTTTGCATGCACACCTTCCACGACATACACATGCTACTCACGGTCACCACCATCACACATTGTATGCTCATGTGTACACTTGTACACATTGTGGACGAAAGGGCCACCTTACTAAGTTTTGCTATGATCGTATACATGATAAAAATTTAGCAAATAAATTTGTTTGGGTTAGGAAAGATGCTAACCCCCATGGACCCAAAAGGATATGGGTACCAAAGTCCACCCCTCTTGTATTTGATGTAGGTGTGGGCTCTCGCATGACGTGAGAGTATCCGTACCTTGAGGTGGACGCGTTCCGTGCTTCAGAACGACTATTTGGATGCATCACTTTCAAGGGAAGTTTGGTGGGAGGACCACCTTGGTTTGGAGACTTGGAGAGTTGCCCTCATAGGTTTTGGTAACTATCTCTAATTCCCATTTATTGTTTACATGCTTTTTATATCATCATTTTAGCATATTTTGATGTTTCATTATGCTTGGCTTGTGTGTGTGCCTCACTTGTGCTTAACCACGAGAGCTTCATATAGCGCCTCAACTCTTATTCAGAAGAATCATGAGGAGTTAGTCCAGAGCCCTTCACGGGGAATTCGGCTACACTCGTTGGTTGCACTAAGTGTTGTTGCAAATTAGTTTTGTAATTCCGCATTTAGTTTTTAGATTAGCCTTATCACCTATTCACCCCCTCTCTAGGTGATTTCAGTATCTTCACCTGATTTCAATCTTTTTCTCGAGTCAACATTGGATCATGTGCCAATTCATAATGAAATTGAATCACCCATCTTTGATGATCATCATATTAAACTTGACCAATTTCATACTTTTGAAAGTCCCATTGATAATTGGCAAGTTCTCATTTTTATGAAATTGAACTCAATGAGAAATGTGACCTAGATTCTCAAATCTGTGATCTAGTTCAAATTCCTGAATCAATATTGACTCCTATTTCTTTACCTGACTTGAGTAATAATTTAGAGTCAGTTTTGATTTCCACACCTGTCATTTTTAAACTTGAATCACCAATATTAAGTAATATTCCATTGTGGGAAAATGAATGTGGACTTGAGTTTTAACTTCTTGATTTGGACTCACTTCCTGAACCAATCTTGACTCCTGAACCTTTAATTGACTTAAGTCACTTTTCTGAGTTGACATTAGTTCCCGTATTTCTTAAGTCCAAGTCAATCATTCTATCTTTTCACACTCCATTTTGGGACAAGACGGTTGACAAAATCGACTTCAAAATTAATTATGGAATTTGAAAATTAGATGGGGTTAAATTATTAATAAAAACCGTTCATATATATATATATATATATATATATATATATATATATATATATATATATATAATTTTAGTGGGTTATATAAGAGAGATTTCTGGTGGGTTCCTCCGAACTCCACAAAAATTCGATTGGACCGCATTTCGTGGACCAATCAGACCACCACCGGAACCACCACCTTAAGGTAATATTTTCCTTTCCTTTCTTATTTTTCATGCATCTATGCATTAATTCATACATTGAGGACAATGCACGAGATAGGTGTAGGGGAGGGTCTAACATAACTTAGGTTTGTTCTTTTTATAAAAAAGGAAAATAAAAAAAATTATTAACATTTTCTTTACTTTTAAAATTTTTTTTGAAAATAGAAACAATATTTTGACATATTTTTTGTAAGAAATTAAGTCAATTTTAAGGAATAGGAGAATCATAATTAGGATTTCTTATACTTGATCAAAATAAGATTATTTGTTTGATTTCTAAGGATAGGAAGAAAGTTTGTAAAAGTAATTTAGTCTTGATTTTTACCTTGAAGAAATATGCATACTTTATACACTTACACATTTAGGGTTCAAAAATAAAAATTCTTATGTCAAAGAAAAGAAAAAAAGAAAAAATATATCTATGAAAGATGAACAAATCTAATTATTGATTAGCTAGGTGCTTTGGCCTAAGTAAGCCTTAGTATTTATATGAAAGATGATTAGATAAGTTTGAGAAAAAAATATATAAATCCTCTGATTAAGCTGGGTATTTGTGCCTAATAAAGCATAAGTATTCACGCCTAAAAGCAGTTCATATAATAAAATCCTTAGTTTTTTGGCCTTATTTGCTCAAGTCCTTAAGTCCTCGGGGTGTTTTCTCACCCGGTGCGCTAAGACCATTTGGTTTGGGAGTCATCTATTAAAGGCTTGTTACATGGGCAGATTAGAAAGCCTAATAGAATTAAGAAATAATATCACCAAAAATAAAATAAATATAAGATATAAGAGTTAGAGTTAAAGAACCCTTAGTCAAAACTTCACAGTCACGAAGGTGCATATGACTTATGGCAAGGTAATAGACTAGATGAGAAGCACAATTTGACTCCTTACTTTGATTGATTATAAATTTTTGAATAGAGATTAAGTTTAGGAATAAAAAATTCAGTTTTCCTATAACTTATAGATTACTTAAATCTTACAATAATATTTCAAATATTTTTCTTTCAAAATGTGTTTTTAAAATATTAACATTTTTCTCTTTCTTTATGGATTTTGTGGGTGCAATCCACTGAAAACCCTCACGAGATAAAACTCGTCCTCTAGGGGTAGCCTAGAGGTTTAATACACATGCTCAGTGCAATCACGTGACCTGTGAAAGTGATCTAATAATTTTCTGTTTAGTTGTTTTGCTCGAGTATAAGCAAAAGATAAGTATGGGTGTGATCAATCGCTAATATTGCACATTCATTATCATATCTCATACTTAGTATAAAATAAACTCTGCTTTTTTCTAATTATTATTTAATTTATTTGCAGGCCCATTCCTAAAGGAGAGTGAAGAGAAATGAGCCTAAAAGCCCATCAAATTCTGATTTATCAGAATTAATTCAAACTCAATAAATCAGGGCAGATCAAGTCGGTTCAGATCTGTTAAAAACCAGTTAGAACAAATCCCTACAAATCAATCGGTTGAAGTCTAGGATCAAAGGCCGTTTCGTTACAATTCCCGAGATAAAACTGAAAATTCAGCTGAAGATAAAGTCATATCCCGAAAGCTGGACGCTCCCCCCCTCGGCTGTGGCCACCTGGCTACAGCAAAGCCGCGAAAACGCGGCATTTGCTGCAGATCCGTGGCTTTCTTAGGGAGGTAGGAGGAGCGTTTGCTCCCCCTATCTTCATACGCTCTCCTACGTGAGTTTTTGCCTATAAATACTGGGATTTTCAGAGCGTACAAGGGACGACCATGTAGAGATAGAATTTATTCCACATTTTCATTCTTTTTAGTGTAGTTTTTTATTTTCTTTTCATATAATTTTTATTTCTTTGTAAGTATAGTTTAGACTGAGATTCAAGTAAGTAAGAAAGAGAGCTTATGTTGAGAGTGACACCGTTGTACCTCCTCCTTTCTTCCATCATTTTTGCAAGCAATAAAAGATAAATTTTTTTATGTTTATCTTTACTTTTGTTTTCTTCTTCTTCTTTCTACTTTTCCTCTTTTAGTTATGATGAGCATTCAAGTGAATCTAGAAGCATCAGTATAGCCATGTCTATGTGAGTGCCAACGATATTACATGATAATGTTCTCCTCCTCAAGATTCCATATCATTTCATTCTTATTCATCTTGATGATGTAATGCGAATGGGGACTAAGTTTGATCTTATAATTTAGTCGTTGAACGCCTCTGAAGTAAGGTAGAACATGCAAGGGTCCCAGGTAAGTCATCAACCAGAGGAGGTAAGTATTTCTTTAATCTTTTCTTTCTTTTCTTTTATTTCTTTAGTTTAGATCACCAACACCAATAACACCCAACTCTTTCATCACTCATTTCGATTTCTTTGTATATGTCTATTTTCTATTTTTCTCCACCTTTTCATTCTACCACTTTCTTCCTAACTTGACTTTAACTCTTTTTCATTTTCTTTGTAAGAACTAAAGAAGAACTTTAACCATACTTTGTAGCCTAAAAGAGAACTTACTAAAAAACTTCTATCGCTAGTCCCTCCTTGTGGATCATGACCCGCATAGCCACTTGCTATTGCGATAGTATTGAGTAACTTTCACTCTTTATTCTAAATCTGAAATTCTATATTTTGTGTGCAGGTTTTACATCAATCAGTTTGCAATGAAGTACAAGACATATAAAGCAAGTGATTCACGAATAGAACATGTATATCATATAGTTTTAAACAAAATTTGTATATACATGAAGCTAATTACATTCTTATAAAAAATATGTACAAAATAGAGAATACGAGTATAAATGTAAGAATCATCACAACTAGGTTATATAAATACATGTAATGAGTACACATTGAGCAATGAAATTATCGATCACTGATACATCATATTTATTGTCATATTCTCATATTTATTATATAATAAACTCTATTTTAATCCTATTTATTGTCTAATTTATATGCAGACCCATTACTAAGCGAGAAGGAAAAGAAATGAGCCCAAAAACCCATCAAAATTCTGATTTAATTCAGAATTAATTCAAAACAAAGATCAAGACAGATCAGGGCAAATCAGGGAAAATCAAAGAAGATAAAATCGATTAAAAAATCAGTTAAAACATATCTCTACAAATCAATTGGTTAAAGTTGAAGATAAAAAGAGGTTTCATCAAAATCCAGGACCCAAACTAAAAATCCAGTAGAAGATAAACGCATATCACGAAGCCAGAGACCTGCACCTCTTGGGTGGTGGCCACACCCAGGCCGCGGAAATGCGACCAAAGCCGCATTTTTGCGGCATTATTGATGTTGTTAGGGAGCGTTTGCTCCCCCTATCTTCATACGCTCTCTCCTGTTTAGTTTTTCCCCCTATGAATATTAGGTTTTCAGAGATTACAGGGAACGATCAAGCAGAGATAGATTCTTAAGCCAGTTTTTCATTCTTTTTAGTGTAAGTTTTTATTTTTCTTTTCATGTAATTTTTAGTTTTTATTTATGTAATTAAGAGGAGATCAGAATTTCATAGGAGAATGAGAGTGAAGCTTGCACTGAGAGTGACACTGGTGTAAGTTGTTCTTCTCTTCTTTTCTCATATTGTTACCACATTGAATCTAAAGTTACATTTTTTATGTTCTTCTTTGTTTTTGTGTCCTTCTTCTTCTTTTCTACTTCTCTCCCTTTGGTACCAAGTACAATCCATATGAGCCTTATAGCATCAAAAGAGCCTTGCTTTTGTGAGTGCCACCGATAGCTCATGTCGATAGATTTAGTCTCAGTTTGTACCAGTTCATACTTGTATCGTCTTGATAATGTAATGTGGAAGAGACGAGAATCAACTCTTATGGGCTATGCGCTGATTGTCTCCACTTCAAGGTAACATCGTCGCCGCAGATTCAAGGTAAGTACTTGGCCAGAGGAGGTAAGTATTTCTTTTAGGTTTTCTTTTTCTCCTTTTAATTCTTTAGTTTAAATCACCACAATCTTCCAACTCTTTTTCACTCTTTTTAATTTCTTTGTATAAATCTATTTTTCATTTTATCTACCTTCTCAACCTACCACTTTCTTCTTAACATAATTATAACTTATTTTTCTTTTTCTTTTCAAGAACTAAAAGAAGAAGTTTAATCATTTTTTGTAACTTAAAAGTGAACTTGCAAGAAAAGCTTCCATCGCTAGTCCCTCTTTGTAGATCACGACTCGCATAGCCACTTGCTATCGCAGTAGCATTGAGTACTTGTATTATTATTATAAGGTTCTAAAATTCTGTATTTTCTATGTGCAGGTTCCAACTCAATTAAATTTTGGCGCCGTTGTCGGGGAGGGACGGCAAGTAATTCTCTCTTTAAGTTTACATTTTTGATTAACTTTCTTCTTTGTTCTTGGTATGCAGTGATAAATATCAAGGAAATTTTTGCTTCAATGAACATAAAAGTGGCCCTGGACTTTGCTCAAGAAAGCAGAGCCTAGAAGCCCTCAGATTTGCTACATTCCAGTGGCAATCTGAGTAAACTACTAACCTGTATTTTTGCAAGTTGGTTGAATTGCAAAGCTAAATTTCTGCAGCTATTATTTTCTTATTTAACTCACTGTACATATTTTCTAATCTTAACAGTAAATTGATGTTTGTTAAATGCTAAAAATGGTTTAGATTTTACATTTAGGTACGTGTCTAATTCGTTTTTATTTTACATTACTGTTGAAAAGTGCTGGAGCAAAGGTACGTATGCAAAGCATGTAGTATAGGAACACTTTTAGATTATTTACATTGCTTAAGTGTTGCTTTTCATGTACACATTGCATTAAATTGATTTAAAGGCTATCCTATAAACAAGATAAGGTGGAAAAGTCATTACTCTCTCTTAGCACAGAAACAATCTCCTCACTCACTAACCCAAGCCTAACTAAAACTGAGTAGACATTGGCCCTAGAGACATCTCGGACTCGTATAGGAGACTGACCTAAGGGAAAAGTTGATTAGAACTTGACTCTTGCCAAATAGGTGTCAAAGATTAGGGATTGATGAGTGAAACCCCAAAAAATAGTGGTTTGAATAATTAGGCCCGTTTCTTAGACACGAATACCTTCTACTGATCTTGTCCCTACCTGGCCGATTAACTTGTGGTCAGATTTGGCAATATACCCCCCATGGAAGTCTAACCAGTTAGGAATCGTCTAGGTTTAAGATCTACCCTAACTTAGATTAGATTTTTTTTCTTTGTTTGATTTTGATATTTCTTGTGTGATATAGCTTATAACAATACTTTTTCCAATTTTAATGGTAATCCATGTTACACCTGACCTCTTTTTCGGATATTACTAACCCGGCATATCATAACTTTAACCAACCTAGTGTACCGTGATCTTATCCTAATCAATACATGCCCCAGTCCTAATACTGTGAACAAGATTGGAATAATCATCACTACTCTTCACAGAGTCAATGGGGATACAACTCTCCCGAGTCATATTATCAACCACCTTACCAACATCTAGTTTCATATACTTCTTCTCTTGAATAACCATTAGGAGAATCAATTGACTGGGAAAAGAGGATGGAAGCCTTAGAAGAGCTTGAGCGACGAATTTATATTTTAGAAGACTCAAAATCCTATCAAAATTTTTAAATCACAAATCCTTACTCTATTTTTCAAGAAGAACATGCCGACTTAGAAAAGAATATGGAATCCATGATTCAATTCTAAAGTGATCTACTTGATATGATAGAAGCAAGGCTTAGTAGATTGAAAAACATGCGTGGGAATAAGGAAACTCTCCCTACTCAATCTTTGACTATTCCCAACACTTCTAGCCATATTGATGAAAATGAAGAATCATGATATCTTGAAGACTTTGACCAAGACTCAATTTCACCATAAAATCTTAAACTTGACCAATATTAACCCAATGACGAATTGGCAAGTTTTTATTTTAATGAGATTGAACTTAATAATGAATGTGAACCCGATCCCCAACTTTGTGATTCAGTTCCCATCTTCGAATCTATGTTGACTCCGGTATTCTTACCCAATTTGGACCAAATTTCTGAGCTAACATTTATTCCCGTACCCATAAATCTAGAAATTGAATCACCAATTTTGAATAGTCACATTACATTGATGGAAAAAGGATGTGAATTTTAATTCTTAGATTTTGCATCAACTCTAAAACCAAAACTAACTCTCGAACCCAAAGTTAATTTTCTCGAGTTAGTATTCGTTCCTGAATCTCTCATTCTTAAGCCCAAGACAACCGTTCCATCAAGTCACATTCTTTTGTTGGACATAGGTATAGACCATGATGACTCCGTGATGATTTTTCAAGATTGGTCATGTAAAGGGAATAAATTTCATGATAAGATCTTTCATGATTCTATTCATATTAGGGACTATAAATATGTAGATGGAAAAGAGGTCAATAAAGGTAGGTTCCGTGAACCACCATATTGTCTTGATTGGGTAGCAACTCTTGACCCAATCAGGCCACCACCGGAACCACCACCTTAAGATAATATTTTTCTTCCCTTTCTTCTTTTTCATGCATCTATGCATTAATTCATACATTAAGGACAATACATGAGATAGGTGTAGGGGAGAATTCTAACATAACTTAGGTTTTTCTTTTATTATTAAATTTCTTTTAGCATTTTCTTTACTTTTAAAAACTTGTTGAAAATAGAAACAATATTTTGACATATTTTTTTGTAAGAAATTAAGTCAATTTTAAGGAATAGGAGAATCATAATTAGAATTTCTTATACTTGGTCAAAATAAGATTATTTGTTTGATTTCCAAGGTTAGGAAGAAAATTTGAAAAAGTAATTTAGTCTTGATTTTTACCTTTATGAATATGCATGCTTTATATACTTACATACTTAGGGTTCATAAACAAAGATTCTTATGCCTTATTAATATATATATATTTATATATATTATAAAAAATTCTCTAATTAAGCTGGGTATTTGTGCCTCATAAAGCATAAGTATTCACGCCTAAAAGCGGTTCATAAAATAAAATCCTTAGATTTGTGACATTTTTTGCTCGAGTCCTTAAGTCCTTGAGGGGTTTTCTCACCGGGTGTCCTAAGACCGTTTGGTTGGAAGTCACCGATTAAAAGCTCGTTACATGGGCAGATTAGAAAGCCTAATAGAACTAAGGAATAATATCGAAAAACAAAAAGAACAAAAAATAAAAGAAAAAGTATAAGACATAAGAATTAGAGTTAAAGAACCCTGAGTTAAAATTTCATGGTCACAAAAGTGTATATAACTTAGGATAAAATAATAAACTAGATGAGAATACAGTTTGACTCTTTATCTTGATTGATAACAAGCTTTTGAATAAAGACTAAGCTTAAGAATGAATTTTTTCCCTATAACATATAGATTACTTAATTTTTACAATAATACTTCAAATATTTTTCTCTTTCAAAATATATTTTCAAAATACTAACACTTTGTTTATCTTTCTTTATGAATTTTGTGGGTGTAATCTATTTAAAACCCTCACGAGGCAAAACTCGTCCTCTAGGAAAAAACTAGGATTTAACATCTTGTTGCACATGCTTAATTGCATAACCTGCGAAAGTGGTCTAATAATCTTTGGTTAAGTTTTGTTGTTTTGCTTGAGGACGAGCAAAAGATAGGTATCGGGGTGTGATCGGTCGCTGATACTGCATATTTATTGTCACATTCTCATATTTATTATATAATAAACTCTGTTCTTAATCCTACTTATTGTCTAATTTATATGCAGGCCCATTACTAAGGGAGAAGGAAGAGAAAACGAGCCCAAAAGCCCATCAAAATTCTAATTTAATTCAGAATTAATTCAAATCAAAAATCATGACAGATCAGGGTAAATCAGGGCAAATCAAAGAATATAAAATTGATTGAAAAATTAGTTAAAATAGATCTCTACAAATCAATTGGTTAAAGCTGAAGATAAAAGGAGGTTTCGTCAAAATTTAGGACCCAAACTGAAAATCTAGCAGAAGATAAATGCATGTCACGAAGCCAGAGACCTGCACCTCTCAGGTGTGGCCACTTGACCACATCCAGGCCGCGTTGCCGCGTTTCCGTGATTGTTGAGGTTATTGGGGGAGCGTTTCCTCTTTCTATCTTCATACGCTCTCCCTCGTTTGGTTTTTTTCTTATAAATACTAGGTTTTTATAAACTATAAGGAACGATCAAGAAGAGATAGATTGTTAGGCCAGTTTTTCATTCTTTTTAGTGTAGCTTTTTATTTTTTTCCATATAATTTTCAGTTTTCATTTATGTAATTCAGAGGAGATCAGAGTTTCATAGGAGAATGAGATTGAAGCTCGTGCTGAAAGTGACACTGGTGTAAATTGTTCTTCTCTTCTCTTATTATTATCACATTGAATCTAAAGTTACATTTTTTATGTTCTTCTTTGTTTTTGTGTTCTTCGTCTTGTTTTCTACTTCTTTCCCTTTGGTACCAAGTGCAATCCGCGTGAGTCTTAAAGCATCGAAAGAGCTTTGCTTTTGCGAGTGCCACCGATAGCTCATGATGATGGATTTTAGTCTCAGTTTGTATCATTTCATACTTGTATCGTCTGATGACGTAATATGAAAGAGACGGGAATCAACTCTTATGGGCTATGCTGATTGTCTCCACTTCAAGGTAACATCATCGCCACAGATTCAAGATAAGTATTTAGCCGGAGAAGGTAAGTATTTCTTTTAGGTTTTCTTTTTTTTAATTCTTTAGTTTAGATTACTATAATCTCCCAACTCTTTTTCACTCTTTTTAATTTCTTTTGTATAAATCTATTTTTCATTTTCTCCACCTTCTCAACCTACCACTTTCTTCTTAACTTAACTGTAACTTATTTTTCTTTTCTTTTCAAGAACTAAAAGAAGAACCTTAATCATTTTTTGTAACTTAAAAGAGAACTTGCAAAAAAGCTTCCATCGCTAGTACCTCCTTGTGGATCACGACCCACATAGCCACTTGCTATCGCGGTAGCACTGAGTACTTGCACACTACTGTTATATGGTTCTGAAATTCTATATTTTCTGTGTGCAGGTTCCAACTCAATCAAATTTTGGCGTCGTTGTCGGGGAGGGACAGTAAGTAATTCTCTTTTAAGTTTACATTTTTGGTTAACTTTCTTCTTTGTTCTTGGTGTGCAGCGATAAATATTAAGGAAATGCTTACTGCAGTGGACATATAAGTTGCCCTGGACTCTGCTCAAGAAAGCAGAGCCCAAAAGCCCTCAAATTTGCTAAATTCTAATGGCAATCTGAGTGAACTACTAACCTGTATTTTTACAGGTTGGCTGAATTGTAAAGCTAAATTTCTACGACTATTTATTTTCTTGTTTAACTCACTGTACAAACTTTCTAATCTCAACAGTAAATTGATGTTTGTTAAATGCTAAAAACGGTTTAGTCTTTGCATTTAAGCACGTGTCTAATTCGTTTAATTTTTGATTACTGTTGAAGAGTACTGGTGCAAAGGTACGTATGCATAGCATGTAGTATAGAAACACTTTTGAATTACTTATATTGCTTAAGTGCTGCTTTTCATGTACACATTGCACTAAATTGATTTAAAGGCTGTCCTATAAACAAAATAAAGTGAGAAAGTCATTACTCTCGCTTAGCACACAAATAATCTCCTCACTCACTAGCCCAAGCCTAACTAAAACTGAGTAGACATTGGCCCTAGGGACATCTCGAACTCATATAGGAGGCTGATCTAAGGGGGAAGTTGATTAGAATATGACTCTTGCCAAATCGGTGTCAAAGGTTGGGGATTGATGAGGCGAAACCTCGAAAAACAGTGGTTTAATATAATTAGGCCCATTGCTTAGGCACAAGTACCTCCCACTGATCTTGCCCCTACCTGACCGATTAACTTGTGGTCAGATTCGACAATATACCCCTAGTGGACAGTCTAATCAGCTAGGATTCGTCTAGGTCTAAGGTCTACCCTAACTTGGATTAGATTTTTTTTATTTGTTTATCATTGTTTGATTTTGACATTTCTTGTGTGATATGGCTTTTAACAATAATTTTTCTAATTTTAATGGTAATTCATGTTATACCCCGACCTCTTTTTCGGATATTACCAGTCCGGCATATCATAACTTTAACCAACCTCGTGTGCCAGATAGGTCTTATCTGAATCAATACATGCCCCAGTCCTAATACTATGAACAAGACTGGAACAATCATCATTACTGTTCAAGAGTCAATGGCGATACAACTCCCCCGAGTCATATTATCAACCACATTGCCAACATCCAGCTTCATATACTTCTTCTCCTAAATAACCATTAGAAGAATTAATTGACTGAGAAAAGAGGATGGAAGCCTTAGAAGAGCTTGTGCGATGATTTCAAATTTTAGAAGGTTCAAAATCCCATCAAAATTTTCAAATCACAGATCTTTACTCTATTTTTCCAGAACATGCTGACTTAGAAAAGAGTATAGAATCTATGATTCAATTCCAAAGTGATCTACTGGATATGATAGAAGTAAGACTTAGTAAATTAGAAAACATGCATAGAAATAAGGAAACTCTCCCTACCCAATCTTTGACTATTCTTGACACTTCTAGCCATATTGATGAAAATCAAGGATCATGGTATCTTGAAGAATTTGACCAAGATTTAATTTCACCACAAAATCTTAAACTTGACCAATATCAATCCATTGACGAATTGGCAAGTTTTCATTTTAATGAGATTGAACTTGATAATGAACGTGAACCCGATCTCCAACTTTGTGATTCAGTCCCATCTTCGAATCTATAATGACTCCGGTATTCTTACCCAATTTGAACCAAATTTCCGAGCCAACATTTATTCCCGTACCTTAGATTTAGAAATTAAATCACCAATTTTAGATAGTCGCATTACATTGATGGGAAAAGAATGTGAATTTCAATTCTTACATTTGGACTCAACTCTTGAAGCAAAACTGACTCTCGAACCCAAAGTTAATTTTTTCGAGTTAGTATTGCCTATCATTCTTGAGCCTAATCAACCATTTCACCAAGTCACATTCTTTTGTTGGACATAGGTATAAACCATGATGACTCCGTGATGATTTTTCAAGACTGGTCATGTAAAGTAAACAAATTTTATGATAGGATCTTTCATGATTCTATTCATATTAGGGACTTTAAATTTGTAAATAGAAAAGAGGTCAATAAAGGTTGGTTCCATGAACCACTACATTATCTTGATAGGGTAGTAACGCTTGACCCAATCAGACCACTACCGGAACCACCACCTTAAGGTAATGTTTTCCTTCCCTTCCTTCTTTTTCATGCATCTATGCATTAATTCATACATTGAGAACAATGCATGAGATAGGTATGGGGGAGGGTTCTAACATCACTTAGGTTTTTCTTTTATTATTCGTTTTTTTAACAATTTCTTTACTTTTAAAAACTTGTTGAAAATAGAAATAATATTTTGACATATTTTTTGTAAGAAATTAAGTCAATTTTAAGGAATAGGAGAATCATAATTAGAATTTCTTATACTTAGTTAAAATAAGATTATTTGTTTGATTTTTAAGATTAGGAAGAAAATTTAGAAAAGTAATTTAGTCTTAATTTTTATTTTAATGAAATATGCATGTTTGATAACTTACACACTTAGGGTGCATAAACAAAGATTCTTATGCCTTATTAAAAATATATATATAATATATTAAAAATCCTCTAATTAAGCTGGGTATCTGTGCCTCATAAAGCATAAGTATTCACGCCTAAAAGTATTTGTGCCTCATTAAGCAGGGTATTTGTGCATTATAAAGCATAAGTATCCACACCAGATATCAATAGCTAACTTGTCCAGTAACAATATGTATCAATATTAGTAACAGGAAAACAGGCATGTAACGGGAACATCTGAATATCCATGTAACAATATTCCATATCACAGGTGTAATAACCCATGCAACGAGTATATGTTGACACTCTAAAAAAGACAAGATTCCTAACTGGCCTGAATAATGTCTAACTTGTTGACATCTATAAAAGACAAGCGGCAGATAAGCTAACGACCAGTTCTTTATCCATCTCAAAGGAACGTGTCAATAACTTGAACTTTACTGATCCAGTGAAGCAGACAGTAAGCCGAGATCATTCTTAAAAACTCGTGAGAAGACCCAAGCAGGTCCAGAGACATTAAGTGAGTTCAACACTTAGTCTCGCACTAGCCCACGAGATAAGTCTCGCATAAGAAGCCAAAGTTGCTTAGCATCGCAGGAAGCTCCTTCACAGCCTCGCTGCGAGCTAACTCATAAACTTCGCTGTGAGAGATGCTCAGTTAACTCCGCAGAAAATTAACTTCGCTCGAAGCCCCATGCAGCTACGCAAAGGGGTAATTGGTAGCTTCGCCACAAAGTTATCCAGCTCTGCTGAAGAGCTTTCTTTTAACTTCGTCAGATGCTTCTCCTAGCTCCGTCATGAGCAACTACTCCGCTGCGGGTCTTTTATAGGCACCTTTGACCAATCAAATCTCTAAATGAGATCAAATCTAATTGAGATCAAATCTAATTGAGATCAAATTTGGCAGTTGTTTGTCATGATCTTTTAACTCTCCCAATTAAGTGAGAAGATCAGGGGGATCTTTCAGTTATTTGGAAAGAATCAAGGGAGTATCCCTCATTTAGCAGAGCGGATCAAGAGATCAGCTATTCTTAGCTTCGCAGAAGCTGATTCTAGCCTCGCGGCGAGGCTACTTACTGGATGTAAAATAGATTGACTCAATCTGTTTTCAAATTCTCAGGGCGATTATACCCCTACTCCTCCTTATAAATAGCCTACCAGAGGCACACGAAAAGAGGGGTGAGGGCTAGAGAGGCGGACAAAAGGAGAGACGACTAAGGACAGAGATCTACTCTCTTGCTTTCAAGAATTCAGAGAATTACTTCTCTAATCAGGGTGCTAATACCCTAAGATCTTCCTCCTGCTCAAGGAATTTTCAGAATCAGGCGAGAAGGAATTCCCAAGTAGAGGCAGCTCGAGAAGTAACAAAAGGGCTCTACCGACCTTCTGTTTTCCGATTCCCCAAACCAGGTGAGAAGGGAATCCCATCAGGCGGCAGTCCGATTGTCCGATCGATCACATCGTCAAAGGAATAAAGTGATCGCGCGCTGATCAAATTCTTATTGGCACATTTTCCCAGAAGTCTCAGAGGAGATCTACTTGTAACCTTCTTACTGCAAAGAATTACTTGTACTTTAGCTCCTCGACACTTTTTTGTAAGTTTTCCCTTTTGCAAAATCAATAGAAAATAGTATACAAAAATAATACACACACATACAGGTGAATCAATGTGACAGTGACATAGTGGTTCATGAACATGAATAGTAATGTCCATGGTTCATGAACATGAAATAGTAATGTCCAGCGTAACTTATGGTGTAACAGTGATAGAGGACATGAAATGACAGTGTCCGGTATAACAGTTATTTACATGAAATATAGTCTCCGGTGTACTAGAATGTCCGTGTAATAATAATACAGGTACATGTAATAATGGTGTCCACAATCATAACAACACATACTTATATAGTATCAAACGTATTAATGGTTTGGTCACAGTGACAGTGTCAGTGATCTTGTGATACATACAGGGTGATTATATGTAACTTGAACAAGTGTCTAAATATCAAAATATATATAATCTTATCAATAAAGAAATTATCTACAAGTCTATCCTTTCAACTCTTCAAATTTTTTAATAATTATTAATTTATTAATAATCCAATAACCATTAAACTAATGACTTTTTCAATAATCCAATAGTCACTTATTATCATTATATAACTATTTCATATGTATGTTATATTAAATCAATAATTACAATTAAATATTATCATATTGAGTATGTTAAGTAATTACATATATTATAATTATCATTATTTACTATTTATATATTACATAAAAATTCCAATTTTACTGTTAATCATGATTTACAAAAAATTCATTTAAGTAAACATGACAAAATACAATTTTTAAAAGCAAAACACTCACATTGGTGACATAGGAATGCAGCTCGTCTTCTACGGTCGCAACGGTTCCAGTATTATTCAATTCGGAGTCCTAATGGTCAAGTTATCGCCCGAACACTAAAAATATAACAAACGGGTTAAATACGTAATTTATAATGGCTAAAATGTAATACATTATATATAGCAGGGTTTTTATGAAAATTTAACTTCATTGGGTTAGAAATGGGTTTGGTTACTTGTTGGGTCGGGTTCAGTTTTGATAACCTGAAACAATAACTTAAGTTAACGGGTATTAGGAAATAGGTTTACGGGTCAGGTTAATAGATTATGGATGTGGGTTTAGATCCATTTTAGAGAGGGGGAGAGAGAGGGATTGAGAGAAAGGGAAGACAGGGCAGCCCCCTGCCCGCCGGCGGCAGCTGCGTCTGGCCGGCGGCGGCCGACTTTATACCGACGGTGACACCAGAGAAAGAGAGAGATGGAGAGAGATAAGAAGAAGAAGAAGAACAGAGAGAAGAAGAAGGAGAAGAAAAAGAAAAAGAAGGAGGAGAGGAGGAAAAGAAGGAGAGGGATGGCGGCTCGGGCTAGGGGCACGGTGGTGCGCCAGCCATTAGGTGGCACGTCGGCCTGCCAGCGATGGCATGTCTGGCCCTCACTGGGAACAGAGAGAGTGAGGGAGAAAGAGACAATGAGAAAGAGAGAGGGAGGATTTAAGAGAGAGAGAGAAAGAAAGAGAGGGAGTTTAGTAGGAGGAGAGAAAAAGATGAGAGAAAGAGAGACTTATAAAAAGGAAATAAAAAGAAAGAGAGGGAATGGCAGTAGGTAATAGCGGTGGAGAAACTTGGGAGAAATAAAGAATAAAAGAAATAGAAAAAGAAATTTAATATTATTTAATTAATATTATTTTAGTAGGTCAAAATTTGACTAGCTTCAAACGGTTCCCAAAAATTTTGTAAAATAGAAAATATTAGATGGAGAAATAATGTCAAGTCAGATTTTAGAAATCTTGTCTGATTTGCAAATTAAAATGCTGGAATGTATCACCGATAGTGGATGATACCGGTTTGGCCGAATTTTGAAATAATTCTGAAAAATCTCCAAAAATACCTGAAAGGAGATCATATGATTTTAACGAATAATTTAGAAGTAGATTCTCGAAATTCAATTCTAATTGTCAATTAAAAATCCTAGAGCCGATGTTAATATTGGTTGACACCAAATTCGGAGATTTTCCAAAATAATCTAGAGATATTACAGAAAATTTTAAAAAATTTAAAATATTAGAAAATAATATCTGAAACTGGAACTGACTCAATCTAACTATAAGAAAGGTCAAATCAATTTTGTACGCTGTATCGAGTACTGATACTGTGATACGTACATCAAGGATCAGGGGTTACATTTCTCCCACCTTACAAAAAAAATTCATACTCAAAATTTCAATTTAGGTGGGAGAACAATCAATTTAGGTGGGAAAAAGATATTTACAGCCCTAGAACCTGGATGTTATGGGCCTATCACGCTTCCGTTGCGCCACTCTGATATCTGTTCAAACTCCAGACTGGGTGGCTAGTATCAGATATCAAGATAATAGGAAAGGAATCAAGATTATGAAGGAAAATACCCTAGAAATCAGAATATTCAGAATAATAAGTTAAACTAAGGAATATTAGGAGACAATGAATGGATTGTCTACAAAATGAGATATTCTTATACTCATAGCTGGATCCCCAAATTCAGAGATAGATGAGTTCTAATCTGAATTCGATTGTACTGTTAATAAGAGCCCGAGCATTAACCTAGGTAGTTACCCATATCAGGTGTGAACCTAGCCTCTGATACCACTCTGTAATGCCCCGATCCCACCGATATAGGGACGCTATAGTGACATGCATATGCAGGGTGAAAATACCATCACATATGTACACTAAGCATAATACAAGGAATAAGCAAAACATACACAATGATTTCAGCATCAAATAAGTGCAAGAATACCTGCAGAAAGGGGGTCAGTGATCATGATAGATATGAAAATATAGATAAATAAGAAAATAATGACTAAATAATAAAGGTACCTATGAATAGTATCGATGACGAGTCTTCTATGTGTATAAAGTAAAATATCTGATATTACAATATCTCAGGTCTCCAACCTGAACACCCAAACCCAGGGTAGTCAGAAAATGACCTAATTAGTCAGAAAGCGACCTAGTGAGTGGTAAAATGAAGGAGCAGTAATATATACTATAGTAATACAAGCATAATAATAATAGATAATACATGTTATACATCAGTGTACTGGTGATACAATATAACGATAATAACAATCGGGAGAATATACAAGTGTCACATTTTAACATTATCAATGCTTAGTATGTTATAACAGATACTACCACAATGTTACCCAATATAATATCATTAATATTAATTAACAAGTCTGGCTGTGTTACCAACTATATCTATTTACAGTGAATAACTGAGATAGTATGTAAGACATATTCGGGGATTTTCTTTTTATATCGTATATATATAGTTCTAAATATATGTAATACTATACGGTGTTGAGTGATTTTCTAATCAAATCAATGTGTTCAAATGACAGGTAGCAGTGATACAAGTACTTAATAGTAACAGTAATAAGATATTGTCATGTTGAAGATGAACATGTAGATATGGAGTGATCATACTACAGTATTGTACTTATACGATAACAATGTGCCTACTCAATATGTAGGAAATAGATAATATTGAAAATACAAAATATCCGTGTACTTGCATAGTGTCTGTGGAATATATAGGAAATGACAAATATACATGTGACCTAGAATTGAATAAAACATCAGGAAATATATAATAAGTATAATCATATAATAAAATACATGTATCGGTGCACAATATACATGTGACATGATTGTAGATAAGATATCAGAAAGTGTAACAAGTATCAATGAAACAATAATATATGTGTATCAAGCAGATCATGTTATTTATACAATAATAACAATCAATATCGCTTGGTATTTTAATCAATCTTTTTCAGTATCATATACCACTGGAAATTAATATCAGAGCTCGCACTCTAGATGAACCTATTTGAACATGGCATATGGGTACCATGATCCAAACGACAAAGTAACCAAATAATAAGTGTTCTCGATGTTACTATTGTTTATACTATTTTATTATGTTAAATGAAAACCCAAGGGTCAAGGAGCTCTAGTCAGGTGGCTGTACCCGGTGCATACCCAGGATCACAGCCTTAAACAGACCCCTGGCTACTTAGACCAGGGCCATTCCGCTGAGGCTGTAACAAGTAATGGGAAAAGGAAAACGAGAGCTCATCAAGCTATAATAGACGGTAGCCAGCACTACCCTGTCCCCTATAGTGGGACAATAATGGATCTAAACATCCACCTGACAAGATCTAGTCAATCGTCAAGTCTCCTCCATCCTTATGTTATATTTATTATATTTAAAGTACACTGTGTATCAGAAAAAATAACAATGCATGATACATGTAACATGGTAACTGGACATGAGTTATGTTGATATCCTTAAACTGGATAACAGAAAACAGGAAACATAAGATGTGGGATTTAAGAGGTAGCCCCCACCACACACATCGGATATCAAAAGCTAACATGCCTAATAACAGTATATATCAATATCAGTAATGAGAAAACATACATGTAATGGGAACACATGAATATCCATGTAATAATATTCCATGTCACAGGTGTAGTAATCCATGCAACGAGTATATAGAAATAATACACACATATACAGGTGAATCAATATAACTGTGACATAGTGGTACATGAATATGAAATAGTAATGTCCAGTGTAACAGTATCAGTGTAACACTGATACAGGGACATGAAATGACAGTGTCCAGTATAACAAGTATTTACATGAAATGCAGTGGCTGGTGTACTAGAATGTCCGTGTAACAATAATACATGTACATGTAATAATGGTGTCCACAATCATAACAACACATACTTGTATAGTATCTAACATATCAGTGGTTTGGTCATAGTGACAGTGTCAGCGATTTTATGATACATGAAGGGTGATTATATATAACTTGAACATGTATCTAAATATCAAGATATCCATAATCTTAAGAAATTATCTACAAGTATATCTTTTTAACTCTTCACAATCTTTTTAATAATAATTAATTTATTAATAATCGAATAACCATTAAACTAATAGCTTTATCAATAATCCAATGTCACTTATTATCAGTATATAACTATTTCATCTGTATTTTATATTAAATCAATAATCACAATTAAATATTATCATATTAAAGATGTTAAGTAATCGTATATATTATAGTTATCGTTATTTACTATTTATATATAACTTATAAATTCTAATTTTACCGATAATCACGATTTACAAACAATTCATTTAAGTAACAAACAATTCATTTAAGTAAACATGACAAAATACAATTTAGAAAAGAAAAACACTTATATAGGTGACACAGGAATGTAGCTCATCTTCTAACGGTCACAACGGTTCCAGTATCGTTCAATTCGGAGTCCCGATGGTCAAGTTATTTCCTAAACACTAAAAACATAACAAACAGGTCAAATACGTAATTTATAATGGCTAAAATGTAATACATTACAGGGGTTTATGAAAATTTACCTTCATTGTGTTAGAAACGGGTTTGGTTACTTATTGGGTCGGGTTAAGTTCCAATAACCCAAACCAATAAACTTAAGTTAATGGGTATTGGGTAAATGGGTTTACGGGTCGGGTTAATAAATCCATTTTAAAGAGAGAGAGAATGAGAATGGAAGAGTATGGAGGACAGAGCAACATTCCTGCCCGCCGCCGGTAGCCGCGCCTAGCTGGCGGCGGTCGGCCCTATACCAGCTGCGACACCAGAGAAAGAGAGAGATGGGGTAAGAGAGAAAGAGAGAGAGAGAGAGAAGAAGAAGAATAGGAAGAATAAGAAGGAGAAGAAAAATAAATAGAAGAAGAAGGAGAGGAGGAAAAGAAGGAGAGGGTTGGCAGCTCCGGTTGGGGGCATGGTGGTGCGTTGGCCATCAGGTGGCATGCTAACCTACCAACGGCGATGGGTCTGGCCCCCACGTGGGAACAAAAAGAGAGAGGAGGGAGAAAGAGACAGTGAGAAAGGGGCAGAGAGGAATTAAGAGAGGAGAGATTAGAGTTTAGAAGGAGGAAAGTAAAAGATGAGAGAAAGAGAGATTTAGAAAAGGAAAATAAAAAGAAAGAGAGGGAATGGAGGTGGGTAATGGCAGTGGAGAAACTTGGGAAGAAAGAAAGAGGAAATGAAATAGAAAAGAATTTAATATTATTTAATTAATATTATTTTAATCCGTTAAAATTTGACTAGCTCCAAACGGTTCTCAAAAATTCTATAAAATAGAGAATATTATACAAAGAAACATTATGAAGTCAAATTCTAGAATTCTTATCCAGTTTGCAAATTAAAAATCCTAGAATGTATCATCGATACTGGGCGACACCGATTTGACCGGATTTTGGACTAATTCAAGAAAATCCCCAAAAATGCCCTAGAGAAGATCATATGATTTTAAAGAATAATTTGAAAGCAGATTCTTGAAATTCAATTTCAATTGTAAATTAAAAATCTTAGAGCCGATTGTCAGTATTGGTCAACACCGAACTCGGAGATTTTCCAAAATAATCTAGAAAAATTTCAGAAAATTTTGAAAACTTTAAAATATTAAAAAAAATTATATCTAAAACTGAAACTAGCTTTATTTGAGTATTATAAAGGTTAAATAAATTTTGTATGCCGTATCGAGTACTGATACTGTAATACGAACATCAAGGATCAGGGGTTACACTTTGTTTCTTTTCTTTATGGATTTTGTGAGTGTAATCTATTTAAAACTCTTACGAGACAAAACTCATCCTCTAGGGTAACGTAGAGATTTAACTTCTTATTACACATGCTAAGTGCAACCGTGATTCTTACGAAAATGAGTTAGACTAGGTTATATTTGTTTTGCTCGAGGACGAGCAAAAGATAGGTATGGTGTGGTCGGTCATTGATATTGCATATTTATTGTCACATTATCATATTTATTATTTAATAAATTCTATTTTAATTATCTTTTTTATTTAATTATTTGCAGGGCCTTTAATAAAGGAGAAGGAAGAGAAAATGAGCTCAAAAGCCCACTTAAGTTCAGATTGAATCAAATCAAGGATCAGATAAATTGTCAGCTGAAGATCAGAGCAAATCAGTGAGATAACACCAAATGAAATTTAATTAAATTTGGATTTTAATGGATCCATTTTGGTTAGCTGAAGATCAACAGTGATATAGATGAATCCAGAGCCCAAACTAAAAATCTATCAGAAGATAAAGAATGTTCGAGAATTTGTGGCTCGCATACCCTTGATGTCGCCAGGCCGCGGAGACGCTACAAATGCCGCATTTTTGCCACATTATAATTGAGATACAGGGAGCATTTGCTCCCTTTATCTTCAGACGCTCTCCCCCGTTACGTTTTTCCTATAAATATCTGCAAATTCAAAGGCTAGAGAGAACAATTCAGCAGAGAGCATAGGCTAGGTTATTCTATAGTTTGCAACTTAATTTTTAGTTTTTTATGTAATTTTTATTTTATTTATGCAATTGAGATTAGAGAAGTGTTTCATGGTGGAATGAGAGTGAAGGTTATACTGAGGGTAACACAGGTATAAATTCTTCTTTTCTTTCATTATTATTTGAATCGAATCAAAGTTATATTTTCATGTTCTTCTTTCTCTTCTTCTTCTCTTTCTCTTCTTCTACGGGTTTTTGATGATAATCCAAATGAAATGTATAGTATCAAACATGCCTTGCCATTGCAAGTGCCTTTGATGGCTTATGGTGATGGATAATCGTTTCTATTTATTTTCTGCTTTTATTTAAGTTCATAGTTTAAGTCTGGGAATATGAAAGATCCTATTTGTCATGCTTTCCTCAACTTCAAGACGAGGTAAGTCTTTGCCAAGGATTCAAGGTAACCGTCAACCGAAATAGATAAATAAGTACTTTTAGGTTTTTGTTTCTTTTTTCTTTTAATTTTTTGTTTAGATCACCTCCAGCACCAACTCTCTTATATTTACTATTTTCACTTTCTTTGTGTAAATTTATTTCCTATTTTCTCCACCTTCTCAATCTATCACTTCTTCTTAACACAACAAAATATTCTTTTTCTTTTCTTTACAAGAACAAGAGAAGATTTTTTAACCATCTTTAGTGAACTAAAAGAGAACTTATTAAAAGTTTTCATTGCTAGTCCCTCCTTGCGGATCACGACCCACATAGGCACTTACTATTGCGGCAGTATTGAGAACTTGCACATTCAATTCTTAAGTTCTGAAATCGTGTATTTTCTGTGCAGGTCTAAACTCAGTCACTTTATACGTCAAGTACCAGGTCATCTTCACCTACGTCTTCATGGCCATTTGAGATGTGGGAAATAGATGTCATTGGAACCATTGATCGAGCACATATATTGCATATATATTGTCACATTACCATGTTTATTATCTAATAAATCCTATAAATAAGTCTTATTTTTCTTTATAAAATGCAGGCCCATTACTAAATGAAAGGGAAGAGAAACGAGCCCAAAAGCCCATCAAAATTCTGACTTAATTCAGAATTAATTCAAAATCAGAAAATTAGGGCAGATCATGGCAAATCAGAGAGGTCAAA
Organism: Agave tequilana; assembly: GCA_038442645.1. NCBI lineage: Eukaryota > Viridiplantae > Streptophyta > Magnoliopsida > Asparagales > Asparagaceae > Agave > Agave tequilana. The sequence goes on along the minus strand of JAVJIF010032444.1, from coordinate 110,088 downwards.
AATCAGTTAAAATGAACCTTCCCAAATCAAGTGGTTAAAGCCAAAGATCAAATGCCGTTTCGTCAAATCCTGAAGCTGAAACGGGAAAACCAGCAGGAGATAAAGGGGAATCACCAAACGAGGAAGCACCATCAACCAGGTGTGGCCTTCTGGCCACACCATGGCAGCGGAAATGGCCACAGCCACGTTTCTGTGGCTTGGTTGAGGTTATTGGGGGAGCGTTTTCTCCCCTATCTTCGTACGCCCTGCCCCCCGTTTGGTTTTTACCTATAAAAACTGTATTTTTTAGAGAAAAAGGGACCGAAAAATAGTTTAAGTTTTTCTCTTTATTTTTAGGGTTTAGGTTCTTTGTTAGATAGTATAGAGAAGTTGAATCTCTATTTTCTAATTTGTAGTGTAGTCCAAATACTAGTGAGAGAGAGGAATAGAGTGATTGTAATCTGAAGATTGAAGTGACATCAATAAAGGATCAAGCTTTCTCTTCTACTACTCCAATTCATGGGTATGTCTTATTTTTTTACATGTCTTATTTTACATCATTCATAAGTAGCTAAACTTGTTTTCTAAGCTCACTGTCGTCACTCTCTTTAATCCCTCTTGTTTTGAACAGTTTCTGATATAAAGAACCCAATGGAATCATATATATGCCTTAAACTAAGTCTTTCTTCTTTGAAAGTGTTCTTGAAGGCACATGAGGATGAATTTGAATTTTCAAACTTCTATTTCTTTTAAAATATCACTTAAACTTGCTTTTATTTCATATTTGAAAGAAAACTTAATGATTTAACATTCAGTTCAAGAGGATTTCTTAAGAAAAAGAGTTAAACTTTTTTAAACAATCTTATTTGCTTTGCTTAAGACTTTTGAAACTAAACTTATGTTTTTGCCTATGATCAAGTTGAGGCACTAAAAATTTCAAGAGAAGAACACATCGTTGAGTAGTAAAATAGTGAGCACAGATCTTCTTCCTATATTAAAATCAACAAAACACTTTTCAAGTTTTTTTAAATATCACCTTTCCAAAGCCTTTTCCAAGTTTTAATTTTTTCTTTAAATCACTTTTCTTCTCTCCATTCTCTTTTTCAATGTAAAAAAAAAAGAAAAAAAATAAACACCATTCTATGTTATTTAACAATTCATCGAAAAGCTTCTATCGCATTCCTCTTCGTGGACACAACCCGTTAGCCTACACTTAGACAGTAATTCTCATTACTCTTTCATTTTTCAATCAACCATCAGTTCACCAATATCAAAAAGATATCAGTTTATCTTATCTATAACCGATTATTTCTCAAAATGGGCAGAATTTATTCCCCTGAAGGAAGTAAAGGTATCCAACGTGATCAAGTTCATCAAACATCACGTACTATACCACTTTGGCGTACCTCAACGAATCGTCCATGATAAAGAACCCAAATTTGTCAACCAAGCATTCTAAAAATTTTGCAATAAATTCAGAATTCAGCGTGTGTCCTCAATGACATACTGTCCAACGACCAACGGTCTTGCAGAAGCCTTCAACAAGACAGTAGGAAAACTTCTTAAGAAGTTTGTCTTAAAAGTCAAAGCGACTGGGACGAGAAGCTAGGCAAACTTCTCTTGGCTTACTGCGCAACAGTTAGAACCTCTACGAAGGCTATGCCATTTTTCTTGGTATACAGATATGAAGCCGCACTTTTACTAAAAATTTAGATTCCATCTCTACGTATTGCACTTATGACAGAGATGAAGAATGAAGAAAAGCATCGACTGTGACTCCAAGAGCTAGAAGCTTTAGACGATAAATGCCTACAAGCTCAACAATAGATCGAGCTTTACCAAGATCGAATCTCCAAAGCCTTCAATAAAAAGGTCAAGGAACGGATCTTTAAGAAAGGGGATCTTGTAGAAAGGGGACCTCCAAGAGCTGGAAGCTTTAGATGATAAATGCCTACAAGCTCAACAATAGATCGAGCTTTACCAAGCTTGAATCTCCAAAGCCTTCAACAAAAAGGTCAAGGAACGGATCTTCTTAGCTGTCAGACAACCCATGGTCATGACACATAAGACGAAAGAAAATTTAACCCTAAATAGGGAAGGTTCCTTCGGAGTAGAGTCAGTCTACTCAAATGGAGTCTACCGTTTAATCAATTAAGAAGGAGATCGACTCATGATACTGTTAATGACAAATTCTTGAAGAGATACTACTTCTGATTGCATTTTACAACTACCATGTTCAACATTTCACCTCTAGACAGTCAAAAACATTCCATCGGTATGATACCATATGTATTTATAATCCCCATGGAATAAAATCTCTTGAAAAATATATCAAATACTTTTTCAGACAAGAAGTCACTCAAAGTGACAGTAATCCAACACAGCAGCTAAGGATGGAGGAACATATTAGCTTTTAAGTCCAATACAAAATCCTCGACAACTCATCATACTGCGAGGAATAGCATGGCTAGCCCAACTTAAACGGTAGTCGGTAAAAGCAAACTAAACTCGTTAATAGCTGAGGATTTACTCTTATAGGAGTTAAACTCATATATTCCCACCAAAATCCTTTACCAATTCCCTTCTTTAGAATGGTAGGTGTACAAAAAGATTTATTTATTTTTTTCCAGCGAAATGAATTACAGATCAAACCTGATAAGTTAACATTAAACTTCTGACAGTAAAAATTCAATATATCCTCAGTGGGTAAAACTTTTATTTATCAACATCCTAACATGGAATGACAAATTCACAACTTTGCTCAAATCACAAAATAAATCTCTATCAAGTTAATATCACACCTCTGACAATTCAATTTGCTCAAATCAATACTTGCCAAGTTAACATCACACCCTGATAATTCAGTTTGCTCAAAAATCGCAAATCCAACCACTGTCACATTAAAACTCAAATCTCTGACAGTAATCTTCTTGATTTTTTTCCAACAAAAATGAGATTTCTGGTTAAACTATACTGCTTTAGTTGCTAAGTTAACATTACACCTCTGACACACTCACTGTTAAGTTAATATTACACCGATGATAGTGATCTCTAGATTTTCTCAATGAAAATGAGACTTTCAGTGTGATCGGGGGGGGGGGGGGGAACCGCGTACGAAAAGTGTATGTTTTAAAATTAAGATTTAAAATGTGTGTGCTTTGACTTCCTCGATACTTCCATTATAACATAGAGGCTAAAACGAGTCAAATCCACAAGGATGGGAGGCGAAAGAAGCTTTACCGGTTGATTCACGTGTGTGTTAAAAGTTCTTCAATGTTTGAAAGAATGAAAAGAAAAGAAAACAAAGGATGAAAAGAGAAGTACGGTGAAACACAAAGAAGTAGGAAACATAGAAGAAATAGTTTTTGTGGTTTTTGATATTGTTTCTAAATAAAGTGAAAAAAGAAAGAAAACTCATGGCTACTAACTCCTAATGACTCTACCAACATGCTAACCTCTTAATGATAGTTGCCTCACATGCATCATTGGTCATCACAGTCCTTGGTTCAAGAGATTTACAAACCATGGCTCATATGTTAACTTTCACATCCAAATTCAACCAACAAGTGCAAGCTACACTTAAATCATCAAACCCAATAAGAGGAAGCATGAAATAAAGTAATGTTAGCTTATTAGAGATTTAGATGTTAGAGTGTTAGATCCATCATCATCAGCCCTCAATGGCTCTTGCAAGAGCAAGGCCTTGTAGAGGCTATTAGATTCATGTGGATTATCAAATAAGAAGTTTGACTAGTTAATGGTTAGTAATTAATTGTCATAAGAGAAAAGTTTAGCTAAACATGTCAAAGGAGTTAGAGAAGAAAACAAACATAAGTTAAGAGAGCACTTTTCATAAATTAGCACCTTCTATTACAACCACTCTTACTTTTCAATCATGTACCACTCTCTCTCCTATTACAAGATTTACAAGAAATAAAAAATACAAAGGAGAAAGAAGAAGAACACTAATCTAAACTATCCTAAGCTACAAAATGGAGATGAAACTACCCTAAAACATTGCATATCTCCTGCTCTAAAAATCCCAAGGGGTATTTATGGCACCAAGGAAAAGGGGGGCCAGGGGGCAAACCCTGGCCTAAAGTACGGGAGCGGCCGCGCCCGTATACGGCCGTGAAAATGCGGCTATGGCCACGTTTTCGCGGCTCTTCTAGAGCTACGCACGTGACGCTTTCTGCCGCGCACTGTCTCGTTTGTACCCTGTAAGTGGCAGGTCCCGGTTTCTGAAAATTAGCTCCCGGTTTTGATAAAACAGCCCTCCAAAGTCAATGGCTATTCATGTAGGATTTTAATCATCAATTAAATGGTGACTTAAGGTCTTCTTCTTCATTTCATGCTATGGGCCTAGAAACATGCAAGAGAGGTATTATTAGCAGAATTTAATATTAAATAAATGTAAAGATGTTGTATGAAATATGCAATTTTAGAGACTAATCATATCACCACACTTTTTTTTTGCTCATCCCGGGCAAAATACAAAACTAACTAAGAAGATTATTACACCAATTTCGCAGGTGACGCGATTGCACTGAGCATGTGTAATAAGCCGTTAAACCTCTAAGTTTCCCCTAGAGGAGGAGTTTTGTCTTCTGAGGGTTTTTAGTAGATGACACCCACAAAATTCATAAAGAAAGAAATCAAATGTTAGTATTTTGAAACACATTTTTGAAATAGAGAAAAGTGTTGAAGTATTTTTTGCGAAAATATAAGTGATCCAAGGTCATAGGTTAACTAGAAATTAATCTTCCTTAAACTAAGTTGAAATGTAAAATCTTGTTATAAATTAAATGTAAAAATTTAAAATTGAATCGATTCTTTGACTTTTCATAAAACTCTTAGAAAAATACGCACTTGGTGAACTGTGAAGATTTTTGGGATATCGACTCTAACTTTCATGCCATTGATTTGTGTGTATATATATATATATATTTATTTTTATTATTATTTTTTTATTCCCTTAGTTTTCTTAGGCTTTCTTAATTACCCGAATAGCGAGCTTTTAGCCGGTGACTCCCAAACCAGATGATCTTAGGGCACCAGATGAGGAAACATTCCTCGGACTAAAGGACTCGAGTAAACAAGGCTACAAAACTAAAGGGAATTATTTTGATTTTGTCCATTTTTTTAGGCGTGAATAATCATGCTTCCTGAGGCATAATTACCCAGTTTCAATAAGTGATTTTTATTATCATAATTTTTAAATTTTATATTATTATTTTTAATGGCATTTTCAGTGTTTGTTTCAATCCCAAAAATTGTGTAAGTGTGAAGTGTATATATCTAAGGCAAAAAATTTAAGATCAAATTATCTTTTCAATCTTACTTCCTTATCCTAAAATTTAAATAAGATCTATTATTTTGACTTCGTTTAAAAATTTATAATTTTAGATCTTTCTAATTCCTAAGATAATCTTAATTTTCTTAAAAATAAACCAAAACTATTTACCTTGTTTCAAAAAGTTTTGTAAAAAGTAAAGAAAAGAGTTTTTTTATTTATATAAAAGAAAATTTTAAAAAATCTCCTAATAGAAGTGTAAAAGAAAGAAAATGTAAAACTACCTATGTTAGTAAACCCTTCCCCACACTTATCTCATGCATTATCCTCAATGCATCGTAAATGTGTATAGACATGAAACAAATAAGAAGAGAAGAAAAATTACCTCATGGTGGTGGCTCCGGTGGTGGTCTATTTGGGCCAAGCATTTCTACCCAATCAGGATAATGTGGATCTTGAAGGAACCCACCAATGACCTTTCTAATATGACCCAATAAAGAATGATTGAGTGAATGGTCTTATTTAAAAATTTATCCCTATCTAATTTTCAATTTTTAAAAATAATTACTGAGTCATTTTCTTCAACATCCTTGTCTAACAATGAAGTGTGATTTTGGAAGATGATTAATTTGGACACAAATAGAACAGGAGTAAAAGCTGACACCGACTCGGGAATTTGACTCAGATCAAGTCGAGAGTCAACAATTAGAGTCGAAATTGGTTCAAAAATGCGGTCCAAACCAAAAAATTGATGTTCAGACACTTTCCGCAGCAATGAAGTGCGATCATAAGGGATTGGTGATTCCATTTCACGGTGTACTGGTACAGGATTCAATGTTAACTCCGGAATAGAGAAAAAATCTGGTAAAGATACCGAAGTTATTATTAAACCAAAAAGTGAAATAGAATTACCAACTTGAAGTTCAGGATCACTTTCAAGCTCAAGTTCCATTTCGGGAAAAGGATAACTTGCCAAGATGTCAAGGTGGTTTTCAAGATTTTGGGCAAGTTCAAATGGATGTAATGAAATTGAGTCTTGATTTTTGTCCACGGAAGGAATGTGAATGGGTGAAATAATCAATTCAAGTTCAGGAAGTATGAGAATCAAAACTAGCTCAAGAGTATCACTCAGTTTAGGTAAAACTATAGGAGTCGATATTGATTCAATGAATGGTTTCAAATCGCTAACTTGAAGCTTAGGTTCACATTCATCTTCAAGTTCAATTTCAGGAAATGAATAACTGGCCAAACTATCAAGAGGTCGATGTTGGTCAAGTTCAGGTTGAAATGATAAAATTGAAGCTAGATTTTCAAAATGACATGATTCGTGAGTCATATGAACATTTGGTGGACATGATAAGTCAATCATATTTTGCATTATGCGCTCGGTCTCTTACACGAATTCCATAGGTTTTTTCCACAATAATTTTCCTTTGAGTCGTTCTAGAAAAGAACTGCATGAATTTTGAAAATTTTGTGGACATGATGAGGCTACCATTTTTTCAAATTATTTTTGGGCCTCTATCACTTCTTCCAAATTCCTTTCCAATGATGATTTTTCTTCAATTGGTGGTTCAAGAAAAGGGGCATATGGATCAAAATTGGGGAGTGATTGTGAAAATTGTGGACAAGATGGTTGAAAATTAGACTCTGGATAGGTGAATCCCTATTCACTCTATGAAGAGTTAAAGTTATTTTGAGAATTATAGTCGTAGGATTAGGGATACGGGTCATATTGAGTCGGATAATCCCAACTTGACATATATTGTTGGTTCCTGTTGTACATAGCCGGGTCGGAGTTATCCGAGTCAAATGAGATCGGGGTGAAATATGGATTCATATTCGGATTGAAAAAATTATTATTGTTAAAATCCATTTTAGAATTTACAAAAAAAAAGAAGAAGAAACAAACAAGGAAAAAGAAAATAAGTCTATGCTAGGGTTGACTTAGACCTAACTGGTTAGACTGTCTGAGGGGGTATATTGTCAGAATCTGACCACGAGTTAATCGATCAGGTAAGGGCAAGATCAGTGGGAGGTATCCGTGCAGGAGCGACGGGCCTAATTATGCCAAACCACTGTTTTTCGACGTTTCGCCTCTCAATCCCCAACCTTAGATACCGATTTGACAAGAGTCAACTTCTAACAACTTCCCCCTTAGGTCATCTCTTAAATGAGTCCGAGACGTCCCTAGGGGCCATTGTCTAGCATTTTTTATTAAAGCTTGGGTTGTGTGAGTGAGGAGGTGATTTTTGGGCCAAGAGAGGGTAATGACTTCCCACCTTATGTTGTATTGAATTTTGCCCTTAAGTTTAATTCGTGCAAATGTGCAATATAGATAAGAATGAACACACAAAGAGAGAAAATCACCCACGTCTTTGTCCTAACTATATGCAATGCAATATGTACATCTCCATCAAGATCACAACAATACAAGAACAAAATATAGTATATTGGAATAAAAATTGACACGTGCCTGGATGCAAATTCTAAACCATTTTAAAGCATCCAGTTTCTATATTTTAGTTCTTAAAATTATTACAGTATACAGGTAATATAAACAAAAACTAGCAGTAGAAAATAAGAATATACAAAAATTTACCCAACTACATAAGAGCAAGTGTGGACTTCTGCAATGCTAAAAAATTTAACTTGCACACCAAAAACAAAGAAGAAAAGTTAACAAAAATATGAAATCAAATCGTTCCCATCCCCGGCAACGGCGCCAAAATTTGTCGGAGGAAAACCGCGGACGAAAAGTGTATGTTTTGAAATCGAGATTTAAAGTATTTGTGCTTTGGCTTCCTTGATACTTTCATTATGACATAGAGGCCAAAACGAGTCGAATCTACAAGGACGGGAGGCGATAGAAGCTATACCAGTTGATTCACGTGTGTGTTAAAAGTTCTTCAATGTTTGAAAGAATGAAAAGAAATGTTTTTTTGGTTTTTGATATTATTTCTAAATAAAGTGAAAAAGAAAGAAAACCCATTGCTACTAACTATTAATGACTCCACTAACATGCTAACCTCTTAGTGATAGTTACCTCATATGTATCATTGGCCATCAATAGTCCTTGGTTCAAGAACTTTACAAAGCATGGCTCATATATTAACTTTCACATCTAAATTCAACCAACAAGTGCAAGCTACACTTAAATCATCAAAACTCAATAAGAACAAACATGAAATAAAGTAATGTTAGCTTGTTAGAGATTTAGATGTTAGAGTGTTAGATCCATCATCATGAGCTATTAATGGCTCTTGCAAGAGCAAGACCAAGTAGAGGCTATTAGATTCATGTGGGTTATCAAATAAGAAGTTAGACTAACTAGTGGTTAGTAGTTAGTTTTCATGAGAGAAAAGATTAGCTAAACATGTAAAAGGAGTTAAAGAAGAAAATAAAGATATGTTAAGAGAGCACCTCATAGATTGTCACCTTCTGTTATAAGCACTCTTGCTTCCCAATCATGTGCGATTCTCTCTCCTATTACAAGATCTATAAGAAATGAAAAATACAAAGGAAGAAGAAGAAGAAGAACACTAACCTAAACTACAAAATGGAGATGAAACTACCCTAAAATATTGCATATCTCCTGCTTTGGAAACCCCAAGGGGTATTTATAGGCACCAGGAAAAAGGGGGGCCAGGGGGCACACCCTGGCCTAAAGTATGGCCGCAGCCGCGCCCGTACGGCCTGCGGCTCTTCTAGAGCCGCGCGCGCGGCACTTTCTACCGCGCGCTGTCCCGTCTGTCCCCTATCAGTGGCAGGTCCCGGTTTCTGGAAATTAGCCCCCGATTTTGGTAAAACAGCCCTCCAAAGTCTATGGCTATTCATGTAGGGTTTTAATCACCAATTAAATGGTGATTTAGGATCATCTTCTTCATTTCATGCTATGGACCTAGAAACATGCAAGAGAGGTATTAGTAGCAGAATTTAATATTAAATAAATGTGAAGATGTGATATGAAATATGCAGTTTTAGAGACTAATCACAGTGCTAAGTTAACATTATGCCTCTAGGACTCATCTCACTGTTAAGTTAACATTACGCCTTAACCGTGATCTCCTCAATTTTTTCAGCAAAAATGAGACTTTTTGGTGCTAAGTTAACTATTACCCCTAGCACACAACCCTATCAAGTTAGCATTACACCTCTGGTAGTAAAACTTCAATATATCCCAGTTGGTAAAACTTCTATTTGTCAATATCCTCACACGGAATTACAAATTTACAACTTTGGTCAAATCGTTAAACAAATCTCGGTCAAACTAATATTACACCTCTGACACTCAAGTCGCAAATCCAATATCTGTCAAGTTAATATCACACTACTGACAATTCAATTTGTTCAACTGGAAAATTAAATATCTGTCAAGTTAACATCACATCTCTGACAATTCAATTTACTCAAATAGCAAATCCAACCACTGTCACGTTAAAACTCAAACCTCTGATATTAATCTTCTCAATTTTCCCTAATGAAAATAATATCTCTGGTTAAAACTACATCTCTTAAGTTGCTAAGTTAACATTACACCTCTAGTGTAAGTTAACATTACACCTTCTCTATTTTCTCAATGAAAATGAGACTTTCAATGCTAAGTTAACATTACACATATAACACTTATCTCACTGTTAAGTTAATATTACACCTTTAACAGTAATCTTCACGATTTTCTCAGCGAAAATAAGACCTTTAGGTGCTAAGCTAACTGTTACCTCTAGCACACAACTCTATCAAGTTAACATTACACATTTAATAATAAAAATTCAATACATCACCTAACGGATCAAATTCGCCTTGTCAGTTTTCTCCAATAGAATGATAGGTCCACCAATTTGCTTAAATCGCAAATTCAATTACTGTTATATTAAACATCACACCTCTAATAGTAAATAAACCCCTGTCAAGTTAACATTACTTCTTTGACAATTCAATTTGCTCAAATCGTAGACCCATCTTACTTTTATGTTAACATTAACCTCTAATGGTAATTTTCTCGATTTTCTTAGTAAAAATGAGATCCTTCGGATAAAATCAAATCTCTCCTACTCAACTTCCTCAATGAAGGTATTCAACTTTTAATTGCTAAGTTAACTGTTACCTCTGGCAATCAAAACTCATTGCTTTGATCTGTCTGATATTCCAATAAAAAAATAGACGCAAACAGATTTGCTGACTTACATCTAACTTTTGCAAATAGTACCCTAATAGAATAAGTCAAAAACTTAACTAGTTTAATAATACACCAATAAATAAATCAGAGCTCAGAGAAGTTCTAAACTGTATTTCTAGATACTTACAATGATGATCTTCCCTAGGGGCTTCAAGTAGTTCAATAGTACACTCACGAAGACCAGAATCCAGACAAGATCAGGCTCAGGATACTTCAAGAAATTGCCAATCCATTCACAAAGATCCAAGTCAGCATAAAGTCCAAAGTGTTCCGAAATCCTTCCCAGTCAAACACGGAGTTTTGAAAACTTTGGAGGGAGTTTTGTAGGCTGTCTAAAATCACTGAAGACAAAGCCTCAAAAATGTGGACCTCAGACCAAACGCGACAACTGCATTTCAACTCCAAACATAGATGTCACACTTTATCAACAACGCGAAAATAGTGTTTTTTGACAAACGCGATAGTCGCCTACTTTCACAAACAGAAGGAAGAATTCTCTAACAAACACGAAGGTCGCATTCTTTAACAAACATGAAGGTCGTGTTCTCTGACAAACGCGAAGGTCACTTTATTGCTTCAAGACGCGGACCTTGGTCAGAATCGCGTTTTCAACTTCAAAATGCAATCCTGTGTAGCTCTGCATTTCAACACTAAACGTAAGTATGCGAGCTCCGCATTTTAACGCAAAGTGAGGTTCGTGTCCAGCGTGAAACCGACATTTCTATTGTAACAGATGGCTATTAATTAGGTCAATTACACCAATATTTTCATCACTTAATGGGGGTTATGAAGAGATTTAAGGGGTCAGTTACACCCCAAAATCCTTTATAAATATCTATGAATAGCTAGAGGATACCCCTCGTGAGGTAAGGGAAAAGAGGCATGCTTTGATGCTTGAGTCTTGAAGCTGATTAACCACAGAAGGCTAAAGCTGAGCGTAAGCCTGCCGAACACACATTGTGTGAAAGAGAGGAAAAGAGAAGACTCTTTACAACTTGATGAGTTCAAATGTAATCTCTTTTAGACATTAGCCACTGATTAAGATTTTATACTTTACCAGTGTGCTTAATGAGAGCAAAAAGATCTAAAGATCAAGCTTCCAGTTCGGCTCATCAACGGAGAACAAGATTCACTCTCTACTGCTACACAGAGCCAACACTAAACAAAGGGAGATTCAACCATTTCTTCCCTCTTCTATAATCAAATTTTGATTCGTTATAATCCTCATTGCAATCAATTAAAGATTTTTTACATGCTTTAATTTTTTGAGGAACAATGTTATATTAAGGGTCTGTTTGGTTTGATGAAAGTGGGAGAAAAAAGTGTAAGTGAAAAATGAGGATGAAAAATGTGAAAGTGTAGTGAGAAATTGAGATTTGTGTAATTCTCATTTTCGATACTAGGTTATAATGTGAAAGTGTAAGTGAAAATTATATTGTGTTTTTCGGTATTTTGGTTAGTAATGTGAAAGTGAAAGGGAAAAAGATGATCACAAAGTTGATAATAAAATAATATTAAATTAAAAATTAATTCTAAAGTGATATTTTAGGACTGTAATTGAACTGCACGTGAGATTTACATGACATCAAAATTAACCGTTTTAAGCTACAACTTATTATAAGTGAAATTGACATGATCACTAGCACCATAGAAGTGAAAAAATGGTAATATAAAAAGGAGATGTAAAACAAAAAAGGGGAAAGGAAAAAGAAAAAAGGATTTTTCCATTTTCCATTTCCGATCAAAACAAATAAGGGACGTGAGAATTGAGTTTTTCCACTTCTCCACTTCCCTATAACCAAACATGCCCAGCTACGACCAATTATGTAGTCTTTAATTGAATCATGCATCGGCTTGCCAATCATACAAAACTTTAATTTTTGTCTTTATGGAATTTGTCTCTAATAAAAAATCTAAACACAACATATCACATGCATACATAATCAAGCTAAATTGGGCTTTGATCCGACCTCCGTTGTCCTTTCTTTGTCTCTCTTTGAGAAATAGCCGCATAAAATGAAATCATGCCACAAAGATCTAAATGGCTTATTAAATAGATAGCCCTATTGGGGTTTCTCAATTTTCATCGATTATCCATTTATCGTTGAAATATAGATTAAATTTTGTCATGAATTTTGTGGGTATAAAAATAATCAGTTGTTCCAAATGAAGATATTTAAGAAGAAACAATATTTAGAAACAGTTGCACGTTGATGTCTTTTCTCAAAGGGTTAGAAATATTAGATTATATATAATTAAATTAATTTGAGTGGTATAGTTTAGAGGCCTTTTGCTACACCCCACTATGCCAGACCATAATTAAAAAAAAATTCAGCTTCATAATTTTGTTCGCTTCAGTCATCTCTTTTTTTAAAGTAAGGATGTGCACCCACGTGTCAAACGTTAAATAGCTCATTAATGGTGAAAGACAAAATACCTCTAAGTAATCACTTCAAAAAAATAGACCACTTCGAAAATGTCCTATTTCTATTACAAAATGATCACAGTATAGAAAACTACGACTATGATAGCAGTTCTCAAAGCCCTATTTCTGAGGAGTTGTACTATTTATGAGGACTGCGATCATGATCGCAGTTCTCACAAAAATGTCATGTTTCTGAGCCTTTATATGATTGTGATCATAATCGCAGTCATCTTTATTATGATTGCTGATCGTACATGTGCATTACATGTTTTATATTATATCTTTCACATTTCTGCATTTATATTTAAATAAAACTCTGCTATTTAATATATTTTCATGTTTAGTGGTGTACAGTATAATTAAGAAAGAAAAGAGAGAGATTGACAGATTTATCCAATTAAATATAAAAGTTCAAAAGAAAGGAGATCGATTCAAATTCAGAGGTTCAATATGCCATCTTATATGAAGGTCAGAGCTATTAGATGAGATAATACAAATCAAAATGCAAGTAAAAACAGATTCTTTGAAGACCTAATTGATTGAGCTGAAGATCAAAGAATATATCGTCAAATCCAAAGCAGAAACTAAAAATTCAATAGGATAAAAGGATAGACCAAAGATCAACGGAGGAGCGCCCCCAGACGCTGGCCCCCTGGCTAGGATATGGCCGCGACAACGTGGCCCAAGCCCCATTTTTGTGGCTGTTTAGTTGAATCAAAGGGAGCGTTTGCCCCCTTTATCTCTTTACTCTATCCCTTATCCCCTTTTATCCTATAAATACATGTATCTTCAGAAGACAGAAGGACATGTATCTTCAGAAGACAGAAGGATGAATGACAGTAGAAAGCTTTAGTTTAGTTTATTTTAAATTTTTATTTACTTTTTTAATGTAATTTTTGTTTTATTTTAAGTTAGAGAGTTATATGAGAGAAGAAGAAGAAAATTTGCAAATAGAGTGACACTCCTTTTTCAAGAGAGAATTGTATTGGAGTGACATCAGTGGAGTTTCTTCTTTTCTTCATCGTACTCGATCTAACCAAGCATTGCATTCAAATTACTCTTTCTATTTGCTTTTTTTATTTCACGTTGAGGTAAATGTTCATTATAATGCAGCGACAGAGGTAAGTATTCTTTTTATCTCTTCCCATTCGTTAGTTTAGAGTTTCACTCCAAAACCACATAATTTTCTTCATTTAGTTTTTATTTTTATTTTGTAAATAAAACAACAATAACACTACTATCTGTTCTTCTATCATCTTCTTCTTAACTTAACCTAACTTTATTTGTTTTCTTTTACCAAAACTGAGAAGAACTTTTAAACTCATTTTTATTAATTTAAAAGAAGAAACTTACATAAAGCTTTCATCACAGTCCCTCTTTGTGGATCATGACCCACATAGCCATTTGCTACAGTAGTAGAATTGAGAACCTTATACTGTTCATAAATCTATATTTTACTATGCAGGTTTGGCTCGATCAAAATTTTGACGTCGTTGCCAGGGAGAGTTGGTAAGTTTTCTTTCTTTTGATTTACTCTAAACGAATTAAACTTTTCTTTTTTCTTCTATATTTTGGTGTGTGGGGACTAATTTCAAGAAAACGAAAGAAGCAAAGCACATATAAGTGGCTCTAGACTGTGCTGTAAAAAGCAGAGCCCAGAAGCCCTCTCTGTCATACAAACATGGCAAAAGCTGCGTTTCCGCAGCAGTGAGTTGACCACTCACTCTATCTTCTTGCAGAGTGATTGCAATTTAGTTCTCTAGCTTCTACATAGCTTAGTTTTCCTATTTAACATACTTTATACACTGTTATAACCTCAATAATAACTTGGTGATTGTTAAATATTAAAAATAATCCAGCCTTTGCATTCTAGGGTATTTGTCTAATTTCACATACTTTTAAATTATTGTTGAAGAGTCTGGAGAAAAACGTATGTCTGGATAGCATATAGCTTAGGAAACATACTTGTATGTTATATTACTTGGGTATTATTTTTGCTATAAACTTGAACACGAGCACTAAAACGATTTAAGGGCACTCTTAGCCCACAAACAATCTCCTCACTCACGAGCCCAACCCTAACGTAAAATTGAGTAGATGTTGGCCCTAGGACATCTCGGACTCAAATAGGGATTGACATAAGGGAAAAGTTCTTAGAAGTTGACTCTTGCTAAATCGGTAACAAAGGTTGAGAATTGAGGGGCGAAATTCTTAAGGCTGGTGGTTTGACATAATTAGGCCCATCGCTTAGGCACAGATACCTCCACTGATCTTGTCCCTACCCGGCAAATTAACTTGTGGTTAGGTTCTGCAATATACCTCTTATGAATAATCAACAATTATGAGCCGTCTAGGTCAAGGTCGACCCGAACTTAGGCTAGATTTTTCTTTTTTGTTTGTTTGTTTATTTTTTATTTTTGTTTTTGATATCTTTGTGATATGGCTTACAATTATAATTTTTCCAATACATATAATGATCCATACTTCACCTCAACCTCTTTCAGTTTAGATATTACCAACTCGGCATTACATAACTTTAACTAACTAAGTTTGACAGATTGGTCTTATCCGAATCAATATATGCCTCAATCCTAGTATTCTGAAAATGATTAGGATAATCATCATGATCTTTCATCGAATCAGTGGGAAAACAACTCTCCAAGTCTTACTATCAATAACCTTACCAAAATAGCTTCATATACTCCATACAAAGACCAACCTATAAAAAAAAATCTTCTTAAGAAAAGAGTTTCGAAGCCTTCCTTGATCCACACGAAAAGTGCAAGTGTAATTGGACTCAATTCTCCCAAGCAATTCCCAAATCCAAGATACCTAATCCAATTATGAAGTCCCACCACAACAAGAAGAACCTATTGACTTTGAAGAGAGTATGGAATCCGTGATTCATAGCAAAGATTTCTTTACCCAGTCTATCAATATGATAGAAGCAAGACTAGTTGATTGGAAAACATGCAGAGGAATGAGGAAACTCTTCCCACCTAATTTTAACTATTCCCAATACTTCTAGACATATTGATAAAACCAAGAATCATGGTACCTTGAAGACTATGACCAAGATTCAATTTCACCACAAAACTTTGAACTTGACCAATACCAAACCATTGATAAATCGGCAGGTTTTCATTTCAATGAGATTAAACTTGAAGATGAATATGACACTAATTCTCAATGCTGTTATTAAGTTTCACTTTTTGTATCTATACTGACTTAGGTATCCTTACCCGATTGGACCCAATTCCAAGCCAACACTGATTTCTATCCCTATAAAGCTGAAAAATGAACCACCTATTTTGATTAGTCGCATTCCATTATTGGGAAATGAATATGAACTTTAATTATATAATTTGGACCAAACTAATGAGCCAACTCTGACTCTCGAACCTAAACTTGATTTGAATTATATTCTCAAGTCAGTATCGGTTCCTATTCCTTTCATTGTTGAGCTCAAATCATCCATTCCACAAAATCACATTCTATTGTTAGATCAAGGTTTAATCAATATGACTCCAGATAGTATCCTAAGATTAATCATATAATCGGGAAAAATTTCATGCTAGGATTTGCATGATCCTATTCATATTGAGATGTTAAAAATGTTAATAGAAAAGATGTCATGAAAAGTGGATTCCATTAAAATTCACAATATCTGCATTGGGCAGAAACGCTTAGTCCAATGAGACCACCACCGGAATCAGCACCTTGAGGTGATAATTTTCCTTCCCTTTCACCTTTTTCATGTATTATTGTATTTCATTCATACATTGAGGACAATGCATGAGTTAGGTGTGAGGGAGGGTTTACTAACACACTAATTTAGGCTTTTACTAATATATATAAAAAATCCTTTCTTTAAAACTTTTTGAAAAGGAAAACAATACTTTGACTTATTTTGTAAGGAATTAAGTTAATTTTAAGGAATAGGAGAATCAAAATTAGTATTGCTTATACTTGATCAAAATAAGATTATTTGTTTGAATTCTAAATTAGGAAGAAAAATTAGAAAAAAAATTTAATCTTGATTTTTTAACCTTGATGAAATATGCATACTTTATACACTTACACACTTAGGGTTCAAAAATAAAGATTCTTATGCTTTATAAAAAAATAGAAAAAGAAAAAATATATATTGTCATACCCTGCTTCCCAAAATACGGAGTACGGGTACGTGGCGATGGCCAGCAAATACTCACGAAGAGAAAAATCTCTTTCGTGAATACTTTACGCTATAGTAATGGAGCCAAATTCTCGCACACATATACAAAAGACTACCAGAAGTTTCATTTTTACATAAAGATGTACATCTATAATAGTTTTTGTCTGGATATAAGATTTGAAATATAACAAAGTAGAAATAAAAGAAGATATAATTTTGGCATCGGAACATCATAACAAGACAAAATTTCAAAACACATAAGATAAGAAACTTTGGACTCACGCTTGGTTGTCTTCCTGGGTTCCTTCGAACAGTGACCCATCAGTCTCCTCAAGCTTTAATGTTGAAAAATCAAGGTCCTCAGAAGCAAACCAACAAGTGCACACACGAGAAGAAAAAAAAATAATATGAAAATGTGAAAGTAAAAGGGCAATATAAGTAGAGTACTAGAATGAATAAATAATAAATCTGACGGTAATATAAACTAACAGGTAAGATACCAGAAAGAGTAACAGAACACTAGATCATGTGAAATAAGGTCATGTATGCATACTATGACATGTATATAATGAGCATGGAGCACCCTCGATGAGTAATGTCATATATCATAATCATCAGGTCACAAGAACACAAGATCACATGTTAAGAACAAAATGGCAAGTCTAGGAACATCATGTAGTCAAGATTATCCATACCACAAATGATAATTTTAAGTCTAGTATGTTTTATTACCCTAACTAATGCAGCCGTCATGTGCCCCATCTCACAAGACAACTACATATCAAACAAGTGATGCGTTGGTGGATTCTGATAGTAGGGAGAAACAGTTCACTATACTCAGGTATCATGTAACATGTAATAACAGGAGTGCGCATAAATAACAAGATTACGTGTGGTATCCAAACCCACAAGGGGTTGCCCTTCCAAGCACATCTTTCTGAATTTTCCCTGCTACAGTCTCTTCCAGTAACCCAGCCTTGATTAATTTATTAATCAATGTAAGTGCAAGATAATGTGTGACTCAGCGTAACAGGATTAGGGATCAGTATCAGTGTCAAATAGTGATTATAATACATATCAAAATTTCAGAAAAATGAAAAATGCTGACAACATCGAGTGACAAATTCATAAGTGATGCCAGTAAATTAGGATGCAGACATAATTATAAAATAGTAATCATGATATAGGGCGACATCAACTTATTTGTATAATATTTACTAATTTATAGTTATACTTGAATGATCATTTATATAACAAACATCCTATGCTTGCATGTCTTACAAAATACATGATCAGGGAAGGACATGAGAATCGAGATCGGAAAAAAATTTATAAACTAACAAAGAAACGCAGAGGAGAGAGAGTATGTGTACTTATCAGATATCGTTAGAATCTGAATTTTCGTAACTGCAACTGGCTCTGGGTAAGATTCACGGCCTAAAATATTGTGTGAATTAATTAGAGACCTGACATGTTATTTATTCAGTGATAAGTTGAATGATATTTATTATAATTTTGGTTAGTTAATATTTTCAAATAATTCAATTTCTGAATTTTAGCAACCATTTAGAAATACAATTTCATGATAAAATACATCCATAAACTAATAAATTGATGTATAATATTTACATATTACTGAATTATGAATTTTATATTTTTTTGTGCTATTTAGAAATTTATTGACAATTTTTAAATAAATGATCATTAAATAATAATTATAAAGAATATTTAATTTCATATTATTCTAAGTAATATTACACTCAAAATAATTTTATAGAGTCTCAAATTTAGTTTGTGATTTTCTATGAATTTTTTAAGTTTATTTCAAATTTTTCTAAATTGAAATAAACCTAAAAATTAATAAAAAATCAATAAAAGACTTAACGGGTCTGTTTGCTACAATAAAGGGTCTGCTACAGTAATAGGTTTTGGGTCTGGGTCCGATACAGTTAATTACTACAGTAAATATTTTGAATATATTTTTTCTTTTTTTTTCTTCTCTTTTTCTCTTTTTCTTTTTTTCTCTTTTCTTTTTCTCTTTCTGTAAATTTTTTTTTATAAATATTAGGCCGGGTTCGGTTCTGTTTAACCCGAGCCCGAGTCTGTAATTCACAGACCCAGACTGGGTCTATGCTGGGCACACACCCAGCGGGTCTGGGCCCAACCAGGTCAGCTTGGTCTGGCCAGACCTGGCTCGACCAGGTCCAGGCCAGACTGGCCTGGCCCGGGCTCTGGCCGAGAGCAGCTCTGCTGCTCTTGGCCAGAGGCTAAGATACCTTTTTTTTCTATAATAAAAATTTATATAATTAGGATGTATGTCTAGGGTATCTCAGAATATTTTTATTCGGATTTTAGCATATATTTTACATGGTGAAATTAAAGCTAATATGTAATGCGTATTACGTGTTCGATGAAATGCCACAACGAACTTAAATATAAAAAATGTAAAATAATTGACCCGGAATGCTTCCCTTTAGTCTGAATGTTCTTCTCCTCGACCAACACTTCAAAGATTCGGAAGAGAGAGAGAATAGTGAGAAAGGGAGAGAAGTTTAGGTTTTGTAAATAACTTGAGATGGTGAGATACCCTTTTATAGGCGCCACACACACCCCTAACCCACCTCTGAGAGTCACGCTACATGGAAGGAGTGGTGGGTTCAGTTTGGGTGAGTGGGAATGAGGGAGAAAAGGTGAGGGAGAAGCTAGAGAGAGTGGGGGAAGTTGGATAGGATGAAGGGAGTTAAAGGGAGGTGTAAATAAATGGGCTTGGGCCTTTAGACCACACGACAATATGGCAGCATGGTTAATTCATTACATTCTTTCCTAGCCACAAAGGTTGGAGACCTAGTGGCTGCAAATAATCTCTAGTTTTTATTTATTATTTATTTTTTAATTTTTATTTTGCCTTTTCTTAACTTAATTAAATTCATATTTAATTCGAAAAAATTCCTAAAATTTTTTTAAAATAGCAAATATTATTTTAAACATTACTGCAAATCAGTTTCATGAAATTCATCTCCAATTGCAAATTAGAAATCCGAAAGTCGTATAGCGACACAGGAATTTTGAGAATCTTCAATTAATTTAGAAAAAATTTGAAAAAATCAAGAAAAATTTGAAATATTAGAAAATTTAATTAGATTAAAGTAGACTTAGTTTAGACTATCAGAACAGGTATTTATACCATACTGACTACCAATGAAAAATACCGATGACTAGAACCGAGGGTTACAATCCAACCCACATAATAAAAAGAATTCATCCTCGAAATTCAAAAGTAAACAAGAAGAAGAGTATTTGTCACGCCCTGCTTCCCAAAATACGGAATACAGGTACGTGACGATGGCCAGCAGATGCTCACGAAGAGTGAAATCTCTTCCATGAGTACCTTAGGCTGTCAATAACAAGCAGGATAGTACATATATATGCACATATAACCAAGCACAGGGATATAATCACATATATGAAAAAAACTGAATCATAAACAATATCATCTACTATATCTGAATAAAACAAGTTAAGAAGAAAACTGAACTCACCGGAGAACAGAGAAACCAGAATATGATCTACGAGCAACTCTTTATACCAGCTTCTTGATCTAAATACTGAAAAATATATATAAAGGTCCGTCAGAAGCGGACTAGCAAGAGTACACGAAACAGGAAGGAGAGAATATGAAAATATAGTAACAATAAGTAGGACATAAGCACAATATATTTGGAAATATCAAAAACTGAATGTAATAACAGTAACAGAAATAATCAGGAAGGTAAATCATGTACAGTAAGATCGTGCATGCATGGTGTGACATGTATATAATGAATATGAGACGTCCTGGACAAGTAACTATCGTGTAACATAATCACAAGATCACAAGAACTCGAGATCACAAGATAAAACATCATGGTAGGTCCAGGAATGTCATATAGTCAAGATAATGCATGTCATATGATTCAAGTGTCAGTATCTTTAAAATACATGCCAGGTACTAGATCACTGAAGACAATGAAGGATATGATGCAAGTGCATATGTCTAGTATATTTTATTACTCTAACTAATGCAACCACCCTGTGCCCCATCCCACAGGACAACTGCATATAAAACAAGTGATGCGTTAGTGGATCCTGATAGCAGGGAGAAACAGTTCACTGTACTCAGGTATCATAAACATGTAATAACAAGAGCGCTCATAAATAACAAGATCACGTGTGGCATCCAAACTCACAAGGGGTCGCCCTTCCAAGCACATCTCCCTGGATTTCCCCTGCTACAGTCTCCCCCAATAACCCCGGCTTGATTAATTTTATTAATTAAATGAAAATGCAAACAGTGTGTTACTCAGCGTTACAGGATCATGAATCGGTACCAAGAATATCAGCATTAGATGGTGAACACAACGTGTATCAAAATCATGGGACGATGTAGACAGTGACAATATCAAGTGATAAATATAAAGTTGTGCAAGTGATACCAAATACATGCAAAGTAGTGCAAGTGATGACAGTATCATGTAATCTAAATGTCAAAGTAAAACGGTCATGATCATATGTCCATAATCCAATAAGATATCCTCGAACAATTACTCAGAATATAAAGGTCAATTTCCTTGATTAATTTCCAGTAATATCAGGATCACAATATAAATCGATATACAATCTTTAACTATCAATCTTTATTATTATCCAGTTTTCTCAAAATTCAGGTCAAAATATTTATCATGATCAGTGTAGATTTCATTGATCTTCACATCAGTCTATCACATACAAGCAATCATGCAAATTGAATGCATTATGTATAGGAACGAGATGCAAATACGATATGTAAGGTAATGTAACATGATCACGAGACGGTACGGTATAGTATCAAGATACAAGAATAATTATCATATAATCGGAAGAGAAAAGCTGATATGTAAATATGATTACAGGATAGTATTAATGATCTTGCGATATGATAACCATGATTTATATTTAAGAGGAAGAATTAAGATCAAGATAAAAGTCAACGAGAGGAGAATCGTGTACGCTTGCCTTATGTCGTTGGAATCTGAATTCTTGTAACTGCAACCGGCTCTGAGTAAAATTCACGGCCTAAATATTACGTGAATTAATTAGAGACTTGACATGTTCTTATTCAGCAATAAGTTAAATAAGAAAGTGATTTTTTCACTATTTATTATAATTTTGGTTGGTTGATTTTTCAAATAATTTAATTTTTGAATTTATAGCAACTATTTAAAAATATATTTTCATGATAAAATATATGCATAAAATAATAAATTGATGTATAATATTTACATATTACTGAATTATGAATTTCATTTTTTTGTGCTATTTAGTAATTTATTGGTCATTTTTTAAATAAATTATCATTGAATAGTAATTACAAAAATATTTAATTTCATGTTATTCTAAGTGATATTACATCAAAATAATTTTACAGAGTTTCAAATTTAATTTGTGATTTTTTGTGAATTTTCTGAAAATTTCTAAATTAAAATAAACCTAAAAATCAATAAAAATAAATAAAAAGTTTAACGGATCTGTTGCTACAGTAATGGGTTTGGGTCTGGTTACAGTAAATGCTATAATTATTTTTCTACTTATTTTTATTTTATTTATTCCTTTTCTTTTTTTTTCTTTTTCTTTCCTTTTTCTTTTTTCCTTTCTTTCTTTTTCTTTTTTAATATTAATGTTGGATCTGGTTCGGGTCTGTAAAACAGACCCAAACCCGCGTCTGTTGGCCACACCCGCTGGCCTAGCCTGACCAGACCTGGCCTGGGCCAGGTCTAGCTGACCTGGCTCGGCCAGGCCCTGGCCGAGAGCAGCAGCAGCTGCTGCTCCTCTCGGCCAGAGGCCGAAAGTATTCCTTTTTGTTTCTTTTTTTTGATTAAAATAATTTTAAAAATAAATTAAAAAATATGATAATTAGGAGACAGGTCTTAAATGTCCCTATATATTTTTATTATAATTTAAAAATAAGATTATCATGGTGAAATAATGATTAAACTAGTGCATGTTACGTGTTCAATGAAATGCCAGCAATAACAAAAATCGACGACAACACAAAGTAACTTACCCGGAACGCTTCCCTTCAGTCTGAATCTTCTTCCAACACCTTAGAGTCTTGAGAGAGAAGGTGCCTATGCCCACGCATGGTGTGTGATCCGCCATGGGGTCATGCGCGGTCGTCGACGGCGGATCTCGCGGACGACGACGGAGGCTCGCCGGAGAGGATCGGCTGCTGTCGGAGATCACGGAGGCTGGAAAGAGGGGCTCCCGACAGAGAAGATGCGGTGCTCGGCATCTCGCGCTTGCTGGCGAGAAGATGGAGCTCCAGGGGTTTGACTCGGCCGAGGGGGTTGCCTTCGACAGTGGAGCTCGCGGAGGATGATGATGGCCCATGGAGCTCGCCAGAAAGGATGTAGGTCTCATTGCGCTTGCCGGCGGAGCGTGGACGGCCATAACTCGGCCGAGGAGCTTCTGGCGCTCTGACAGTGGTGCAAGCCAAAGGGAGAGTAAGGAGGGGAAACCATGGAGTGATGCATGGAGGAGGAGGTTTGGGTTTATATAGAGGGGGAAGAAAAACGTGAGTGAGAGATATGAGGGATTAAGGGAACGTAAGAGAGGGGGAGAAGACGCAGGTGGAGGTCATAGGGACGTGGGTGCAGTTGGGAGGAGAAGTGGAGAATGTGGGGGGAAGAAGAAGGAGTAAGTCGTGTGGTGGAGAAGAAGATGAAGTAACCGATGGTTTAATAATAAACGAGCTCAATCTAAACCACACGCCAAAGTGGCATGCTGGTTTTGCGTTAGATGCTTGGGAGAGAGTCACGGTTTCGAAACTTGGAGCAATGGAGGAGTTTGATTTTCTTTAATTTGAATGAATAAAGAGTAAAGGAATGAAAGGTTTAAATAAAATGGCTACCCTTTTATAATAAAAGCCAAAGTGGCCAGGTAGTTAGATCATTAAATTTATATGGTATTGGACTTGGGTTCGAAACCTGCTACACACATGTGGGTTTTTTAATTTCCTTTATTTTATTTTAATTTCATTTTCATTTGAAATTAAATATTTAAGCATTATTTTTGGATTAGACTCTATTAATTCAGAAAAATCCTCAAAAATTCTCAAAAATAGAAGATGTCATCCTGAACATTGTTGTGAAGTCAGATTTCAAAATTCATCCCCGATTATTAATTAAAAATCTCAGTCAGCCTATGTCACCGATCGACCCCAAATTGAGATTCTTCTCTAATAATTCTCAAAAAAAATTTCAAAATTCTAGAAAAATTATAAATAATGGGAAATAATATATTGAGTTAAAATTGCCTCAATCTGACAACTAGGATGATTAAATCATCACCAGATACTGGTATTGACATACGTATATTGGGAACCGAGGGTTACAGTATTCTAAGCTATAAGATGATGAATAGATTGCTAGAGGTGAGATAAGTTACCTGAGAAGAGATAAGGATATTTAGCCCTGATCTCATCTTCCCATTCCCAGGTGGAATCGCCAGGAGAGTTTAGATCTCAAGGTACAAGTACCAGGGGAATGGTCTTGTTCTTCAGAACCTTCTCCTTCTTGTCGATGATGCGGATTGGCTTTGCCTTATAGGATAGATCGCGGTTCAATCTCAAATCTGAATAGTCCAGAATATGTTAATCATCTCTGATGTATTTCCTTAATTGAGAGGTGTGGAATACGTCATGAACACCATCTCGTTATGGAGGTAAGGCTACTCGGTATGCTACTTCTCCAACACGCTCTATGATGTGAAAAGGTCCAATGTATCTTAGAATCAGCTTGTCACTGCAGCCAACCTAATGACCCCTCGAGTGGTTGGTGAGATCTTAAGAAATACATGGTTGCCTATTGCAAACTCTAAGGGTCTTCTCTTGGCATCAACCCACTTTTATTGAAGATCTTGAGAGGTTTTCATCTGTTTCTTGATCTTGGCCACCTTCTCTTTTGTTTACAAAATCAGATTTGGGCTGAGCAGCTTCCTTTCGCCAATGTCATCTCAGCACACAGGAGATCTGCACTTTCTCCCATAGAGTGTCTCATATGGAGCTATCTGAATACTAGCCTGATAGCTGTTGTTGTAGGAGAACTCCACTAAATGCAGATGGTCATCCCATGATCCCTTAAAGTCTAGTATGTAGACTTTAAGTAAATCGTCTAGAATCTGGATGGTTCTTTCTGATTGTTCATCAGTCTGAGGATGGAATGTCGTGTCGAAATTTAACTTGCTGCCTAAGCTCCTCTAAAAACTATCCCCAAAATGCGACATAAATCTAGTGTCTCTATCTGAAACAATACTAATGGGATCTGAAACAATACTAATGGGGACTCCATGCAGTCTGACTATTTCCTACTTGTACTTCTCTGCCTGTGCTTCTGTGGACTGTCCGACTCTGAAAGGTATAAAGTGAGCATTCTTAGTGAGTCGGTCACGATTACCCATATAGCATTGTTCCCTCTTGGACTCCTAGGCAGGCATACAACAAAGTTCATGGTGATATTTTCCCACTTTTCATTCAGGAATAGGGAGTGGTTGTAGTAGCCCAGCCATCCTCTGGTATTTCGCCTTGACTTGTTGGCATACAAGGCAACGAGTTATGAATCGAGCTATCTCTCTCTTCATCCTGTGCCACCAAAAGTGTTGCTTGAGATCTCTGTACATTTTAGTACCCCCAGGGTGTACCGCATAAGGGGAACTATGAGCTTTAGAGAGCAACTCCCTTCGAACTTCCCCAGATGGTACACAGAGTGCTTCCAAACTGAAGCGAACCATCAGCATGGATGACTATATCTTGCCTTAGTCCGGCTTTCGCTTCTTCTTTGATCTTCTACAACTTAGGGTCTTCCTTCTAAACCTCCTTGATCTTCTCGATCAGAGATGGTTGGGTTACAAAGATCATGAGTCTTCTAATATCTCCAAGTAAAATGATCTCCGAGTCTGGGCTAATAATCTCTCCTTGCATTTCCTTCTGCTGAGTCCTCACATGAAAGAGGGCTTCCTCCTGAGAGCATCAGGAACTACATTCACCTTTTTGGGGTGGTATTGCAGATCTAGATCATAGTCTGCCATGAGCTCTAGCCATCTCCTCTGGCACATGTTGAGCTTCTTCTGGGTAAAAATGTACTTGAGACTCTTATGATCTGTGAATATCTCCACATGCTCCCTAAGAAGATAGTGTCTCCACACCTTAAGGGTGAAGATGACCCCGTCAGTTCAGATCATGGGTTAGGTAATTCCTCTCATATGGTTTCAGTTGTCTTGAGGCGAATGATATCACTCTGCCTTGTTGCATCAATGCACAGCCTAGGCCGCGCCCAGAAGCATCGCTATGTATCACCATCCCCCAAATCCATTTAGAATTGCTAGAACTGGTGATGTTGTCGATCGATCCTTCAGTTTCTCAAATGCTAACTAGCATTCCTCAGTCCACTGATACTTCCTTCCTTTCTAGTGAGCTTGGTTAGAGGCTCAGTGATCCTGGAGAAATTTTAGACAAACCAACGATAGTAGCCAGCTAGTTTAAGAACACTTCTCACTTCCGTGACAGACTTAGGGATTGACCAATCTCTAACAACTGCTACTTTGGCTGGTCCATTGAGATGCCATCCCCAGATATGATGTGCTCGAGAAATGAGACATGGTACAACCAAAAAGGGCATTTATTAAGCTTTGTATATAACTTCTCTTGTCTTAGAGTTTGTAAGACAATCCTCAAGTACTCAGCGTGCTCCTATTTAGTCTTGGAATAGATCAGGATATCATCAATGAAGATCATGACAAATTGATCTATGTATGGAGCAAAGAAGCGATTTATCAAGTAAATGAATACACAGGAGCATTGATGACTCCGAATGGCATAACAAGGAACTCAAAATATCCATATCACATTTGAAAAGCAGTATTAGATACATCCTCAGCTTTCACCCGCACTTGGTGATAACCAGAATGGAGATCTACCTTAGAGAATACTGTGGCTCCCCCTAGTTGATCGAAGAGATCGTCAATCCCAGGTAAAGGATACTTATTCTTGACTGTGACTTGGTTCAGATCCCAGTGATCAGTGCATAGTCGCTAGCTACCATCCTTCTTTTTGACTAAAAGGACGCAACGCCTCAGAGTGAAGCACTCAGTCGAATTAATCCCTTTTCTTGAATCTGTTTCCTCAGTTCCTCTATTTCTATCGAAGACATACAGTACAGTGCCTTGAAAATAGGGGCTGTTCAAAGTAAGACGTCGAACAGGGGGTAGTCCAGGAAGATCCCAGGAAACATGTCAAGAAATTCACATACCACTTCAGCATATTAACCTCCTCCTTAGAGTTCAAGGACTCTAGCAATCCCTTCAAATACCTCTTCTTGAATTGGCTTGCTCCAAAAGTACATCCCAGCATGAAATTCAAACTATGGATGACTGGGGACCCAAAAAGTAACTTTCTTCTTCCTACAATCAATGATAGCATAGGAAGTGCCTAACCACTCCATGCTCAATACGACATCAAACCCAGAGTTATTTATGACTATTAGGTTGGCTAGAAACTCTCAACCACATATCACTATAAGGAACTTTCTACATTCCTTAGAACAGACAACTATCCCGCCTCCCGTGTTGATGTTCCAGGGATTAACCATTCAGCACTAGAAATGTGGTGCCGCGTAATAAAGTTTGTTGAAATAAAAGAATGGATAGCTCTGGAATTGAAGAGAACATGTGTAGAATAGATTGTGCTAAGATGGTACGTACGATGACTCCATCAGCCACTTCAGCTTTCTCTAAAGTCAGGTTGTAGGCCAGGCCCTACCTTTTCAATGGTCGGCCTCGCTGAGGCGTCTTTCCCTTGATTCTAAGGATCATCTCCTGCTGGGTTGGAAGTGCAACTTGGGGCTGTGTGCAGATTGGGGCCTGCTGCGACATGGGTCCTCTGGATATGAAATTGTTGGCCTTGAGACAGTCGCGGAGCTGATGATCACTAGCCCCGCAGGCCAGACACTTTCAATTTGCCCGTTTACAGTCCTTCAGAGCATGCCCAGGCAAATAACATAAGGTGCAGACCAATTCTTTCTGAGCTACTATGGGAGCAGGTGCCAGAACCAGGGCAGGCCTCTTAGGTGGTGGGGGCCTGACACCGTATCTACCAGGAATATGGGTCATTGGCGTTTCTAGGAAAGCCGTAGTAGTTGCCTCCTTTGTTGTAAGATTTGCTTCTGAGCCTTAGCTATCTCCAGAACTTGGGCGTAGGTTTTGAGCAAGAGTACAATAATATGGCTCTGAATGTTGATATCTAGCCCTTGAAGAAAACTCCTAGCACGGTCCACTTTTTGTGCCACCATGTATGACATAAAGCGACTGAGTCTGGTAAATTCTGCGACATACTGATCCAAGTACGTCCCCCTTGATTCAAGTTGATGAATTGTCGCTCCATCTCCTCTTTAGCAGTCATAGGAAAGAACTTTACTAAGAAGCTTTCACTGATTGTCTTCCAGTTGATGGGTGGAGTCAAACTTTCCATCTCAACGGTCCACCAAATATAAGCGATATCAATAAGTTGGATGCTTAATTAGTCTCTAAAATTTCATATTTCATATCATATCTTTAAATTTATTTAATATTAAATTCTTCTAATAATATCTCTCTTGTACGTTTCTAGGTCATGGCATGAGATGAAGAAGAAGATCCAAAATCACCATTTAATTGGTGATTGAAAGCCTACAAATATAGCCATTGACTTTGGAGGGCTGTTTCGTCAAAATCAGGGGCCAAAACCAGAAACTGGGACATGCAGCCGACAGGGGAACAAGCGGGTAGCGCGCAATAGGTGGCCCGCAGTATAGCCGCGAAAACGCGACCTTGACCGTGTTTTCGCGCGGCTCTGGTGTGGAGCCGCTCGCCAAGATTTGACGCGTGGCTCTGTACATGTACCCTGGTACCCTGTTTTGCCTATAAATACCCTAGGATTTCTAGAGCATGAGAAGAGAGTTTTTGAGGTGTTTTAGGTTTGTTTTTAGGGTTTTCTCCTTGTTGTAATTTAGAGTAGTTTAGTTAGTTGCTCTTCTTCTTCCTACTTTGTATTTTTCATTTCTTATAAATCTTGTAATAGGAAAGATAGTAGTACATGAGTGAAAAGTAAGAGTGCTTGTAATAGAAGGTGACAATCTATGAAACGTGCTCTCTTTATCTCTCCTTGTTTCTTCTCTTTAACTCTTTTTACATGTTTAGCTAATTTTCTTTCATGACAACTAACTACTAACCACTAACTTGCTAACTTCTTACTTGATAATCCATATGAATTTAATAGCTTCTACTTGGCCTTGCTCTTGCAAGAGTCATTGATGGCTCATGATGATGGATTCTAACACTCTAACATCCTAACTCTCTAACCAGGTGACATTACTTTACTCCATGCTTACTCTTATTTAGTTTTCATGGTTTAACTGTAGCTTGCACTTGCTGTGTTGAGTTTGGATGTGAAAGTTATCATATGAGTCATGCTTTGAAACGCTCTTGAACCAAGGACTAGTGATGGCCAAGGATACATGTGAGGCAACTACCACTAAGAGATTAGCATGGTTAGTGGAGCCATTAGTAGTTAGTAGCCATGGATTTCTTTCTTTTTACTTTATTTTAGAAATACTATAAAAAATCACAAATATCTTATCTTCTATGTTTTCCACTTCTTCGTGTTTCACCGTACTCTTCTCTTTTCATTTTTTATTTTATTTTCTTTTTCATTCTTTAAAATATTGAAAAACATTTAACATACACGTGAAATACCGTGTAAGCTTCTATCGCCTC
This sequence comes from Agave tequilana, assembly GCA_038442645.1. Lineage (NCBI taxonomy): Eukaryota > Viridiplantae > Streptophyta > Magnoliopsida > Asparagales > Asparagaceae > Agave > Agave tequilana. The sequence goes on along the minus strand of JAVJIF010032444.1, from coordinate 80,219 downwards.
CCGTCATTGTGGATTCGACTCGTTTTAGCCTCTATACTATAATGAAAGTATCGAGGAAGCCAAAGCACACACTTAACTCTTGATTTCAAAACATACACTTTTCTCGCATGATTTTCCCCCGATCAATGCTCACTACATCAACCCGTCTTCCTCAAGAATTTTTGTGACATTCAGCAGTTGCTCCATCTTGATCAATCACTGTTTTGCCTCCCGTGTCGTCTCATTTCCTGAGAAGTTACTTAGGTGCAACCTTCAAAAATCCGACATGTTCCCCACCTAAGTCGACGCGTGGTCAGAGCTTAACCCCATTAAAGCATGCTACGCAGTCTACTGGGCCCTCGTCACTCTAGCCCGAAGCAAGCCATTCTAATCCTGCTGGAATTTCAACATGCATTTCAGAGTTAAAGGATCTCCATGTTTTCTGACGTTAGGTCAACTTGGGAGAAAGAGGAAACATTTCTTTTTCGAGCCATGACTGTCTGGAATGGATATGAAATAGTTTAGAAGGGAATCTGAGGGATGAGTTTAGGCTAACGATGTGCTTCCAAATAGTTATAAATGCTTTCTTATATGTGAACCTGATTGTCTTTATATGGTGCGGAATAAAAATGAACCTGGCTCTGATACCAACAAAATCATGTCATGCCCCGCTTTCCAAAATATGGAGTATGGGTACGCGATGATGGCCAGCAGATACTCACGAAGAGGGAAATGTCTTCCGTGAATACCTTATGTTGTAGTAATAGAGCCAAATTCTCGCACAAATATACAAAAGACTACCAGAAGTTTCATTTTCACATAAAGACATATATTACAATAGTTTTTGTCTGGATACAAGATTTGAAACATAACAAAACAGAAATAAAAGAAGATATAATTTCTTCATAGGGACATCATAATAAGACAAAATGTCAAAACACATAAGATAAGAAACTTCAGATTCACGCCTGGTAGTCTTTCTGGGTTCCTTCGAACAATGGCTTGTCAGTCTCCTTAAGTTCTGATGCTGAAAAATCAGGCTCCTTCAGAAGCGGACCAGCAAGTGCACATGAGAAGAGAAAATAATAATATGAAAATGTGAAAATAAATGGGCAATGTACGTAGAGCACTAGAATGAATGAATAATAAATCTGATGGTAATATAAACTGACAGGTAAGATACTAGCGAGAGTAATAAAATACTAGATCATGTGAAATAAGATTATGTATGTATACTATGACATATATATAATGAGCATGAAGCACCCTGAATGAGTAATGTCATATATCATAATCATCAGATGACAAGAACACAAGATCACAAGTTAAGAACAATATGGCGAGTCCAGGAACATCATGTGTCAAGATTATCCATGTCAAATGATAATTCTAAGTCTAGTATATTTCATTATCCTAATTAATGAAGCCATCCTGTGCCCCATCCCATAGGACAACTAAATATCAAATAAGTGATGCGTTAGTGGATCCTGATAGCAGGGAGAAACAGTTCACTGTACTCAGGTATCATGTAACATATAATAACAGGAGCGCGCATAAATAACAAGATCACGTATGGCATCCAAACCTACAAGAGGTCTCCCTTTCAAGCATACCTTCCTGAATTTTTTCTGCTACAGTCTCCCCTAGTAATCCCGACAGTCTCCCTTAATACGCTGACTTGGATAATTTTATTAATCAATATAAGTGTAGGATAATGTGTGATTCAGCGTGACAGGATTAGCGATCAGTATCAGTGTCAAATAGTGATTACAATGCATATCAAAATTTTAGGAAAATGAAAAACGGTGACAACATCGAGTGACAAATGTATAAGTTATGCCAGTGTTTTAGGATGTAGACATAATTATAAAATAATAATCATGATATAGGGTGACGTCAACTTACTTGTACAATATTTACTAATTTATAGTTATACCTGAATGATCACTTATGTAATAAACATCCTATGCATGCATGTCATACAATACAAATGATCAGGGTAGGATTTGAGAATCGAGATCGGAAAGAAATTTATAAACTAATAAAGAAACGCAGAGGAGAGAGAAAGTATGTGTACTTATCTGATGTCGTTGGAATCTGAATTTTCGTAACTGCAACCGGCTCTGGGTAAGATGCGTACCCTAAATAATGTGTGAATTAATTAGAGACTTGACATGTTATTTATTTACTGATAAGTTGAATGAGCATATAATTTGACTATTTATTATAATTTTAGTTAGTTAATATTTCCAAATAATTCAATTTCTAAAATTTAGCAATTATTAAAAATATAATTTCATGATAAAATACATGTATCAACTAATAAATTGATGTATAATGTTACATATTATTGAATTATGAATTTTATATTTTTATGCTATTTAGAAATTTATTGGCAATTTTTAAAATAAATGATCATTAAATAATAATTATAAAAAGTATTTAATTTTATGTTATTCTAAGTAATATTACACTCAAAATAATTTTATAGAGTCCCAAATTTAGTTTATGATTTTCTGAGAATTTTTTGAGTTTATTTCAAATTTTTATGAATTAAAATACATCTAAAAATCAATAAAAAAATCAATAAAAGGCCTAACGGGTCTGTTTTCACAGTAACGGGTCTGCTACAATAATGGGTTTGAGTCTGGATCTGCTACAGTAAATATTCTTTACTTATTTTCTTTTCTTTTCTTTTCTCTCTTTTTCTCTTTTTCTTTTTTTTTTATCTTTCTATAAATTTTTTTTTTTATATTAGGCCGGGTTATTGACCCGAACCCGGGTCTTTAATTCACAGACCCAAACTGGGTCTGTGCTGGGCATAGACCCAGACGATTCTGGGCCCGACCAGGTCAGCCTGCTCTGGCCAGACCTGGCTCGACCCGGTCCAGTCCAGACTGGCTTGGCCGAGGCTCTGGCCGAAAGCAACTCTACTACTCTCAACCAAAGGCCGAGAGCCCTATTTTTTTGTCATAATAAAAATTCATAAAATATAATAAAAATCAGTATAAGTAGGATGTATATCTAGGGTATCTCGGAATATTTTTATTAGGATTTTAGCATATGTTTTTCATGGTGAAATTAAAGTTAAAATGTAATGCGTACTACGTTTCGACTTAAACTACAAAAATGCAAAATAATTTACCTGGAATACTTCCCTTCAGTTTGAATGTTCTTCTCCTCGACCAACACTTCAAAGATTCGGGGGGGAGAGAGAGAGTAGTGAGAAAAGGGAGAGAAGTTTCGGTTTTGCAAATGACTTGAGATGGTGAGATACCACTTTTATAGGCACCACACACACCCTAAGCCACCCTGAGAGTTAGGCTACGTAGAAGGAGTTGTGGGTTCAGTTTGGGTGAGTGGGAATGAGGGGGAGAAAGTGAGGGAGAAGTTAAAGAGAGTGGTGGAAGTTGGAGAGGATGAATGGGTTAAATAAAGGTTTAAATAAATTGGCATGGGCTTTTAAATTATGCGCCAATGTGGCATCATGGTTAACTTATTACATTCTTCCTAGCACTCTAAGGCTCAAAACCTAGTGGCTACAAAACTTTTTTTTTTTTTTTTACTTTTTATTTATTTTTATTTATTTTTATTTTTGCCTTTTCTTAACTCAATTAAATTCCTATTTAATTTGGAAAAATTATTAAAAATTCTTAAAAATATCAAATATTATTTTAAACATTATTGAAAAATCAGATTCACAAAATTCATCTCTGATTGCAAATTAAAAATTTAGAAACCGTATAGCCACATAGATGGGTCATGAATTTCGAGAATCTTCAATAAATTAGAAAATTTTTGAAAAAAATCAAGAAAAACTGAAATATTAGAAAATTTAATTAGAGTTAAAGTAGACTTAGTTTAACCATCAGAACAGGTATATATACCATACAAACCACTACTAAAAAATATTGGTGACTGGAACCGAGGGTTACGTTTATATACACACACACACACACATATACATACATACATACATATATATACATACATATATCTATATACACATACATACATACATACATACATACATACATACATACATATATATATATATATATACATACATACATACATACATATATATATATATATATATACATACATACATATACACACACACATATCATCTGATTAAGCTGGGTATTTGTGCCTCATAAAGCATAAGTATTCACGCCTAAAATGGTTCATATAAATAAAAATCTTTAGTTTGTGGTCATGTTTGCTCGAGTCTAAGTTCTTTGAGTGTTTTCTCACCCAATGCCTTAAAACCGTCTAGTTTGGGAGTCACCGATTAAGTCTCATTACATGGGCGAATAAGAAAGCCTAATAATGCTAAGGGATATTACTACCATAAATGTAAAAAAATAAGACAAGAGTTAGAGTTGAAGAATCCCCAGTGAAATTTTCATGGTCACAAGGTGCACATGACTTAGAGTAAAATAATAGAATAGATGAGAAATTCAATTTAATCCTTATCTTGATTGAAATAAGTTTTTGAAGAAAGACTAAGTTTAGTAATGACTAAGTTTTGATAATCATATGACTTATAAATTACATGAATTTTTACATTAACGCTTCAAATATTTTTTTCTTCAAAATGCGTTTTCAAAAATACTAACACTTATTTTTTTTATTTATGGATTTTGTGGGTGCAATCCACTAAAAACCCTCACGAGATAACACTCGTCCTCTAGGGGTAATAGGGCGCCCCGATTCGGCGGGTACGGGACGCCACTGCGACATACATACGCAGGGTGATGGTATAATTAGTCTCTAATTTTGCATAATTTTCATCACATTCTCATATTTATTTCATGTAAAATTTTACTAATAAAACCTTACTTGCTTGATCTTAGAAGAACTAAATCACCATTTAATTGGTGATTAAAAGCCTACCAAGTAGCCATTAACTTTAGAGTGAAGATTTTGTCAGCCCAGGGCATCAAATCGTAAATCCAGAAGATCAAGATGTCAGAAGACAGACTGGGCGACGCGCTGCCCAAAGCCACGCGCACGCCGCCCTGGCAGGGCCGTGGAAACGCGGCCCTGGCCGCATTTCCGCGGCCCTTTGGGCGCGCGCGCGCCTGCGCTTCGGGCCACAGGTCACCTACGTGGCCCCCTTTCTCCTGGTGCCTGTAAATACCCCACAGGGGTCTTCAGTTATGGCAGATCCAGAGAATAGAGTTGTATTTTTGTATTTTGTTGCTAGGAATTGTAGTTGCTTAGTTTGCTTCTTCTAGTTTTAGTTTTAGCCATTAGAGTGAAAGAGAGAGTGTGTAAGTGTTGTATTTGAAGGGTGACAAGCTAATACAAGTACTACTTCTCTTCTTTCAATTTACTTGTGCTTCATTTGCTTTTACTTCCTTGTTATAGTGTAAACTCATTTCTCTTTACTTCTTCCTTTTGTTGTTTCTTGTTGTAGTGTAACTCCCTTCCTCTCAACTTCTTTCCTTTGTTATTTCTTTTACTTTTATGTCTAACTAACTTTTTCCTTAGCATTGCTAACTAACTACAACCCACTAATTTCTAACACTTGATTGATAACCCAAAGGAGTCAATAGTGTCAAATAAGCCTTGTGCAAACAGGAGCTACGGCATCTTAAGACGAGGGTTCTAACTCTAATTTACCTACAAATATTTACTTTCTTATACTTCATGTTTAATGAGTTTTTGATGATCTATGGGTTGTGTACTTACTTGTTATTGTAAGTTAGAGACTTTTCCTTTTAACTTTGCTGATACCAATAGTGCACTCGATCTTCCTGTTGGCCCAAAGGCCATTATCCCAGTTATTTTGATGATAACAAAACATATTTAGTTATGTATTTAACATGTTTTATTTCAGAATATTTCAGGTTATTTAACAGGTTGTTTTTGACGGCTCCGCTAAAAGACTCACAAGTTTGGACGCCGCTAAAATGAAGATTCCCAAGCTACGCACAACTAGGATGCTTTGGGATCAAGATGATGAAGTGAAGATCAAGACAAGATCAAAACGACAAAGAAAAACAAAATTTGTAATTGTATTTTTATTTTAGACATTTTGTCAAAACTAGATATTAGAAGTAGAGCTATGGGATCATCACACACACACATTTCAGTTAGGCTTCAAAAAGATTTTTCAATTCCATTTCTAACTTAGTTTTTAAAAGAGAACATATTTGAAAATACGCGTTTTAGAAAAACAATAGTTTTTGGAAAAACATTTTCATTGAAAAACAAGTTTGTGTTCAAAAGAATTTTATCAAACTACTTTTAACATGTTTGAAGTATGACACATGCTTGTACTTCATGTTTTACAAGTTCCAAAATCTTACCCAAAACCCAAAACCAAAACCAAGATTTTCTGGTTCTGGAAGTTCTATTTTTTCAGAACTTACAGTGACGGTCGACCGGCCCGGTCGACCGATGTGCACAATACTGTGCACGTCTATATCAGTCGACCGACCCGGTCGACCGAAGTTCATTTACGTTTACGGGAGTTTTCGGTCGACCGACCCGGTCGACCGATGAGCCCCAACGGTCATATTTTTGACCGTTGGCGGTCGACCGACCCGGTCGACCGGACTCTGTCAAAAGTTCTGACAGGTCCAACAGCTAGTTTTTCTGACTGTTTTTCTTTTTGAGATTTGTCTCCAACGAGTTTTTGAGGCTGTTTTTGACCCCTATAAATAGAGGGTCACCTCATATTGATTAGACAACAATTGCAAAATATTTCTTAAGAGTTTTACAAAGATTTTCAAAGCTTTCTTTCATAAAAGATTTTCCAAAGCCTAAATTCCCAACACCCAACTTGTAGCCTATTCCTCTAGCTTCTCTCTAGATTTTGCACACCACAATCCCAAAGCTTTACATCTACATATTTGGTTCTAGGATTGTGCAAGTGAGCTTTTGTAAAGTGATCAAGTGTGATCACTCAATTCTTCTTGGAGTGAAGTTGTAGAGGCATCGGCCTCAAGGGAGCTAGTGAGCTTCGGGTGGTGTTGCGGCATCACAAGTGTAAGGGACAAGTGTGTCCTTATATTGGCGATCCGGTGGGATCAACGATAGTAGTGCAAATCCTTCAAGTGTGAAGGCGGGGACGTAGAGCGTGGCTCGAACCTCGGAAACACATCCTTGCGTTTGCGTTTGATCAATTTTCTCTAACTCTACTCCTTTCAATTCTTGCACCTTAATTGTTGTATTTATTACAAGTCTTTATTTGTGCTATTTGTGTGTGAAAGTTTTAATTTAAGCAAAATTGCCATAATTCATATAGCCATCACCTATTCACCCCCCTCTAGGTGATTTCAATTGGTATCAGAGCCTAACCCTACAACTTAGGTCTAACAACCTTAGGGAGATCCATATTTGGCTATATTCATTTGTGTTGCATTTACATTTGCTTGTGCATTCATGGCATTCATGGACTTTTCTAGCATTAAATCCCCACCCAAGTTTGATGGTTTAAACTTCCCCATTTGGAAGGTGAAAATGAATCTCTTCCTTAAATCCCTAGGAGTTAGGGTAGCTAGGGCCATTACCAAAGATTTTATAGAACCCACTAGTAATGAGAGCACATGGTCCGAGGATACTTCCAAAGACTATGAGGCTAATGCTAGGGCACAATATGCATTGACCCAAGCATTGAATGAAGATGACCTTGCACGCATAATAAATTGTAAATCCGCATTTGAGGTTTGGAACATACTCATTGTGACTCATGAGGGAACGTCTCAAGTCAAGAGAGCCAAAGTTGACTTGCTACGTTCTCAATATGAGAACTTCTATATGTTTGATAATGAGAGCATTGATGACATGCTCACCCGTTTTACAAAAATAACTAATGCTCTTTCTTCCTTAGGCGACAAGATTGATAATGATCAAAAGATAAGGAAGGTGATTAGAGCTCTTCCCAAAGCTTGGGAAGTCAAGGCGACAACCCTCAAGGAGCTAAACGACAAAGAGGAGATGGACTTCTCCGGCTTCATCGGAAATCTCAAGACGCATGAGATGGAGATGAAAGTTAGAGAAGAAAGGGAGGCACCAAAGAAGAAGACCATTGCCTTCAAAGCCGCTCCTACCATACACGAAGAGGATGACTCATCGGAAGATTGCGATGAGGATTTCGCCATGCTCATCCGGAAGGTGGGCAAGATGTTCTACAAGAAAGGACGGCAAAGTAACTTCCGAAGAGGGAAGCCTCAAGGAAGGTACGAGAAGAAAAGAGATGAACCCGGTCCTTGCTTTCATTGCAAGAAGATCGGTCATCTAATTGCCGATTGCCCCGCTCTACAAGCAACCACATCCAAGAATGGGCAAAGAAAGAAGAAAGCCTTGGCCGCTACATGGGATGATTCGGAGTCGGAATCCGAAGAGGAGCACGACGCCGCCAACATGTGTTTCATGGCACAAGGAGAGGACACTTCTAAGGTAACATTTGAAAACTCTCTTGATGATGATGATCTCACTATGGATGAACTAGCACGTTTCTTTGAGGAATTGCAACATAGATATGAGATTTCGCAATCTCATAATAAAAAGTTAAAAAGGGAAAATGATGTTTTTAAAGAATAAATTTGAATTAGTAGTAAATGAGAAAAATGCCTTATCTAGTTCATTTGATAAATTGAAAAATGATTTTGAAAAATATAAACTAGCTAGTAAAGGCAAAAACCCCATGGTTTCAATTGATAAAAATGATTTTGTTGAGATCCAAAAACGTGTTGAAGTTTTGGACTCAAATTTAAAAAGCTATACATTTGATTTGAAAAAGATAGCATCTAAATTTCCTAAGGGAGCCCCCCAAGGGAAACATGCACAACATACACATACACATGCACGGAAACATGCACACACTCATAAGCATGCATTCATGTACAATAGTGGTAGAATTTATATTTGCACACATTGTGGCCGCAAAGGCCATTTAGAAAAATTTGTTATGCTAAGAACAATGTTAAAAATAAATTTGTTTGGGTTCGCCCCGGATCTAACCCCAAAGGACCCACTAAGATTTGGGTACCAAAAGAGCCACCGATTTCAAATGAAACAGGTATAGGTGGATCTACCCCCTCCAAGACTTAGGAGGAGGTGGTGCCCGGGTGGTTGATGCATCGGAGCTTAAAGAACAAATCAGCATGCATCGCTATCGTGGAGGCACCTATTTGTGGAGATTGCCCGTAAATTGGTAACATCTCCATTTAAGAGTTTTTTTTAATTTTGTATATACAATTGTTATAGGATTGATAGTTTAGTTTTATGCTTCATTGATACATGATTAGTATAAACTTGCAACTCTAACATGATTGTATATGCCATGTTCAATTTTGATTTTTTTTTTGACATGTATACATATGTATAGAATTGATAGTTTGCTTTTGTATTCTATTGATATATGCTTGTATAGAACTACCTTTCTATCATGATGTATATGTGCCTTGTGTTAACTTTTATATCTTTGTTTCATGCCTTGTTCATCACATGTCCACATGTATAGTTTAGTATTTGTGATTATATACTTATATGCATATACACATTATTTTCATAAATAAAAATTAAACATTTGTAAATTTTCTTATTTAAGCAAATACCTTAAAGATGGCAATTGCGCACCTAAACTCATTCAAGAGGAATCAAGAGGATGAAGTTCAGAACCCGTCACTGGGTATTCGGCTTCAACATCTTTAAAATCTTTGTTTAAATATGAAAATAAAATTAAAATTGGATTGCTTGTATTTTGATGTTTGTAAAGACTTAATGAAGATTTAAAAACTGTTGGTGTGTTCCTATATGCTTAATATATAATACCTGTTTTAGATTACAAAATTACTTAAAATTTTTTTTTGGGCTATTTGCTGTTAGCTGTTTTTCAGGCAAAGCCGGTCGACCGACCCCTAAATCTCCGGTCGACCGACTCTGCCTGAGAGAAAATTTTTTTTATTTTTTTGTGTGCTACCGGTCGACCGACCAGAATTCCGGTCGACCGATGCTGGCCTGCTGTGGTCTCGGGATATTTCGGTCGACTGACCCGGTCGACCGATATCATTTACAGAGCTCTCGGTTGGATTCGGTCGACCGGACCGGTCGACCGATCGTCGTGTTTTTGCCCAAATCTGCTATATAATTTCATTTTCTCTCTCTCTCTCTCTCTCATTTCACTCAGCAACCGAAAACCCCAAAATTTCCCCATATTTGATTTCTCTCCAATCCTTCAACCAAATCCAAATCTTTTTAAAACCCATCTCAAATCCTTCATTCCACCTTCAGATCTTCGATTTCAACAACTTCCAACCACCGGATTCGAAGAATTTCAGGATTTTTCAGTTAGGGTTTTGGATTCTCAATCAAGGTAAAAATCGAATTTTTATTGTGAATCTTCACTTCAAGCTTAGATATCTCTATTCCTTTGTCACTATTTTAGGTTGCTTAGCTTCTAGATCGTGCCATAATCTTGATTTCACCTAAAAATCAAATTTTTATTCATCATGCCTAAGAGATCTCGTACTGAGAAGGGGAAGGGTATTGCCCAACCCTCATCTCAGGGTCCTAGACCCGTACGGCCCTTTAGAAATGATCTAGCTGAAGATAGATACTCCCACCTCTCCACTAGAAATATCAATTCAGGGAGATTTGTTACCATTCAGGATTTTGAACATCTAGGTATCCCTCAAATCCTGCAAAATAATAATCTAGTTGAGTTCTTGACCATTAAGGAACAAGTATACACTTCCCTTGTTCCTTACTTCTATGCCAACTATGAATTTGATGGTAACCGGATCACATCTAGAATTCTAGGTAGGGAAATCGACCTCTCTATCGGTCGGTTTGCTAGGATTCTGCATCTCTCCACTGGCGGAGCAGATGTGTATTCTCATGATTTACATGATTTCGAATTTCCTAAGGGTGAGTCCTCACTCACCGCCTCTACCCTGATTCACGGGGATGACTACCCCGGCTTAGTTAGGAATGAGGTAGTGAGTCGATACACTCTTCAATCTCAAGTCCTTGCCAAGATTATCTTTTTCAACATTGTCCCCAAACATGGCGAGTATAGCCATGCTAGGGGTTGTGTCCCCTTGATTATCTATTGTCTGCTTAAAGGGATTAAGGTCAACTTTCCTAGAGTTATTGCATCTCATATGGGCTCTGATCAGATCGTACTGCGGGTAGAAGTTTGCCCTACGGCATGCTTATTACCCATCTTCTTCGAGCTCTTGACTTTGATCTTTCTGCCGAAACTCCTTCAAGCCCCCTGACAAACATCAATGGAGTCGTCCTGAAGATGATGGAAGCACAGCTGCGTAGACACGCTCCTGTGCAACCACCTCATCCTCCTGCTGGTCCTGGCTCATCTTCAGCACCAGGATCTTCTTCTTCTGCAGCACCTGCATTTCCTCCTGAGTTACTAGCTCTTCTCTCTTCGGAGGTCCGCACTCAGATCGAGGCGCACCAGGCCTGGGTTCGTGCGGAGATGGATGCTCGTGACGCTCAGGAAGCTGCTTTTCGGGCAGAGGTCAGGAACGACATGTCATACTTTGCTGACTCCATGAGATTCGTGGATGTCCAGTTTCAGGCTCTCTTTGCACAGTTTTCCATGACCGTTCCTGATCGTACTGCGACTGCTTGTCGTCTTCCGTCTACCGGTCCTCCATTCCCTCCCAGAGCTCGTGCTTCAGTTCCACCACCGCGGACCAGAGTCGATGGCATTGACCCAGATGAGGTCATTTCTTCAGGCGAAGACGCTGGTGACGAAGAGCAGACGGCTGATGAGGAAGCTGGAGATGATGATGAGTGACCTCCCCTTTTGATGATGTCAAAAAGGGGGAGAGTTATTTTGAGAGAGTTATCTTGAGAAAGATATTTGTGATATTTTGTGTTGTAGTACTTTATGTGTTTGGATATTTGTGTGTTTTGGACATGTAGTATTTTTGTTATGGACATGCAGTATTTATTTGTGTTTTAGACATGTATTTGGATTTCTACATGTATGCTTTGTGGACGTATTTCTTTATATGTATCCATGTTCTATCTTGATATATGACATAAGTATTTGTCCTATGTTATGAGTACTTGTTGACATGGAAATATGTGTTTATCATTTTATATACTATGCCCACATACGATTTTTGTCATTTAAGATATGCTTGTGTTGAGGGGGAGCTTCACTTGAAGTCTCTACCCAAAATATTTTGTGATAACTACATATGTTTTGCCATCATCAAAAGGGGGAGATTGTTGGCCCAAAGGCCATTATCCCAGTTATTTTGATGATAACAAACATATTTAGTTATGTATTAACATGTTTTATTTCAGAATATTTCAGGTTATTTAACAGGTTATTTTTGACGGCTCCGCTAAAAGACTCACAAGTTTGGACGCCGCTAAAATGAAGATTCCCAAGCTACGCACAACTAGGATGCTTTGGGATCAAGATGATGAAGTGAAGATCAAGACAAGATCAAAACGACAAAGAAAAACAAAATTTGTAATTGTATTTTTATTTTAGACATTTTGTCAAAACTAGATATTAGAAGTAGAGCTATGGGATCATCACACACACACATTTCAGTTAGGCTTCAAAAAGATTTTTCAATTCCATTTCTAACTTAGTTTTTAAAAGAGAACATATTTGAAAATACGCGTTTTAGAAAAACAATAGTTTTTGGAAAAACATTTTCATTGAAAAACAAGTTTGTGTTCAAAAGAATTTTATCAAACTACTTTTAACATGTTTGAAGTATGACACATGCTTGTACTTCATGTTTTTACAAGTTCCAAAATCTTACCCAAAACCCAAAACCAAAACCAAGATTTTCTGGTTCTGGAAGTTCTGTTTTTTTCAGAACTTACAGTGACAGGTCGACCGGCCCGGTCGACCGATGTGCACAATACTGTGCACGTCTATATCAGTCGACCGACCCGGTCAACCGAAGTTCATTTACGTTTACGGGAGTTTTCGGTCGACCGACCCGGTCGACCGATGAGCCCCAACGGTCATATTTTTGACCGTTGGCGGTCGACCGACCCGGTCGACCGGACTCTGTCAAAAGTTCTGACAGGTCCAACAGCTAGTTTTTCTGACTGTTTTTCTTTTTGGGATTTGTCTCCAACGAGTTTTTGAGGCTGTTTTTGACCCCTATAAATAGAGGGTCACCTCATATTGATTAGACAACAATTGCAAAATATTTCTTAAGAGTTTTACAAAGATTTTCAAAGCTTTCTTTCATAAAAGATTTTCCAAAGCCTAAATTCCCAACACCCAACTTGTAGCCTATTCCTCTAGCTTCTCTCTAGATTTTGCACACCACAATCCCAAAGCTTTACATCTACATATTTGGTTCTAGGATTGTGCAAGTGAGCTTTTGTAAAGTGATCAAGTGTGATCACTCAATTCTTCTTGGAGTGAAGTTGTAGAGGCATCGGCCTCAAGGGAGCTAGTGAGCTTCGGGTGGTGTTGCGGCATCACAAGTGTAAGGGACAAGTGTGTCCTTGTATTGGCAATCCGGTGGGATCAACGATAGTAGTGCAAATCCTTCAAGTGTGAAGGCGGGGACTCGAACCTCGGAAACACATCCTTGCGTTTGCGTTTGATCAATTTTCTCTAACTCTACTCCTTTCAATTCTTGCACCTTAATTGTTGTATTTATTACAAGTCTTTATTTGTGCTATTTGTGTGTAAAAGTTTTAATTTAAGCAAAATTGCCATAATTCATATAGCCATCACCTATTCACCCCCCCTCTAGGTGATTTCACTTCCCTTATTCTCGCCTTCTATCGGACCTTGATAAGAGAATGTCCGAGTTTTATCATGTAAACCTAAGTTTTAGGATGAACTTTCACTCGATTTTTACGTGAATAGTTCCAATGCACAAGGGTTATGTTCGCCTATGATCCATCATAAGGCTATCTTCAAAAAGTTAGAAATTAGTGGGAGCACTTAGTAGAAAGTTAGCCATGCATTTTACAACTAAAAAAAAAAAATCTACTTTAACAAACCACCAAAACATTTTCCAATAATTCTTCGAACAACTTGTTTTCACTTTTCAATTCATTATTTGGAAACAAAGAACTTTCTTTCTTCTTGAACTATGAAGCCGCATCAAGCTTCCATCGCTCTCCCTCCTTGTGAATACGACCCGTATAGCCACTTTTCTACTACGGAAGAATCGCAAAAGCAGTAATATTAACCTACACTCTTTTACTTATTCTTGTACTTGCTTTTTGTCGATCAAATTTTGGCGCCGTTGCCGAGGAGGGAACGGATTTGTTATTCAATACTAAAGATTGTTCTTTGTTTTTATGTGTAGGAGAAGTACCAAGGAGCTCACTATCAAGGGAAGCCTCGAAAAAATTCGTGTAAAAGCGAGTTTTTCCGATTGAAGTACTAACAAACTCGTTTGTAGGGTTGCCGAAAGCCGCTAAAAAAAATTGCTTTCTAAAATTGCGTCCTCCGATTCTAAACCATGAAATTTGGGAAGAGTGTTGATGAATTAAATTTTTAGCATCTAAGGAAACTAAAAATTTAGAAAGCAATTTTTTTTTATGGTTGAGTTGGTGTTGTGTGGTTGGGTTGTTGTTGGTGGAGGTGGTGATGGTGGTTAGTGGTGGTGGTGGTTGTGGTGGTGGTGGTGATGATTGGTGGTGTTGGGGAGTTAGAGGAGGAGGAGGAGGTGATGATGGGGTAGTTGGAGTGGTGAATTTGGTGGAGGAGGTGATGAATTTTGGAGGAGGAAGGGAGGTGATGGTGGTGGGTTTTGTTGAAATTGGAGGGTGGAGGGGTGGTGGTTGAATGAAAAGGAGTTGGTGGAGTGGAGAGGGGGGTGAGGGAGGGGGTGACCGGCCTAGGGACGGCCGCGGGGTGGTGGTGGTGATGGTGGAGGCGGCGGCCATGGAGAGGAGTTGGTGTTGGTTTGTTTAGTTGAAGCGGTTTGGAGTTTGAAATTGAATTGGAAGAATGAGAAGGAGAAGGAAAATGGAAGTGTTTTTAATAGAGAAGGGAGAGGATTTGTGATGATGAAAAGGGATGGAGGGGGGAAGGACCGGTTGCAGCAACAGCCCATCATGCCTCTGTGGCCGCTGCTGCGGTTGTGGAGCAGGAACTCAGGGTATAGGGGGAGTCAAAGGGGGGAAGAAAAGATAGAAAAAGAAAAAGAAAGGAAATAAAAAAATAGAAAAAGAAAATAAAATAGTATAAAAAATTTTATTATTAAATAATTTATTTATTATAATTTCTATAAGTACAAAGTAGGGGATTAGAAAAGGAAAAGTAAGAAAAAAATTGTCGGTAAATAATATTATTATTTTAATAGGCGCGAAATTTGACTGTTTCAGAAACGTTTCCAAAAATTCTTTAAAATATCAAATATTATTCTAGACACTCAGTGAAATCAGATTCAAGAAATTCAATATAATTTTTAAATTAAAAATCCTAAAATCTTCTGGCATTACCGGTCGACACCAGAATCGGTGAAATTTTTATAAATTTAGAAAAAATCTCAAAAAATTGTTTTTTGATAGAAAATAAAATTCTAAGAATCACCGTGAGAGCCATTTTTGAAAATTCAATCCCATTTAAATAATAAAAATCTGGGAATCAGTCAGCGATGCCACCGACACTAGTTTTGGAGATTTTGCAGAAAAATTCTGAAAAATTCTAGAAAATCATGAAAAATCTAAAATATTAGAAAAATAGTGTCTGAAACTAAAATCGATCAAATCAGACTACCAGAATGGTTAAACGGGCTATAGGCTGGTATCAGATTCCCAGTCCTGGTCAGGGCTTACTCTAGGTCTGAGAATCCAGATCCGATACTTAATAATATAAGCAATCACAACCTAAAAGCAAATACTGAAAGAAAATTGAACAATACGGTCAAAAAATTTTAGGACACGCACTGGGTACATATCCCAAGAAGGGGTGCTACAATCTATCCATCTAACAAAAATTTCGTCCTCAAAATTTTCAGAAGGAGATGAACATGAAAATAAAGAATTGATAAGATAAGATATGGAGTATATGAGAAAACTACCACTCAAGACTCGAACAGATGCGGGTAACGGTCATGAATGACGTCTTTCGTTCCCAAGTCGCTTCTCCCGGACTATGCCTGTTCCATGAAACTACCACCAACGGGATGGTCCGATCTTCAGGGTCTTAACACTTCTATCCATAATAGCCATGGTTGCTCAGTATATGAGAAATCCGGCTGCAACTTCAACTCTGAATAATCCAATACATGGCTCTCATCTCTGATATATCTTCTCAGCTGCGACACATGGAACACATGTGCACTTCTTCCAGTGATGGTGGCAGTGCCAATCTATAGGCCACTTCTCCCATTCGCTCCAATATCTCAAACGGCCCTATATACCTCGGACTCAGCTTCCCACGTGCACCTTTCTGATCACTCTCTTGGTCGGAGATATCTTCAGAAACACACGCTCTCCCATCTGAAACTCTAACGGTCTTCTATTAGAATCTGCCCAACCCTTCTGTCTGTCCCATGCCGCACGAAGGTGCTCTTGGATGGTCCTGATCTTATCCACTGCCTGTACTATCACATCTGGCCCCAAGTACCTTCTCTCACCAACTTCATCCCAACACAATGGTGATCTGCATCTCCTGCCATATAGGGCTTTAAACGGAGCCACTTGATGCTCGCCTGATAGCTGTTATTATAGGAAAACTCTACCAAATATAGATGGTCTTCTCACGATCCCTTGAAGTCTATCATACAAGCCCTCAACATATCTTCTAGGATCTGAATGGTCCGTTCGGACTGCCCATCTGTCTCAGGATGATAAGATGTGCTGAACTTCAGACGGGTCCCCAAACTCTCTTGAAGGCTCTCCCAGAAGTGAGATTTGAACCTTGTGTCTCTGTCCGACACGATACTCACATGAATTCCATGTAGTCGAACAACTCCCTTAAGTACTTGTCTGCTAGAAGCTCTGTAGATTATCCCACTCTGAATGGTATGAAATGTGCTGACTTAGTGAGACGGTCAACGACTACCCATACTGCATTATTCCCCTTTGGACTGTGGGTAGAGCGGTGACAAAATCTAAGTAACATGCTCCCACTTCCATTCTGGTATTGGCAAAGGCTGTAGTAATCCAGCTGGTCTCTAGTGTTCAGCCTTCACTTGCTGACATACTAGACACTTCGCCACATATTGTGCGATCTCTCTCTTCATCGCATTCTACCAGAAATGTTGCTTCAGATCCTGATACATCTTAGTTCCTCCAGGGTGTATAGAGTAAGCTGAGCTGTGGGCCTCAGCTAAGATCTTCTGTCTAATCTCCCCCTGAGGCACACAAATTCTGCCCCTGAAATAGAGTGAACCATCAGTATGATGCAAACATCTGACCTCAGCCCCGCTTTCACTTGCTCTCTGAACTTCAGCAATCTAGGATCTTCTCTTGAGCATCTCTGATCTCTTCCATCAGTGCCAGTTGGATCTGAAATGCCATCAACTGCATGGATCCACTGGCCCTCCGAATTACCATCAAATCTAGCCACCTCATCTCCTTGAGTAGCTCCTCTTGCTGAGTGAGCAATATAACCATGTTGGGCTTCAGATCTTCTACTCAGGGCATCCGACACTATATTAACCTTATCAGGATTGTACTGCAGATCTATATCATAATCTGCTATCAACTCAAGCCATCGCCTTTGTCTCATATCAACTCCTGAGTGAAAATATACTTCAAGCTCTTGTGATCGGTGTAAATCAACACTCGATCATCAAGCAGGTAATGCCTCAAATCTTCAACGCAAAGATCTCAATCATGTGTTGGGTAGTTCTTCTCATGAGGCTTTAATTGCCTGGATGCATAAGCCACCACATGTCCATGCTGCGTCAATATGCATCCAAGACCCTTCCCTGAAGCATCACTGTATACCATCATTCCTCCTTCCCTGAGGGTGTCTTCAAGATTGAAGCTGAAATTAACTTGTTCTTTAACTCCTCAAAAGCAGACGCACACTCCTCAGTCCATATGTACTTCTCTCCCTTCCTGGTAAGCTTGGTCAAAGGACTGCAATCTTTGAGAAGTCCTGCACGAACCTTCGATAATATCCAGCCAGTCCGATGAAGCTCCTGATCTCTGTTACGGACTTTGGAGTCGGCCAATCCTTTACTGCCTGAATCTTGCTGGGATCCACCGAGATTCCTTCCTTAGAAAACAACATAGCCGAAGAATGCTATACTCTCTAGCCAGAACTCACACTTACTAAGTTGGCATGAAGCTGCTCGAGTCGGAGCGTCTGTAGCACAACCCTGAGATGCTCCGCATGCTCCTCTTCATTTTTGGAATAGACAAAAATATTATCAATGAACACCAACATAAACTTATCAAAATATGGTGAGAAGATTCTATTCATCAAGTACATAAAGACTGCTGGGGCATTTGTAACTCCAAAGGGCATAACTAAGAACTCGTAATGATCATAGCGAGTCCTAAATGCTGTCTTCTGGATGTCTTTCTTCTTTACCTTCAACTAATGGTACCCTGACTGCAGATCTAACTTAGAGAACACTTGGGCCCCATGAAGTTGATCAAAGAGATCGTCAATCTTCAGCAAAGGGTACTTGTTCTTAATTGTGACTTTGTTTAATTCTCTGTAATCAATGCACAATCTCTTGCCACCATCCTTCTTGTTTGCCAACAACACTGGCGCTCCCCAAGGTAAGTACTCGGTCTAATCAGACCTTTGCTCGATTACTCCAGCAGCTACTCTTTCAATATAGCCAATTCAGTTGGTGCCATCCGGTACGGTGCTTTAGAGATGGGAGTCGCTCTTGGAATAAGGTCAATAAAGAACTCCACAACTCTATCAGGTGAAAGTCCTGATATTTTCTCAAATACATCCAGGAATTCATTCTACACTGACACCGTCTTCTTTTAATCTTCTGCAGTGGCACAATCCAATCGATCTTCCTTCTGGAGGGACTTGCGTTCTCCAAAGAACTGAAATCTGGTTGGTATGGAATCCTGAATATCACCTTCTTGTTCCGACAGTCAATCACCGCATGATACTTGCTGAGCCAAGTCATACCTAGGATCACATTGTACCCTCTAGTGTCCAGTACGAACATGTCGGCTTCTAACTTCCTATCACATAACTTCACAGTGCACGCCTTGCAAATCTTATTAGTAATGACTACCCCATTCCCCATACTAATTTCCCACTGGTCACCCATGCATACTAGGGGTAAAGAATGTAAAGCAATAAATCTACAGGATATGAAGTAATGTGATGCACTGGAGTCAAAGAGTGATAAGACTGGAACTGAGTGGACCGAGATTGTACCTGCCACTACTTCTCCTGATGCATAGCTTCTTCAGCTGTCAAGTTGTAGGCCTGGCCTCTTCCGTGGCCTACTCCAGTCCTGGGTTCCCTCTGAGCCTGACCCAGAGTCCGACGCTGGGGAGGAAGTGAAGCTCCTCTGCCTACTGCCCCTGGATTCCTCCTCATCGGTGGTGCTGAAAATGCTGGGGGAGCTGCTCGAGCTGGAAGTGCTGGTGGTGCCACTCGCACTGGAAGTGCTGGAGGTGATGGAGCTGCATTCCAGGTTTTCTTGAATGGACACTCTCCTATCGAGTGGTTGCTGGATCCGCATGCCAAACATAGTCCATTGGCCATACGATAGTTCTGCTGATTGTGCTCAGGCTTCTGACAGTATCCAACACCAGCTGCTGAGAAGGAGGCTGAAATGGCCGCTTGACTACTGGGGCACCAAAAAATTTGACTGGATTCCCTCATGCACCTGCTGGAATTGGCGCTTCATAGGCTTGTATTGCAGCTCAACTCTCCTCTTCTTCTCCAATCCCTGCTCCACATCACGAACTACAGAAAGAACTTGAGAGTATGTCTTCAGCTGGTGGGGTATAAGCAACATCTGGATATCTACCCTCAATCCTTGCTGAAATCTGCTAGCTCTCTTCTCCTCGTCGGCCACCATATATGGTGCAAACCGACAAAGTCTCAGGAATTCAGCAGCATACTCATCCACCGATTGATTCCACTATTGCAGCTTGATAAACTACTCCTCCATCTCCTTCTGAGCAGTTGCAGGGGAAAAACCTCTCATAGAAGCCCTTCGAGAACTGGTCCCAAGAGATGGACTTCTCCAGCCTCACCTCTTCGGCTAGCCACCAAGTCCTCACTACATCCTTCAGCTGGATCTTGGCCACTTCTACCTGGTTCTCATCAGAAATTCTGGCCGCCTTCAGAAGATCAATCATGTCGATCAACCACTGCTCTACATCCAAGGGCGAAAATTCTGCCGGCTGCAATCTCCTGAAATCTGATATAGTACCCGGCCTCTGCTCCCGGAGTGCAGTCAACAATCCTTTCCGTAAGAGCTCTGTCTACTATTGTTGGATATTCATCATCCCCTAGAATATCCTCATCATGTCGTTCTCCCCGTATGGACCTTCATGGGAAGTGCTGGGACCGTTACCCCCGTCTCTTCATATTCGAGCCAACTGAAAAGGTGACAGAATATGAGATTTCAGAAATTAGGGGATGGATTTCAAGGAAAGAATAGATAATTTCATACTTGTGATTGGAATGTATAGTAGTAAAGACTTGTGTGACTCAGTCGCAAATTAACCCAATATTAATTTGCAGACTAGCTGCATTGAAGGTGTGAGAGCCTAGGCTCTGATACCAACTTATGGCGCCCCGATCCGGCGGGTACGGTGATGCCACTGTAGCGTACATATGCAGGGCGATGGTACCATCACGTATATACGCTAAGCATCAATACAACACAATACATGGATCAGAGTGCGAAAATTACGTGGTGTTATACATTCTAATACAAAATAGTACTAGTACTTAGTCATCACAGATTATGACATAATATTATATAAAAATATACATCACTAGATAGTACAAAAGTAGATTGTATAAGGTACAAAAGATAGAACTCGCGAGCTGGAAGAGGGAATCTCACGAGCGGGAAAGACGAGATGGAACTATGGCTGATCCCGCCTGCTCCTCGAAGTAGGCCTGATCCACAGCTGAAGGGTTCACCTCGGTCCAACCTGCAAAATCTGAACATACAAATCCAGGGTGTTAGTGGGCAAGCCAGCGAGTGCAAAAAGAAGCCAAGTGGTAAGTATAAATAAAAGTAAGTGCATCAGGTCATATATATGTACCTAAATCAATAAGCATGGAATAACCACAATAAATAGTGAAATATGAAAATGACATTAGAATTTATATGGCATGAAATAAAAGCAAGTATAGCAGGTTAAATGCCATGTAATCAAATTAGCAAGTAAGGAATAACTACAATAAATAACAAGTAATAGAATTCATGTAACACTAAGTCAATTATCGAGTTATTATTAAGACTCGTTCAATTGTATGTTTCGGTATATGACCGGTGCCATATACTTTCGCATACAAGCCGAGTGAGATTTGTTATTGAAAATTAATGGGGAATGACAAACCATGTTTAGAATGGGTCCCGTGCATGCCCGGGACAATGGTCCAGGAGTATCCAGTACTGAGCCGGAACATACCGCTAGGCATCGGGACTTACTATACGCCTGAAGATCTTATTATACGCCCGAACAGGAATAGAGTGTCACTGTTCCCCATAGGGATATACCAGGGGATTATAGCACACCCGGCAGGCAGGCAAGGGGGTAGGGGTGCCAGTACACCCCTTGAAAACGCTTGGTAGCCTCCAAGTCGAATCCAACGGGAATAGTTGTACAACATATGTATGCCACCATAAACACAGAAGCTATATCGATACCCATCAATTTCCCCCGTTCCGGTGTAAGTTGTTTAAATATAACAGCGTGTTAAATAGTAATGTCCACAGGGTATTCACAAAAGTCCAATATCCATGGTTATCCTATTACGGGGTCAAGAGTAGTATAATATCAGGAGTAATGTCAGGAGCCTCCCTATTTTCGGGGTTCAAGTATACAGGAGTTCAGGAGTACAAGAGTCCAAGAGTACCAAATATCTGGTAATAATATAATAATCATGCCAAGTCCCCGTAAAAGTAATGGTCATGAATATGCCATATAATACAAGTATCAGGGGTGGTAGTGTCCGGTCAAGGGTCACAATGTCAAGTCAATGTACTTATAGCACATGAAAGCATGTCATATACCGGGTGTCAGGATTAAGTGTTAAGTATGGCATATATCGAGTACCGGTATCTAAATATCAAGTGCCATGGGATAGGTTTCAAATATCAAGTGCCGGTGTAAATACTGATTGCCGATGTCATAAATCATATATCAAGTGTAACATACCAAGTGTCGGTATAAATACTGAGTGCCGGTGTAAATACCGAGTGCCGGTGTCATAAATCATATATCAAGTGTAACATGCCAATTGTCAGTGTAAATACTGAGTGTCGGTGTACATACTGAGTACAACAACATATATTAACTTGTGTAGCAGGTATCTTGTGCTAAAAATTACATTAGAAAGTAAGGTATTAAACATTACGGTGGTAACAAGTTGCTCCTATATTAATTAACATGCTATAAACATTTGAGTGGTAGTTATTAAGCATAAATAAATACTCGCCTAAAATCCGGGATGCAATACCGAGAAAAAGTCGTCCGGGGAGTCCGCTAACACGCGCCATCATGTTATTAGCCCATAAAATATTAAAATATATACATATACATATTATATATTATATTTAGAGAGGGAATGAGAGAGGAGAGAGAGAGAAGAGAGAAAGTTGTAGGAAGGAGAGTGAGAGAGAAAGAGAGAGAAATAGGGTATTTATAGAAAGAAATAGGAATGAAAAATGGGGCGTATGGTTGTAAATATAGGGTAGTAATTTGAGGGAGTGGTGAAGGGTATTTTAGGGAAGTGGAAAAGTGAGTTGATTTAGGGAAAAGAAATGAAAAGGAAAGAAAGAAAAAAGAATGGAGGGGAGGGGTGGCCGTCGGCCACCGCCAGTGCCGGCGGCTAGGTGGCGGCGGCGGCGCCACCGGCGGAGGTGAGCGGCACGCGGGGCCTAGGGGGAGGAGGGAGGTGGAGTTGGTGTTGTGTGTTGGGGTTGTTGTTGGTGGAGGTGGGGTGATGGTGGTTGGTGGTGGTGGTGGTGGTGATGATTGATGGTATTGGGGAGTTAGAGGAGGAGGAGGTGATGATGGGGTGGTTGGAGTGGTGAATTGGTGGAGGAGGTGGTGAATTTTGGAGGAGGAAGGGAGGTGATGGTGGTAGGTTTTGTTGAAATTGGAGGTGAAGGAGTGGTGGTTGAATGAAAAGGAGTTGGTGGAGTGGAAAGGGGGTATGGGGAGGAGGTGGTGGCCGGCCTAGGGACAACCGATAGTGGTGGTGGTGATGGTGGAGGCGGCAGCCATGGAGAGGAGTTGGTGTTGGTTTGTTTAGTTGAAGTGGTTTGGACTTTGAAATTGAATTGGAAGAATGAGAAGCAGAAGGAAAGTGGAAGTGTTTTAATAGAGAAGGGAGAGGATTTGTGATGATGAAAAGGGATAGAGGGGGAAGATGGGCTGGGTGTAGTAGCAGCCATCATGCCTCTGTGGTCGCTGCTGTGGCTGTGGAGCAGGAACGCAGGGCAGGGGGGAAGTCAAAGGGGGAGAAAGAAAAGAAAGAAAAAGAAAAAGAAAAAAGAAAAAGAAAAAGAAAAAGAAAGGAAATAAAAAATAAGAAAAAGAAAATAAAATAGTATACAAAATTTTATTATTAAATAATTTATTTATTATAATTTCTGGAAGTACAAAGTAGGGGATTAGAAAAGGAAAAAGTAAGAAAAGAAATTGTCGGTAAATAATATTATAATTTTAATACGGCGAAAATTTGACTGTTTCAGAAACGTTCCAAAAAATTCTTAAAAATAGCAAATATTATTCTAAGATGCTTAATGAAATCAGATTTAAGAAATTCAATGTATTTTTCAAATTAAAAATCCTAAAATCTTCCGGGTTACCGGCCAACACCAGAATCGGTGAAAATTTTGATAAATTTAGAAAAATCTCAAAAAATGTTTTTAGATAAAATGAAATTTTAAGAAGCACCGTGAAAGCTATTTTTGATAATTTAATCCCATTTAAAAAATAAAAATCAGAGAATCAGTCAGCGATGCTGACCGACACCGGTTTGGAGATTTGCAGAAAAATTCTAAAAATTCTAAAAAATCATGAAAAATCTAAAATATTAGAAAACAGTGTCTGAAACGTTAAATCAGACTACCAGAATGGTCAAATCGGGCTACAGGCTCGTATCGGGTTCCCAGTCCGAGTCAGGACTTACTCTAGGTCTGAGAATCCAGATCCGATACTCAATAATATAAGCAATCACAACCTAAAAGCAAATACTGGAAGAAAATTGAACAATACGGTAGAAAAATTTGGAACACGCATCTGGGTACGTATCCTGGGAACGGGGTGACAGGTAACCTAGAGGTTTAGCGGCTTGTTGCACGTGCTAAGTGCAACCGTGACTCCTACGAAAGTGAGTTAGGTTAGGGTTAGCTATACTTTTTGTTTTGCTCAAGGACGAGTAGAAGATAAGTATGGGGGTGTAATCATACACGTACATTACATGTTTTCATATCATATGTGTCACATCTCTGCATTTGTGTTAAATAAAACTCTGCTATTTAATATATTTCATGTTTAGTGATGTAAAGTGTAATTAAGAAAGAAAACAGAGAGATTGAAGATTTATCCAATTAAATCCAAAAGTTCAAAGAAAGAGGATTGATTCAAATTCAGATGTTTTAAAATCAATCTTATCTGCAAACCAGATCTATCAAATGTGATAATACTAATCAAACTGCAAGTAAAAATGAATTTTGAGGACCTAATTGGTTGAGCTGAAGATTAAAGGATATATTGTCAAATCCAAAGCAGAAACTGAAAATCCTGAAAGTACACTAGAGGGGGGTGAATAGGTGTACGGCTAATCTATGAACAAAAATGCAAAAATTAAAATTAATTGCAACACACTTAGTGTAACCAACGAGTGTAGCCGAATTCCCGGTGAAGAGCTCTGGACTAACTCCTCTTGATTCCTCTGAATAAGAGTTGAGGTGCTATATGAAGCTCTCGTGGTTAAACACAAGTGAGGCACACAAACAGACACAACCAAGCATGTAAGAGTGATATGACAGTTATGAATGATGCAAGGCACAATGTAAGAGAGAGTTAGAGAAAGTGGATCAAACGCAAACACCAAGATATGTTTCGAGGTTCGAGCACACAGCTCTACGTCCTGCCTTCACACAGAAGGATTTTCACTAACTCGTCCACATAGGACTTCCCACACAGGGAACCTCCACTGAGGATTTGGGCAATACAATAACTGGGAGTACACAACTCCTCTCTCAAATACAACACAACCTCTACACTTAGAGGCTAGGCACAAAGCCACCACAAACACAATCACCTCACACTTGAGAGATTCCAACACAATCTCCACCTCTCACTAGAGGGAGCCAAACAACACTTCCATAATCACCTCTACATTAGAGGGATACCAACTAATCAGTTCTCACTAGAGGGATATCACAAAGATGGAAGGTTTATAACTTGGTGATCACAAAGACCACAAACAACTTCTTTCCCACAAAACAAAGATCCTAATAGATAGGATAGTAGATAAGCTCAAGTGTGAGAAATCAAGAAGTTTGGAATCAAATAACAAAGAAAAATACTTGGGAAAATAATTAGAATAGATGTAGAATGAAGATCAAAACAAATATCCCAAATCTCTATTTCTTTGATTTTTTCTAACCCTTAAAAACAAATAAAGATGAATCTTTTTGCCTTAAAAACTCTTTTGAAAACTTGTATTAAAATACTTGAGAAGATAGAAATTTTGGCTCTTAAAATTCTTGTTGAAAATAGCTCTTGAATGGGGTATTTATAACCCCCAGAAAATCTGCCTGTTGGCAGCTGGAAAGGGCCAGAATGCCCTTCCGTTGGCCGGCCGGCCAACGGTCAAAAATGTGACCGTTGAGCCCAACGGTCGACGCCCGGTCGACCGTGCTAGATCCAGAGAGCAATTGCTCTCTGATCGGTTGACTGCCCGGTCGACCAGGCCAAGGCTTACGGTCGACCGCCCGGTCGACCGCCCCACCCGAGAGTGGGGTGACTTCAGTCGGTCGACTGCACGCTCAAACGGCCAAGCCAACTTGGCCTTTGTGCATGTCTCGTGCACATCGGCCGACCGGGTCCGGTCGACCGCAAAGCCTGGCAGCTGATTTTTAGAACTTCAAAACTTGTCTTTTCATTGTCAAATAAATCCCATAAAATCTTTAAAATTCTATAAAAGTAGGTTTTTGTTATACCTTTGAAATCCAAATATGTTTGAGTAAAAATCAAATCATGTTACAAATATTTTGAACCATTTTTGTGACTTACAAATTTTTCTGAAAACCAAAATCCATATTTTTCAAAACTTGGATTTTTGAAATGAAAAATCGTTTTCTCCAAAACTCATGTAAGTACAAAAAATGCTATTGAAACAACTTTGAAGCATATAGTATATGGATAGAATCCAATATACATATAAAGATTTATATATCAATGTTTTTGACCTAAAAGCCAAGATCGGTTAAGCCAAAAAACCAAAAACGAAACATGAAACTTGTGTGTTGTGAACTTGAGCATATCACACTGTCTAACTTTACAATAGATCTAAACTAACTATTCTAAAACAAACCGAGGTTTTCTTGTAGAGCGCCATCTCCAAGTCGACTCGATACAAACCTAATCCACCGAGCTTGACTCCAAACGAGTGCTAGATATGAACTTGACGCTCGGGCTCTTGAATCACCAAGTGAAAGCTCCAAAATACCTTTGTTGAAGCTAATCACCTACTAATATCTTGGTTAAATGTCTAAAACTAAATATCACAAGATTATTAGTAAACTATAACTACATGAGTTAATCATCATCAAAACTAGAGTGGAAGGTCTCTGGGCCAACAATCTCCCCCTTTTGATGATGATAAAACTCATGGAGTTATATATGCATGGATTAAAGTTAAGCTTCAAAGAAGCTCCCCCTTAACTCATGCATAGCAATAAATAACAAGATATGGAATGAATATTATACATGAATATGCATAAACATGTATAAAATAATGAAATAAACATGCTCTTGATACCAAACTTTTAAAATAAATTCCTTTTCCTTTTGTTTAAAATAACATGTTCTTAAATACCAATTGAAAATATAAACTTAAAATAAACATGTTCTTTAAATAATACTCTTGATACCAATAAAAATTTCAATTGAAAGCTTTATCAATAAAAGCAATAAAAGCTCTTGATACAAATCAATAAAAACTCTTGATACCAATTGAAAGATAATCAATAAAAACTCTTGATACAACAATAAAAATTTTAACAAAAATTCTTGATATCAATAAAACACAAAAAACAACAAAATATGTTCTTGTATCCATGCTCTTGATACCAATATTAACAAAACATCAAAACATCAAACAAACTCTATTGATACCAATATGAAACAAACTTTGATATAAACTTACAAATAAATAATAAACATGCATATAAACTCAAATACTTCTCCCCTTTTTGTCAATCATCAACAAAGGGGTTAAAGTAAACAATAAAACAATGTCTCTCCCTTTTTGTCTTAAACAAAAAATATCAACAAGGGGTGAAATCAAATCAAAACATTTTGATGCCAAAAATATATCAATTTTAGTGCATCATGATATCAACTAAAAATAAATAAAACATAATCAATTGAAAGTACATAAAACAAATGTTTTTAATATAAATTTAAATAACCATGTCTATATTATACCAATTGAAAGTAAATAAAACATTTTGAAGAATTCAACCAAAAATTTTGATATCAAATGAAAGATGTAAACATATAAGTAATCTTGATACCAATTGTAAAAATTAGTACCAATTGAAAATATTTTACACTTTTGATACCAATTTGAAAAACATAAACCAATCTTTTTGGCTAAACACAAAACTCATTTTACAATGTAGATACCAAATAGAGAATAATATCAATTTAATATTTTTGATACCAATATTGAAAATGAGACATATTCCAATTGAAAATGATTTTTCATTAAGAGCGAATGATACAAAAAAAAATCAATATCATTTTTCAATCATTTTTCAACATGAAGTGTGGGAGTAAAATACCAAAGGTAAACAAAAACCAATTAAAAGGTGAAATATGAATATTCTCCCCTTTTATGAAATACCAAACAAAATGATGCATAAGCTTGTATAAAATACCAATTGAAAAACAATCAATTGAAATATATTAGTCATTTAATGAATCAAGCTTAATATAACCAAAATTTGTGCTCAAGGATATAAAGATATAGTAAGCATAAATAAAGTACATATATATGTATGAAAAATTGAATACCAATCGAAATTGATACTATTTGAAATGTAAGCATACATATATAAAAACATATATGAGTATACAAAAAGAATGTCAATAGTGATACCAATTGAAAAGATCTAATGATATCAATTGAAAGTATAATAAGAATCAAGTGTATAGTTCATATTCCCTACCACCCATTCATGCACATATTTAAATAGATTTTCAATTAAGAGCATACAAGGCATGGTCGCCCAACCAGCCGCCCTTAAAGAGTAGGGGTTTTCAAAAATAAGTTTGAAAATATAATATGTTTGAAAACTCTGCCATATAAAGAATACGAACTAGTTATATGAAAAATTTGTAAACTAGTAGAAATCCTTCAAGTAAGGAATAAAACAAAAAATATTTTCCATGAAGATATGAAAATTACATGATCATTAAACACTCAAAGGTCTATAAAGCATATATAGTCTCATGAAAATAAATCATGAGTAAACAAAAATGATGTGAGTGTACAAGTATAATGTGAAATACAAAGTCATAGAAATAGGCAATTAAGCTCGATTACAAAATTCCTTAAAAACATGAAAATCATCAAAACTAGAATCCTTCAAGGTATATGTATATTTTATATAAACTAAAGTATACATATATATCCAAACATAAACGAGTCCACAAAAGTATATGCATGAAAGCAAGTGGCTCAAGGATGTATATGTATAAATATTAGTTTAGACAAAATAGACATATATATGAAGTTAAATATAAACATGAAAACATGTACAAAATGGGAATACAAGTCAAAATGTATGAATTATCAAAACTAGACTATACTAGTACATCTAATGAGTACAAATGAGCGTTTAAGCATAAACACATAATAATCTATTTGTGGCTCACTAGTTGTACAAGTATATACCTAAGTTTTAATGAAAACTAACATCTATACATGTAATCAAAATATGAAGCATAGAAATCAAAACAAACTCACATGATCATTATGATAAATCATATGCATTAGATCTATGATATACACAATAGTTAAAACAAATGTGAGAATCACAAAAGTATAAATCTATATTAAACATGGGTGATCTCAAATACTAATCATACATATCACAAGTCTAATAATCATGACATTTAATATATTTAATCATGAAACACAAAACATGCTAAAAATCAACAATATGAAACGCATGTAAACATAAATGGAGTTAGAGATCGTTACCAAAAACTATGAGGGTACATCTCTATGTCTCCAAACCAAGGTGGTCCTCCCACTAAACTCCCCTTGAGAGTGATGCATTCAAATTTGTCCTCTTTAAGCTCAGAACGCATCCACCTCAAGGTACTATCATTCTCACGTCATGTGAGAGCCCACACCTACATCAAATAAAATAAGAGTAGTCTTTGGTACCCATACTCTTTTGGGTTCATGGGGGTTAGCTCCTTTCCTAACCCGAACAAACTTAGTTGCTAAATTTGAATCATGTATACGATCATAACAAAACTTAGCAAGGTGGCCCTTACGTTCACAATGTGTACATGTGTACACATGAGAATACATTGTGTGATGGGTGTGAACGTGAGGAGCATGTGTATACTGTGATTTGTGTGCATGCATAGGAGGAACATGTTTCTTGTGAAACATGGATTCCAACCATGTATGGTTATTGGCACAATGGCTCAAAGTGGAGCCCAAATAATCCATACTCTTCTTAGGCATACAAATATTATTTTCAATTATAAAAGAAGAGGTGCATGCAATAGATACACTAGATGGTGAGCTATACTAGAATGGCAAACATTTGTATCTAAATTATTTTTCAAAGATTTATTTTCATTTAAGCAAACTTCTAAATCTTTTGAAATCAAATCAATTTTGTTTTTCAAAGAAACATTTTCTTTACAACAAAAATAAGTTTTGAAGATAAAACCTCATTTTTCTTTAAAACATTTTCACAATCATTTTTACTTTTTAAAATCTTGTTTTCATTTAAGGCCAGATCAAGCTTAGGTTTCAATGAATCCCTTTCATTAGAAATCTCATCTCTTTCTTGTAAAACCAAATCAAGTTTTGAACACAAGTTTTTATTTTTTTTGTTAAGTCCAAAACTCTTCTTTTTCAAAGCTTTATATTTTTCTAATAATTTTTCACAAACAATGGAGAGTTCTTCATTCAAAGCATTGGCATCAATATAATCATTACTAGAAGAACTAGCATCATTATCATCTAATTGAGATTCCGAATATACCTCAAGGGAGTCATTTCCTTGGACCATGTAGCATTGTTGCTCGAATTCTCCACTAGATTCATTCTCCACAATGGTTGGCGTTTGAAGCTTGGAGGAGGTTAATATGTTCCATACTGCAAAGGCGGAATCACAGTTAGAAACCATCGTAAGATATTCTTTGTTAAGCGTGCTTCTAAGTACCTCAAGGGCTTGTGCATTGGCCTCTATATGCTTGCTATTACCAAGATAGGATTTCTTGGTAGCGACAAGGGTTTTTAGGTACATGGACATCCTAGCCTTCCAAACAACAATGCTGGAAGTATCAAACATAGGTGGGGTCATGAAGTCCATGAGTGTGTGCAAACAATATAAGTGTGCAAATGCAAATCTAGATTAGCAAAACTAATATTACACTCCTACGTGGTTAAACCTAATATCAGGAGCGTAGGCTCTGATACCAATTGAAAGTACACCTAAAGGGGGGGTGAATAGGTGTACGACTAATCTATGAACAAAAATGCGAAAATTAAAACTTAGTTGCAACACACTTAGTGTAACCAATGAGTGTAGCTGAATTCCCAGTGAAGGGCTCTGGACTAACTCCTCTTGATTCCTCTGAATAAGAGTTGAGGTGCTATATGAAGCTCTCGTGGTTAAACACAAGTGAGGCACACAAACAAACACAACTAAGCATATAAGAGTGATATGACAATATGAATGATGCAAGGCACAATGTAACAGAGAGTTAGAGAAAGTGGATCAAACGCAAACACTAAGATATGTTTTGAGGTTCGAGCACACAGCTCTACATCCCCGCCTTCACACAGAAGGATTTTCACTAACTCGTTCACATAGGACTTCCCACACAGGGAACCTCCACTGAGAATTTTGGGCAATACAATAGCTAGGAGTACACAACTCCTTTCTCATATACAACACAACCTCTACACTTAGAGGCTAGGCACAAAGCCACCACAAACACAATCACCTCTCGCTAGAGGGATTCCAACACAATCTCTACCTCTCGCTAGAGGGAGCCAAACAACACTTCCACAATCACCTCTACACAAGAGGGATACCAACTCAATCACCTCTCACTAGAGGGATATCACAAAGACCACAAACAACTTCTTTTCCCACAAACAGAGATCCTAATAGATAGGATAGTAGATAAGCTCAAGTGTGAGAGGTGTTTGGAAATTAAATGACAAAGAAAAATACTTGGGAAAACAACTAGAATAGATGTAGAATGAAGATCAAAACAAATATCCCAAATATCTATTTTTCTTTGATTTTTTCAACCCTTGAAAACAAATAAAGATGAATCTTTTTGCCTTAAAAACTCTTTTGTAAACTTGTATTAAAACACTTGAGAAGATAGAAATTTTGGCTCTTGAAATTCTTATTGAAAACAACTCTTGAATGGGGTATTTATAACCCCAAAAAAAAATCTGCCCGTTGGCAGCTGGAAAGGGCCAGAATGCCCTTCCGGTCGACCGGCCAACTGTCAAAAAAGTGACCGTTGAGTCCAGCGGTCGACCGCTCGGTCGACCGTGCCAGATCCAGACAGCAATTGTTCTCTAGTCAATCGTTCGCCCGGTCGACTGGGCCAAGGCTTACGGTCGATCGTCCGGTCGACCGCACCCACCCGAGAGTGGGGTGATTTCAGTCGGTCGACCGCACGGTCGACTGGCCAAGCCGACTTTGCCCTTGTGCACGTCTCGTGCATATTGGTCGATCGGTCCGGTCGACCGACCACTGGTCCGGTCGACCAATCCGGTCGACTGCTAGAGCCTGGCAGCTGATTTTCAGAACTTAAAAACTTGTCTTTTTATTATCAAATAAATCCCATAAAATCTTTAAAATTCTATAAAAGTAGGTTCTTGTTATATCTTTAAAATCAAAACATGTTTGAGTAAAAATCAAATCATGTTACAAACATTTTGAACCATTTTTGTGACTTACAAATTTTGTCGAAAACCAAAATCCGTATTTTCTAAAACTTGGATTTTTGAAATGAAAAATCGTTTTCTCCAAAACTAATGTAAATACAAAAACATGATATTGAAACAACTTTAAAACATATAGTATATGAATAGAATTTAATATACATATAAAGATTTATATATCAATGTTTTTGACTTAAAAACCATGAGCGGTTAAACCAAAAACCGAAAACCAAAACATGAAACTTGTGTGTTGTGAACTTGAACATATCATACTATCTAACTTTACAATGGATCTAAATTAACTATTCTAAAACAAACCAAGGTCTTCTTGTAGAGCGCCGTTTCCAAGTCGACTCGATCCAAACGTGATCCACCGAGCTTGACTCCAAACGAGTGCTAGATATGAACTTGAAGCTCGGGCTCTTGAATCACCAAGTGAAAGCTCCAAAACACCTTTGTTGAAGCTAATCAACTACTAGTATCTTGGTTAAATATCTAAAACTAAATATCACAAGATTATTAGTAAACTATAACTACATGAGTTAATAATCATTAAAACTAGAGTGGAAGGCCTCTGGGCCAACAAATCTAAGAGGATAAAAAGACAAAACCAAGATTAATGGAGGAGCGCTCCCCAGACCCTGGCCCATTGGCCAGAATATGGCTGCAAAAATGTGGCCCAAGCTGCATTTCCGCAGCTGTTCAGTTGAACCCTATCTCTTTACTCTATCCATGATACCATTTTTCCTATAAATACATGTATCTTCCAAAGGTAGAAGGATGAATGGCAGCAGAGAGCTTTAGTTTAGTTTAGTTTAGATTTTTATTTTCTTTTTTCAATGTAATTTTTATTTTATTTTATGTTAGAGAGAGTTACATGAGAGAGAAGAAGAAGAATTGCAATTAGAGTGACATTGATGTAATCCTTCTTCAAGAGAGAACTTATTGAAGTGACATCAATAGAGATTTCTATTTTTTTTTATCGTACTCGATTTAGTCAAGCACCATGTTCAAGTTACTCTTTCTATCTGCTTACTTTATTTCACGCTGAGGTAAATCTTCACTATGATATAATGGTAGAGGTAAATATTCTTTTTATTTCTTCCCATTGATTAGTTTAAAATTCCACTCCAAAACCACATTCTCCTATTTATTTAGTTTTTCCTTTTCTTTTGTAAATAAAACAACAACAACATCACCATCTCTTCTTCTACCATTTTCTTCTTAACTTAATCTAATTTTATTAGTTTTCTTTTACCAAAACTGAGAAGAACTTTTAAAATTATTTTAGTAAACTTAAAAGAAGAAGTACAAAGCTTCCACCGCAGTCCCTCCTTATGGATTACGACCCGCACAGCCACTTGCTACAGTGGCAGAATTAAGGACCTAGCACTGTTCTAAAATTTTGTATTTTTTTGTAGACAGGTGAGTTGATCAAGTGTGACCATGATCATAGTATTCACAAAAATATCACATATATTTGTGTCTTTATGAGGACTGTGATCACGATCGCAGTCCTCACAAAATCCTTATTTTTATGATTTTGTGAGGACTACGATCATGATCATAGTCCTCACAAAATGTGCTATTTCTAAGTCAATTCTCACAAAACTCCCTGCCCCGATTCCTGTTGACAAGGGTCCATCACTCTAGTTTTGATAATGATTAACTCATATAGTTATAGTTACTAATGATCTTGTGACATATAAGTTTCAGGTTTAATCAAGATTATAGATTGATGTTCAGCCTCAACAAAAGACTCAAAGTCGAGTTTTGAAGCATACACAGGGTTATTCAAGATCTCAAGCATAAAAATCACATCAAGCATTTAAGATAGAGTCACCTCTATGAGATCTAATTTGGATCATGCCTACTTGGAGAAGAGAAGATCTACTAGAAGACTTGTGCCTTGTGTTTGAGTTTAGAATTATTATAAAAAATAGATTAGTTTTGATTGCTTAAGCATACACACGCAAAATAATTTGATTTTCGATTTAACCCATTTTCTGTTTTATTTTTGGTTTCATGAATAGATTACATCAAAAAACAAGTTTACATTTATTTATACGTGTATTAGATTTCATCCATATACATTGGTGCTTATATTGTGCTAAATGTTATTATTTTATTGAGTTGACTTCATGAGTTTAGTTTTTTATATCAACATTTTCTTATAAAAATAGTTTTTATAATTTTCAACATGACACCCTTTTACTATTTTAATCATACCTTTCTAATCCAACATTTGATTTATGTGATTTTTATTGCATTACAAAATTAACTTAAAGGACTACAATACATTCCTATATAGTCATTTTTAAATTATGATGTTTTCTAAATTATGATGTTTAAACCTTCAAATTTTATTTTTAAAACTGACTATGCAACAGGAGTGTCGACAGTCCATTCATACCTATTGACAACCATTTACAGAGAGCTCAACTGGCTATTTTGCACTGACACATGTCTAGTATTTTGATCATAACTTTATACTAGAATCCTTTTTTGTTGTGATTCAAGTTGTATTATAAAGATAACTTAAATGTCTACGATATATTCCTATATAGGCATTTCCAGATTCAAACATTTTATTTATCAAATATTACTTTTAAATTAGCCTATGTACTGAAAACAGTTTTCACAGTTTTAGTTTGACACCCTTCAGTATTTTGATCATATCTTTCAAATTCAATATCTGATTCAAATGATTTTTATTTCATTTGAAAGATAACTTAAAACTTTACAAATTATTCATAATATCTATTTTCAAATTCTAATGTTTTGACTTTTGAAAAGATGTATGAGTTTGCTTATGTGCAGGCCACTTCGCCTGTCGACAGCCCAACAAATCTGTCG
This sequence comes from Agave tequilana, assembly GCA_038442645.1. NCBI lineage: Eukaryota > Viridiplantae > Streptophyta > Magnoliopsida > Asparagales > Asparagaceae > Agave > Agave tequilana. Next base: position 44,860 of record JAVJIF010032444.1, on the reverse strand, counting down.
ACAGCTCTTGGTCAAAACTTGCATGTTTTGCCTTGTAATGGCTAGTTTTATACTCAAACATATCCAAATTTATTCCCAATAGCTATATTGTGTTTTAAAATATTTTTAAAATGTTTTTATTGCTTGGATGCTGGGAATTAATCTCTAGCTCTCTCTTCCAATAAATAGGATTGACAAGAGAGTGTTTTTGATAGATGTTTTATATAACAAGTTTTTCACAAGATTTCAAAATGAATTTTTATAGAAGTTTTAATTTCTTTTCAATTCTCAAATCTCTGTTTTCTCGGATGTAAGAGAGCTTTGCTTATGATCAAGTACTGATCACCGATGTTCATTCTTTGTAACTGAGTTGTTCGAGATTGCGGCCCCGATCGAGCTTGTGGGCTCGTGTGTTTATATTCTTGTGGGGACGAGTAAGGAAATTTGTAGGTGTTGCGACACTTTAAAATCTTACGGGATCAAGTTCAATTGTAATCGCGAGCAATTATAATGGAATCCTGTTGGCCCAAAAGCCCATCGCTCTAGTTTGATGATGATTATCTCATGTAGTTATAGTACTAATGATCTTGTGTCTAATTAGTCTCAGATATTTGATCAAGATCTCAGTGGGTGTTTAGTTTTAACAAACAAAGGATTTAAAGTTAAGTTTTAGAGCTAGCACGTGTTGATTTAAGAGCTCGCGCATCAAGATTGCATCAAGTACTCAAGAAGAGTCTAACTCATTAGATCAAGGTTTGGGCCAAGTCAAGAAGGAGAAGAAGATTTTCAAGAGAAGATTTTCAGAAGACTTGTGTTGGGCTTTATAAGTGTTAAGATTTTATTTTAGATAAAATGTAAAGGATACCAGGATTGCTCAAGTTCATACACACACAAAAAATTTTATATGTGTTTTCATAAGATAATTTGGTGTTTAGAAAGATATCGTTTTGGATTTATCAAAACTTATTTTAGAGCTTATCGTCAAAAACATAGATATTTCATCTCTTAATATAGTGGATCATATTCATACACACTAAGCTTTCTAAAATGTTTAAAATATCTTATTTTTGTATTTGAAAAAATTTGAAAAAATCATTTTTCAATTTGGAGATTATTTTTTAAAAATACAGATTTTTGTTTAAGCCAAAATTTCTATACCACAACAATAGTTCAAAATGTTTATAATATGTTTTGATTTTTAATCAAATATGTTTGTATATCAAAATATATTATTGAACTTATTTTTGTAGAATTTATGAGGACTTATGAGATTTTATTAAAGATAAAAAGACCAAGTTTTAATCCCTAAAAAAATGTGACCTGGCCTTCTGCCGGTCGGCCGGGACAGAAGTCGGTCGACCGGTCCGGTCGACCGATGTGCACAAACGTCCACAACCATTTGGCTGGTGGGCTAGTTGACTGGGCGGTCGACCGTCCAGAGAGCTCTACTCTCTAGATCTGGCCCCGGACGACTGGTGGCACAACAGTCGAAAATCTGACCGTTGGCCGGTCGACCGGGCGGTCGACCGACAGCAGCATCAACTACTGATTTGGCCTCCAACTGTCATATTTTGGGAGCCTATAAATTGGGGTTCCCTTGGACTGTTTTCTACAAGATTTAAAGTGAATTTTCAAGCTAGTTTTTCCTACCCTTTTAAGTTTATCTCCACTTGTTTTAGATCTAAAACTTCCATATCAAAAGGAGAGTTTTTAAGAATGGTTTTCAAAAGAGATTTCTTGAGTTTTTCCTCCACTATTCTATCTAGTTTTTCTCACACATACTTGAGCTTCCTATTGCTATATCAAACCTATAGGAGAGTTATTGTGAGAATGTTTTTAGGTGATCAAAGTGTTTAAATCACAAGTGTTCTATCTTGTATTTGAGGAGGAAAACTTGCGGGTTCATGTTGTTTCGAGTTCTAGTGGGAGCTCGGTGTAGAGGTGCGGCCTTGACAACCTAGTGTGCTTGCGTGTGTTTTTCTTGCAGGAACAAGAGAGAGACTAGTGAGTCCAACGAGTTCTAGTGTGAACTCGTTATAGGTGTTGCGGCACCGAGTAATCTGGTGGGATCGTTTTGAGTGAAAATCCTTCATAGTGTTGAAGGCGGAGACGTAGAGCAAGGGTGTTCGAACCTTTAAACAAATCTCCCGTGTTTGTGATTACTCTCTATCTCTCACTTGTGTTTATATCTTGCATGCTTATATTGCTTATATCTTTATATGATTGATATATCTTGTGCTCTACTGTTAAATGCGTGGAATTGTTTGTTCACACTTGTATTCAACCAAGAGAGCCATAACGGCACCTCAACTCTTATCTAGAGGAATCTTGAAGAGATAGTCCAGAACTCTTCACCGGGAATTTAGCTACACTCTTATGTTATGCTTGATGTGTTTAGCTTAATAGTTTTAATTTGCATAAATTATTTTTAATTCCGCATTAATACATCATTAGATTAGCTATCCACCTATTCACCCCCTCAAGGTGAACTTCAATTGGTATCAGAGCTTGGTGCTCTTGATTTGGGTCTAACAACCTAGAGTTAAAGATCCTCATTTTTAGCTAATCATAATATTTATTTACACACACATTGATTTTATGACCCTCCCTTATTTGACATTCTTAACAGCCAAACTTGGAAAGTTAAGATGTCCATGTACCTCAAAGCCCTAGGTATTCATGTTTATCTTGCCACCATTAAAGATTCATATTGTTTAAATGGCAAACATTTAGAGGCTAATGCAAAACCCATCCATGCATTAAAGAGTACCCTAAATGATGATTATTTATGTAGGGTTTCTAACTTTGATTCAGTTTTTGTAGTATGAAACACTATAGTCTCCCTTGGCGAACAAAAGCAATACTATGCGGGAAGCGACTCGGATGATGGAAGTGATGCTTCCAACATATGCTACATGGTCCATGGGTATAACTCCCTTGAGGTAAATTCTGAATCCGAGCTTGATGAGGATGTTGACGTGCCATATGATAAGCTTGCTTTATTTTGTCAACAACTTTTTGAAAAATATGATTTGCTCTAAAAGGACCGTAAAAGATTGAAAAAAAATATAAGTCCATTTCAAAAGAAAAAGATTCTTTTCAAAATAAATTGGAATGCTTTTCAAAAGAGAATGAGTTTTTGAAAAAGGAGAATATTTCCTTGACTTCAAAATAAAACGATATTTGTGAAGTAATAATTTCTTAAAAAATAAAATTAATTTAGTGAGAAAAGAAAAAGAAATTGCTTTAGAAGAAAATAACTCTTTAAAAAGAAAAATTGTTTCAAAAGAAAAGGAAAACATTTCTAAAAAGGAAAAGGTTGTTGATTCTCATTCTTGCCATGCTCTTCATGCTACTATCAATAAAAATGAGATTTAAGTTTTGAAAAATAGAATAAATTGTTTGAGCTCAACTTTGAGCAATTGTGCATTTAATCATTCTAGATTAGAAACCTTACTTCAAAAGAAACAAGCTCTACATGTTCATGCACATCACTCTTGACATACATATGCACATTTTGCATATCATGATCACACTCACTCTCACATGCATGCTAGAGTGGACAAATATACACATTGTGGCCGTAAAAGCCATCTTGCAAGATTTTGCTTTGATAGATTAAATTCTACAAATTTTGTAAATAAAATATTTGGGTTCCTTATAATACTAATCTCAGTGGACCTAAAAGAAAATGAGTACCAAAATTCCCACCTATTGTGTTTGATGTAGGTGTGGGCTCTCACTTGACGTGAGAGGGATGATGCCTTGATGGTGAATGCATGAGCTAGATGGACATACAAAATTAATGCACCTGTATCAAGGAAGTTTGGCGTGAGGACCACCGCGTTTTGGAGACTTAGAGATTAGTGCATATGGTTTGATAACTATCTCTAAACTCTTATTTTAATTTACATGCTTTTACATAGATAATATTTTCAGCATGTTTTGGTTTTGTGCTTCTTGTGGTGAATATTTGTTTATATGAACTTTATATTAAACTTGTGTATATACTTGTATAAGTAGTGAGCTACATTTGATCTTATATGTTTGTACTTTATTGATCTTTTGTACTCATTACATGTACATGTATAACCTAATTTTGATGATTCTCGCATTTACACTTGTTTTTCCTATTTTGTATATGTTTTGCTTCATGTATATGCTATTCTTTCTAAAACTTATAAATATACATGTATACCCTTGAGTCACTTGCCTTCATGCAAATTATATTATGGACTCATTTGTATTTGGGATATGTATGTAAATTGTTAGTTTTGATAGAACATACATATATCTTGAAGTTTGTTTTTAATGAAAAATAAATTTTTATGATTTTCATATTTTTGATAAAAGAAATTCATGTTTATTTTAAGCTTCACTGATTATTTTCATGAATGTGCATTCACATGATTCTTGTGCACTAACATTTCTTTGTTTACTCATGACTTTACTTCATGAACACATTTTTGAGTTTTATAGATTTTGAGTGTCAATTTTTATATACTTAGCAATTTTTCATGAGATACATATGATTTGATTTCATGTTTGAAGGATCTTTAACTAGTTTTTTAAAAATCACCTTAAACTAGTTATTTATTCTTCATTTGGTAGTGTTTTCAATCAACAATTATTTTTAAATCTTATTTTTGAAAACTTCTACCCTACAAGAGTGGTTGGATGGGCGACCATGCCTTATATGCTCAAAATTGAATATCCTTTTAACATGTGCATGAATAGGATGGATAGATATGAGATATACACATGTACTTCATGAAAATTTATCCTTGTATACTCATATTTGTTTCTATATATGTATGCTTCAAAATCTCTAATAATATCAATTTAAATTGGTATTTTCTTTTTCATACATATATATGTATGTATGTATGTATGTCTTGATTGTGCATGATTTAAAATATCCTTACTTGTTTAAAGCACAAATTATGTTCATGTTAAGCTTGACTTAAAGTTAAATATAAATTAGTATCTTTATAAGCTTATGCATTATTTTCAATTGGTATTTCAATTGACATTATATTTGGTATCAAAATTTACATCAATTGGTATCAAAAATATAAAATATTTTACTTTCATTGGTATCAAAATTTATTTTTATTGACTTAAGGAAATTCAAAATTTTACTTTAAAGTGGTTTCAAAATTTATTGATATGTATTGCCTATATGCAAGGGGAGCTTAACATCTCTTCTATATATAGATTCATGTTAAGTGTATCTTATATTGAGGAGCTTGGCATCTCTTCTTTATGTGGTATACGTGTGTAGGGGAGCTTAACATCTCTGCTTATGCATTGTATATTATGCTTTATGTGAGTTAGGGTTTTATCATCCCTTCTTCATGTAATGCATGTATGCAAGGGGAGCTAACTTCAAATCTATCTTCTTCATGAATGTATATCACATATATATCTTTATTATTTGATTTATTTTCGCCCCTTTGTTGATGAATTGATAAAAAGAGGGAGAAAGATTTTGAGAGATATATATGCATGTTTATTTTCTTGTTTATGTATATATGTTTGTTTACGCAAAAAGGGGAGAAGAATTCGGTGAGTTTATGTATGTTGATCTCCTTGTATAATGCATATATGTTTGTTTAATTTTATGGACTTTATTGAATATATTTATATTTACTGTTATGCATGAGTTAAGGGGAGCTTTTATGAAGCTTATCTTTAATCCATATATATATATAACTCCATAAGTTTTGTCATCATCAAAAATAGGGAGATTGTTTACCCAAAGGCTCATCGCTCTAGTTTTGATGATAATTAACTATGTAGTTATAGTACTAATGATCTTGTGTTTAATTAGTCTTAGATATTTGATCATGATCTTAGTAGGTGTTTAGCTTCAACAAAGGATTTAAAGTCAAGTTTTAGAGGTAACACGTATTGATTCAAGAGCTCGCGCATTAAGATCACATCAAGTACTCAAGATGAGTCTAGCTCATTGGATTAAGGTTTGGACCAAGTTAAGAAGGAGAAGAAGATTTTCAAGAGAAGATTTTCAGAAGACTTGTGTCGAGTTTTGTAAGTGTTAAGATTTTATCTTAGATAAAATATAATGATAGATTAGTTGGTGGATTGTTCAAGTTCATATACACACAAAATTTTATATGTGTTTTCATAAGATAGTTTTGTGTTTAGAAAAATATCATTTTGGATTTATCAAAACTTATTTTAGAGCTTATTGACAGAAATATAGATATTTCATCTCATAAATGTAGTGGATCATATTCATACACACTAAGCTTCTAATGTATTTAAAATATCTTGTTTTTGTATTTGGAGAAGATTTGGAAAATCATTTTTCAATTTGAGATTGTTTTGAAAAATACAGATTTTTGTTTAAGCCAAAATTTTTATATCACAAAAATAGTTCAAAATGTTTGTAATATATTTTGATTTTTAATCAAACATATTTGTATATAAAAGTATATTATTAAACTTATTTTTGTAGAATTTATGAGGATTTATGGGATTTTATTAAAGATAAAAGACCAAGTTTTAATACCTAAAAAATGTGACCTGGCCTTCTGCCGATCGACCGGACGGTCGACCGAGATAGAAGTCAGTCGACTGGTGGCACAACAGTCGAAAATCCGACCGAGTTGTCGACCGACAGCAGCGTCAGCTGCTGATTTGGCCTCCAACGGCCATATTTTGGGAGCATATAAATTAGGGTTCCCTTGAACTATTTTCTATAAGATTTAAAGTGAGTTTTCAAGCTAGTTTTTCAAACCTTTCTAAGTGTTTATCTTCACTTGTTTTAGAGCTAAAACTTCTATATCAAAAGGATAATTTTTTAGAGTGGTTTTCAAAAGAGATTTCTTGAGTTTTTCCTCCACTATTCTATCTAGTTTTTCTCACACATACTTGAGCTTTCCGTTGCTATATCAATTATATGAGAGAGTTGTTGTGAAAGTATTTTTAGGTGATCAAAGTGTTTAGATCACCAAGTATTCTATCTTGTATTTGAGGAGGTGAACTTGCGGGTTCGTATTGTTTCGAGTTCTAGTGGGAGCTCGGTGTAGAGGTGCGGCCTTGGCAAGCTAGTGTGCTTGCGTGTGTTGTTCTTGCACGAACAAGAGAGGGACTAGTGAGTCCAAGGAGTTCTAGTGCCAACTCATTGTAGGTGTTGCGGCACCGAGTGATCTGGTGAGATCGTTTTTAGTAGAAATCCTTCATAGTGTTGAAGGGGGGACGTGGAGCAAAGGTGCTCGAACCTCGAAACAAATCTCCCATATTTGTGATTGCTCTCTCTATCTCTCACTTGTGTTTATATATTGCATGCTTATATTACTTATATCTTTATATGCTTGATATATCTTGTGCTCTATTGTTATATGCGTTGGATTATTTGTTGACACTTGTATTCAACTAAGAGAGCCATAGTGGCACCTCAACTCTTATCTAGAGGAATCTTGAGGAGATAGTCTAGAGCTCTTCACCAGTAATTCGGCTACACTCTTATATTATACTTGGTGTGTTTAGCTTAATAGTTTTAATTTACATAAATAGTTTTTAATTCCACATTAATACATCATTAGATTAGCTATTCACCTATTCACCCCCTACGTGAACTTCAAATTCTTCATTACGGTGAAAGCCAGGATATAGAGCAAGTGGCTCGAACCTCGATAACAATCCTCTATCTTTGTGATTGGCTAGTGTTTGATCTCTCCAACTCTTACTTTTTTAAATTATTGCACAATTATACTTGTTGCTTTTATTCTTCTCTCAAAATTATTCGTTTAAATATACACCAAGAAAGCAATTACGCACCTCAACTCTTATTTAAGAGTAATCACAAGGAGAAGTTCAGAGCCCTTCACGGGATATACGGCTTCATTTCTTGGTTGTAAGTTTGGATTCATTTATGTGTTAATATCTTTATGTAAATTTATTATTGATAAGTTTTTATTTTTTCGCATAGATTAGCATATCACCTATTCACCCCCTCTGGGTGATTTCAATTTGTATCAGAGCTAGTGCTCCTGATGTTCGGTTTAACCACTAAGGAGTGATTCTTATTTTACTAATCTCTATATTTTCTATGCATATTCTTAATTTAATACATACTCATAGATTATCTTGCTCCCCTATGTTCGATACTTCTAACATCGAAACATGAAAAATTAGAATGTGTTCAAATCTTAAAGCACACATGTTTATCTTGCCACCACTAAAAGATCATATTTTTAAAATGACAAATATTTTTAGGCTAATGCACTAAAGCAAACACCTAGGTCATTATAAATATATGATCTTTTAGTGGTGGCAAGATAAACATGAAGTCCTAATGCTTTAAGATATGAACACATTCTAATTTTTCATGTTTCGATGTTAGAAGTATCGAACATAGGGGAGCAAGATAATCTATGAGTGTGTATTAAAATAAGAATGTGCATAGAAAATATAGAGATTAGTAAAAGAAGAATCACTCGTTGGTGGTTAAACTGAACATCAGGAGCACTAGCTCTGATATAAATTGAAATCACCCAGAGGGGGTGAATAGGTGATATGCTAATCTATGCGAAAAAATAAGAACTTATCAATAACAAATTTACATAAAGATATTAACACATAAATGAATCCAAACTTATAACCAAGAAATGAAGCCGTATACCCCGTGAAGGGCTCTGAATTTCTCCTCGTGATTACTCTGAAATAAGAGTTAAGGTGCGTAATTGCTTTCTTGGTGTATATTCAAATAAATAATTTTGAGAGAAGAATAAAAGCAACAAGTATATTTGTGCAATAATATAAAAAGTAAGAGTTGGAGAGATCAAACACTAGCCAATTACAAAGATAGAGGATTGTTATCGAGGTTTGAGCCACTTGCTCTATGTCCTCGCCTTCACTGTAATGAAGAATTTAAAGTTCACGTAGAGAGAGGTGAATAGGTGAATAGATAATCTAATGATGTATTATTGTGGAATTAAAAACTATTTATGCAAACTAAAACTATTAAGCTAACACACTAAGTATAACACAAGAGTGTAACCGAATTCCTGGTGAAGGGCTCTGGACTATCTCCTTAAGATTCTTCTAGATAAGAGTTAAGGTGCCGCTATGGCTCTCTTGGTTGAATACAAGTGTGAACAAACATAACAATAGAGTACAAGATATATGAAGCATATAAAGATACAAGCAATATAAGCGTGCAAGATATAAACACAAGTGAGAGATAAAGAGAGAGCAATCACAAACATGGGAGATTTGTTTCGAGGTTCGAGCACCCTTGCTCTACGTCCCCGCCTTCAACATTATGAAGGATTTCCACTAAAAATGATCCCACCGGATCACTCGATGCCGCAACACCTACAACGAGTTCACACTAGAACTCCTTGGACTCACTAGTCCCTCTTGTGTCCCCGCAAGAACAACACACGCAAGCACACTAGCTTTCCGAGGCCGCACCTCTACACCGAGCTCCCACTAGAACTTGAAGCAACACGCACCCGCAAGTTCGCCTCCTCAAATACAAGATAGAATACTTGGTGATCTAAACACTTTGATCACCTAAAAATACTTTCACAACAATTCTCCTACAGGATTGATATAGCAATGAGAAGCTCAAGTATGTGTGAGAAAAACTAGATAGAATAGTAAAGGAAAAACTCAAGAAATCTCTTTTGAAAATCACTCTTAAAAACTCTCCTTTTGAATGAAAGTTTTAGCTCGAAAATAAGCGGAGATAAACACTTAGAAAGGTAGGAAAAACTAGTTTGAAAACCCACTTTAAATCTTATAGAAAATAGTCCAAGGGAACCCCAATTTATAGGCTCCAAAAATATGGCCGTTGGAGACCAAATCAGCAGCTAACGCTGCTGTCGGTCGACCGCCCGGTTGACCAGCCAACAGTCGGATTTCCGACCATTGTGCCATCGGTCGACCGAGGCCGGATCCAAAGAGTAGAGCTCTCTGGCCGGTCGACCGCCTGGTCGACCGGCCCACCAGCCAAATGTCTGTGTCGCGGTCGACCGGCCTACCAGCCAAATGGCTGTGCACGTTTGTGCACATCGATCAACTGGATCGGTCGACCGACTTCTATCTCGGTCGACCGGCAGAAGGCCAGGTCACATTTTTTTAGGGATTAAAACTTGGTCTTTTTATCTTTAATAGAATCTAATAAATCCTCATAAATTCTACAAAAATAAGTTCAATAATATACTTTGATATACAAACATGTTTGATTAAAAATCAAAACATATTACAAACATTTTGAATTATTTTTGTGATATAGAAATTTTGGCTTAAACAAAATCTGTATTTTTTAAAACAATCTCCAAATTGAAAATGATTTTTCCAAATATTCTCCAAATAAAAAAACAAGATATTTTAAATACTTTAGAAGCTTAGTGTGTATGGATATGATCTACTACACTTATGAGATGAAATATCTATGTTTCTGACAATAAGCTCTAAAATAAGTTTTGATAAATTCAAAACGATATATTTTTTAAAGCACAAAACGATCTTATGAAAACACATATAAAATTTTGTGTGTGTATGAACTTGAGCAATCCATCAACTAATCTATCATTTACATTTTATCTAAAATAAAATATTAACACTTACAAAACCCGACACAAGTCTTCTGAAAATCTTCTTCTCCTTCTTGACTTGGTTAAAACCTTGATCCAATTAGCTAGACTCATCTTGAGTTCTTGATGCAATCTTGATGCGCGAGCTCTTGAATCAATACGTGCTAGCTCCAAAACTTGACTTTAAATCCTTTGTTGAAGCTAACACCTACTAAGATCTTGATCAAATATCTGAGACTAATTAAACACAAGATTATCAGTACTATAACTACATGAGTTAATCATCATCAAAACTAGAGTGATGAGCCTTCGGCCAACAATCTCCCCTCTTTTGATGATGACAAAACTCATGGAGTTATATATGCATGGGTTAAAGATAAGCTTCATAGAAGCTCCCCCATAACTCATGCATAACAATAAATATAAATATATTCAATGAAATGCGTAAAACTAAACAAACATATATGCATTATACAAGGAGATAAACATACATAAACTCACTGAATTCTTCTCCCCTTTTTGCATAAATAAAACAACAAGAAAATAAACATTCATATATAACTCTCAAATCCTTCTCTGCCTTTTTGTCAATTCATCAACAAAGGGGCGAAAACAAATCAAACAATAAAGATATATATATACGATATACATTCATGAAGAAGAAAGATGTGAAGTTAGCTCCCCCTACATACATGCATTACATGAAGAAGGGATGACAACATCCTAACTCACATAAAGCATAATATACAATGCATAAGCGGAGATGTTAAGCTCCCTCTACACACATTTACCACATAAAGAAGAGATGTCAAGCTCCTCAATATAAGATACACTCAATATGAATTTATATATAGAAGAGATGTTAAGCTCCCCTTACATATAGGCAATATATATCAACAAATTTTGAAACCACTTTAAAGTAAATTTTTAAATTTTCTTAAGTCAATAAAAACAAATTTTGATACTAGTGAAAGTAAAACATTTTATATTTTTGATATCAATTGAAATATATTGTAAATTTTAATACCAAATAAAATGTCAATTGAAATTCTAATTGAAAACAATGCATAAGCTTATAAAGATACCAATTTATATTTAAGTCAAGCTTAGCATGAACATAATTTGTGCTTTAAACAAGTAAGGATATTTTAAATCAAGCATAATCAAAACATATATATGTATGAAAAAGAAAATATCAATTGAATTGATATTATTAGAGATTTTGAAGCATACATATATAGAAACAAATATGAGTATACAAGGACAAAATTTCATGAAGTACATGTGTATATCTCATATCTATCCACTCTATTCATGCACATGTTAAAAGATATTCAATTTTGAGTATACAAAGCATGGTCGCCCATCTAACCACTCTTGTAGGATAGAAGTTTTCAAAATAAGATTTGAAAATAATTGTTGATTGAAAACACTACCAAATGAAGAATAAATAACTAGTTTAAGGTGATTTTTAAAAACTAGTTAAAGATCTTTCAAATATGAAATCAAATCATATGTATCTCATGAAACATTGCTAAGTACAAAAAAATTGACACTCGAAATTTATAAAGCTCAAAAATGTGTTCATGAAGCAAAATCATGAGTAAACAAAGAAATGTTAGTGCACAAGAATCATGTGAATAGCACATTCATGAAAATAATCAGTGAAGCTCAAAATAAACATGAATTTCTTTTATCAAAAACATAAAAATCATAAAAATTTATTTTTCATTAAAAACAAACTTCAAGATATATGTATGTTCTATCAAAACAAATAATTTACATACATATCCAAATACAAACGAGTCCATAACGTAATTTGCATGAAGGCAAGTGACTCAAGGGTATTCATGTATATTTATAAGTTTTAGACAAAAATACCATATTCATGAAGCAAAACATATACAAAAATAAGAAAAACAAGTGTAAATGCGAGAATCATCAAAACTAGGTTATATATGTACATGTAATGAGTACAAATGAGCAATGGAGTACAAAATATATAAGAATCAAATGTAGCTCACACTTGTATAAGTATATACATAAGTTTTAATGAAAAGTTCATCTAAACAAGTATTCACCACAAGAAATACAAAATCAAAACATGCTGAAAATATGATCTATGTAAAAGCATATAAACTAAAATAGGAGTTTAGAGATAGTAACCAAACCATATGCACTAATCTTTAAATCTCCAAAACACGTGGTCCTCCCACCAAACTTCCTTGATAGAGGTGAATTAATTTTGTATGTCCATCTAGCCCATGCATCCACCATCAAGGCACCCCTCTCACTCAAGTGAGAGCCCACACCTACATCAAGCACAAGAGGTGAGATTTTGGTACCCATTTTCTTTTGGGTCCATGGGGGTTAGTATTATAAGGAACCCAATATATTTTATTTGCAGAATCTGTAGAATTTAATCTATCAAAACAAAATCTTACAAGATGGCCTTTGCGATCACAATGTGTACATTTGTACACTCCAGCATGCATATGAGAGTGAGTGTGATCATGATATGCAAAGCATGTATATGTATGTCGTGGGTGATATGCATAAACATGTAGAGCTTGTTTCTTTTAAAACAAGGTTTCTAATATAGAACGATTAAATGCACAATTGCTTAAAGTTGAGCTCAAACAATTTATTCTATTTTTCAAAACTTGAATCTCATTTTTATTGATAGTAGCATGAAGAGCATAGTAAGAATGAGAATCAACAACCTTTTTCCTTTAAAAATGTTTTCCTTTTCTTTTGAAATAATTTTTCTTTTTAAAGAGTTGTTTTCTTCCAAAGCAATTTATTTTTATTTTTCCACAAAATTAATTTATTTTTTAAGGAATTATTTCCTTCACAAATATCATTTAATTTTGAATCCAAGGAAATATTCTCCTTTTCAAAAACTCATTTTCTTTTGAAAAGCATTCCAATTTATTTTGAAAAGAATCTTTTTCTTTTGAGATGACTCATATTTATTTTTCAATCTTTTATGGTTCTTTTTAAGCAAATCATATTTTTTAAGAAGTTGTTGACAAAAATAAAGCTAGCTCATCATATGGCACGTCAACATCCTCATCAAGCTCAGATTCAGAATTTACCTCAAGGGGTTATCCCTTAGGACCATGTAGCATATGTTGGAAGTATCACTTCCATCATCCGAGTCGCTCCCCGCATAGTATTGCTTTTATTTGCTAAGCGAGACTATTGTGTTCTATACTATAAAAGCCGAATCAAAGTTAGCAACCCTACATAAATAATCATCATTTAGGGTACTCTTTACTGCATGGATGGCTTTTACATTAGTCTCTAGATATTTGCCATTTAAACAATAAGAATTTTTAATGGTGGTAAGATAAACATGAATACCTAGAGCTTTGAGGTACATGGACATCTTAACTTTTCAAGTTTGGATGTTAAGAATGTCAAACAAGGGAGGCGTCATGGAATCCATGTGTGTGTAAACAAATATTATGATTAGCTAAAAATGAGGATCTTTAACTCTAGGTTGTTAGACCCAAATCAAGAGCATCAAGCTCTGATACCAATTGAAGTTCACCTAGAGGGGGGTGAATAGGTGAATAGCTAATCTAATGATGTATTAATGCAGAATTAAAAACTATTTATGCAAATCAAAACTATTAAGCTAAACACTATGAAGGATTTTCACTAAAAACAATCCCACCGGATCACTCGGTGCCGCAACACCTACAAAGAGTTTTCACTAGAACTCCTTGGACTCACTAGTCCCTCTCTTGTTCGTGCAAGAACAACACACGCAAGTACACTAGCTTGCCAAGGCCGCACCTCTACACTGAGCTCCTACTAGAACTCGAAACGACACGAACCCGCAATTTGCCTCCTCAAATACAAGATAGAACACTTGGTGATCTAAACACTTTGATCACCTAAAAACACTTTCACAACAACTCTCCTATAGGATTGATATAGCAATGGGAAACTCAAGTATGTATGAGAAAAACTAGATAGAATAGTGGAGAAAAAACTCAAGAAATCTCTTTTGAAAACCACTCTTAAAAACTCTCCTTTTGATATAGAAGTTTTAGCTCTAAAACAAGTGGAGAAAAACACTTAGAAAGGTAGGAAAAACTAGCTTGAAAATCCACTTTAAATCTTGTAGAAAATAGTCCAAGGGAACCCCAATTTATAGGCTCCCAAACAGGGCCATTGGAGCCCAAATTAGCAGCTGACGCTACTGCCCGTCGACCGCCCGGTCGACCGGCCAATGGTCAAATTCCGACCGTTGTGCCACCGATCGACCGCCTGGTCGACCGGGTCAGATCTAGGGAGTAGAGCTCTTTAGACGGTCGACTGCCCAGTCGACCAGCCTACCTGCCAAATGGTTGTGCATGTTTGTGCACATCGGTCGACTGGAGCAGTCTACCGACTTCTGTCTCAGTCGACCGTTCGGTCGACCGACAGAAGGCTTCATCACATTTTTTAGGGATTAAAACTTAGTCTTTTTATCTTTAATAAAATCCCATAAATCCTCATAAATTCTATGAAAATAAGTTCAATACTATACTTTGATATACAAGCATGTTTGATTAAAAATCAAAACATATTACAAACATTTTGAACTATTTTTGTAGTATAGAAATTTTGGCTTAAACAAAAATCTGTATTTTTCAAAAACAATCTCCACATTGAAAATTGATTTTTCCAAATCTTCTCCAAATACAAAAATAAGATATTTTAAACACTTTAGAAGCTTAGTGTATATGGATATGATCCACTACACTTATGAAAAGAAATATCTATTTTTCTGACAATAAGCTCTAAAATAAGTTTTTGATAAATCCAAAACGATATTTTTCTAAACACAAAACTATCTTATGAAAACACATATAAAATTTTTTGTGTGTGTATGAACTTGAGCAATCCGCCAACTAATCTATCCTTTATATTTTATCTAAAACAAAATCTTAACACTTACAAAACCCGACACAAGTCTTCTGAAAATCTTCTCTTGAAAATCTTCTTCTCCTTCTTAACTTGGTCCAAACCTTGCTCCAATGTGCTAGGCTCCTCTTGAGTACTTGATGCAATCTTGATGTGCGAGCTCTTAAATTAACACGTGCTAGCTCCAAAACTTGTGTAACCCCCTGCTCCCTGATGTACATATCACAGTATCAGTACGCGATACGACGTATAATGTTGATTTGATCTTTCTAGTAGTCAGATTAAGTTAATTTTAGTTTCAAATATTATTTTCTAATATTTTAAATTTTTTAGAGTTTTCTGAAATTTTTCTGAATTATTTGGCAAATCTCCGTAGTCGGTGTCGACCGATACCAATAATCGGCTCTACGATTTTTAATTCTCAAATGGAGATGCATTTTGAGAATCTGCTTTTATATTGTGTCTTAAAATCATATTTTCTACGTTAGGATATTTTTGAGGATTTTCTTGAATTTATCAAAATTCGGGCCGAACCGGTGTCGCTTAGTACCGGCAAAACCTTTCAGGATTTTTAATTTACAAACCCGATTGACTTTCATCAAACCGATTTCATATTACGTCTTAGGAGAATATTCTTTATTTTCTATAATTTTTGGGAGTCCTTCGGAACTAGTCCAATTTTGACCCAATTAAATATTTATTAAATAATAATAATTTAATTCTTTTCCTTTTCTTTTTTTCTCTCTTTCTTTTTCTCTCCAATCATCTTCTTTTCTTTTCCCCCAATCCAACGACCCATTCCCACCGTCATACTCCACCGCCATCTCTCTCTCTTCTCCTTTTTAAAACATCTCTTTCTCCCCCTAATTCTCTCTAATTCCTACATCCTCTCTCTCTCTCTCTCAATCTCTCTCTTTCTCTCTCCTCCCCTCTCTATTTCTTCTCTCTGTCCCTCTCTATTTGAATAGGTCGAAGGGCCTAACCGCGCCCCAGGCTAGGGGCCGCTAGCGTCCCTCGCCGGCCAGGTCTGGCGGCGCCGGCGGGCAAGCTAGGCGCCACCCCGACTTCTCCTTCTCCTTCTTCTTCTTCTTCTTCTTCTTCTTCTTTTCCTTCTCTTCTTCTTCTTCTCCTTTTTCTTTTTCTTCTTCCTTTTCCTTTTCTTCCTCTTTTCCTTCTCTCTCTATCTCTCCGCTCCTCTCTTTCTCTCTCTTCCCCTGGGAGCTCCCACCGGCGGAGCAGACCCGCCGCCGGCGAGATGCCGCCACCGCCACTCAGAGAAGCGTGGCAGTAGCAACTGCTGCTGCCGCTGCTATTGTAGTTTTATGGGTTTGGGTGGAAACCCGAACCCATAATCCACCTGAACCCTAACCCAATTAACCCATTAACCCTATTGGGTTTGTTTTGAAACCCGTTAACCCATTAACCCAATCACTTAAGTTTTGGGTCAGGTTATTGGATCTAAACCCGACCTGTTTTTCACCCAAACCCGCTCCAAAAACCGAATAAAGGTAATATTACAGAAAACCCCCTGCTATGTTTTATTATTTGCATTTGCAATATTTTTATTACATGTTTAACACATTTCTTTTACTTTTAGTATTCGGGTGGTATCTGGAGCATCCGAAGTCCGATTTGGACGATTCTAGAATCGTTGTGATCGTGGGAAAGAGAGCTACTTTCCCATAGCTAGTTTGTGAGTATTTTTTTTATAAATTATATTTTATCATATTTAGTGAAATTGATTGATTGCCTTATTTAATAAAACTTGATTATCAGAAATCATTATTATTATTGTTTAATAAAATATAATTGTTGGTAAATCCCTGTAAGTAAACCATATATGATTGTTATTGAAATATAATGAAATCACACATGATTGTTATCATACTTTATTTTCTTACCTGATTTATTATAAAATGTATGGATGATTGTTTAGTTATGAAGATCTAGAAATTTACAATTGTCACAAGTAAAGTAGCCAATAAATTGATAATTAAAATAGATAATTCTGTATATATAATAATTTGGTGGCACCTTCCGTATGCGGAATATAGGAATCGTTATTCTTATTAGTAGTAGTTGACACTCGAGTAGATGCTATTACCCAGACGCTAACATTAGTGTTCACACTATGACTTGGATATCCTGTCACACGGGACACTGTTATCTCATGTACATGTATCACCGTTACACAGATCCTCTTACACGCAACACTATTATTTCTTATTCATGTCCCACCGGTACATAGATACACCAAATCACTAGACATTGCCACTTTATATATTGGTATCATCGTTACATGACTGCTCGGTATACAGCTATATCATGTTCACTCATCACTGTTACATATATCCACCAGTATACATGCATGTATTGTTCCTATATTTTTGTCACATGGATTACCGTTCATATTACATGCATTATTGTTCCATGTTCTCCCTGTATTCCTGTTACATGATTGTTTCTTGTTACTGATATTGATATTCCCGTTACTGAATACGTGAGCTGTTGATATGCGATGTGTGGAACTAAGTGCCACGATCCAAGCCACGGGGGCCACCTCTAGAATCTCACATCTATTGTTTCTCGTTTCCTGTTATCTTGTTTCATGCTATCGACAGAGCTCATGTCATTTTATCATGTTACATGTACCATGTCTTGTACTTGTTCCTGATATACTGTATAGTAAAAGATAAAAAGAGAACTTGGGTATGGGGGAGACTTGATGGTTGATTAGGTCTTGCCGGGTGAATGTCTGGATCCATTGTTAGTCCCACTACAGGGGACGTGGTAGGGTTGGCTACTGTTTGTATTGTATTGTTTCTTGCTCCTGCCCTAGCGGGTAGCCTTGGTCTCAGCAGTCAGGGGTTCGTTTAAGGCCGTTGTCCTGGGTATGCACGGGATACACCCACATGACTAGAGCTCCTTGACCATTAGGTTTCCAATAAACATAATAAAATGATATAAACAATAGTGACGTTAGGGACACTTGTTATTTGATCACTCTCTCATTTGGATAATGGTACCCATATGCCATGTCCGGATAGGTTCGATTGAAGTGTGGGCTCCAGTATTGAACTGCCAGTGGTATGGGACACTAGAAGAGATTGATTAAAATACCAGGTAGTACTGATTGTTATTATTGTATAAATCACACGACATGCTCGACTCATGTATATTATTGTCCCTTTTCTATTTGTTACTATTCTTGATATGTTCTCCACGATCATGTCACCTGTATACCTTGTTACACTTCTTGATATTTGTTACACTCCATGTGGTAATACACTATTCATGTATATGTATACTCTGCATTGCATAGATTCTGTTTTATATATACATTGCAGACTTCATTACTGTATATACACATCACAATAGTATGCAAACTGCATTACTGTATATACACAACACAATAGTATGGTTATGTTGCATACTACGCATCTGCATGCTCATTTTCATCACGTCATCACTATGTATTATCTAAAACTGGATATTGCTGTAGACATAACCCGCTGATAACATGATATTATATGACATTTTTCTCTTTCTACTGATTATTATATTTCTATTATATGGTATCACTGATACATAAACATGTATTGTTATTATCATGCTTATATTACTAGAGTACATATTACTGCCTCCTTCATTTTATCACTCATTAGGTCGCTTTTTGACGACCCTGGGTTTGAGTGCCCAGGTTGGAGATCCCAGATATCATCTTACCAGATATTTTATTGGATTCACATAGGACTCATCATCGATACCATTCATAGGTATCCTTATGAATTGTTTCTGTTTTATTATTTATCCCTATTTTCATATCTGTTATGATCACTAACCTCTTTCTGCAGGTATTCTTGTACTTATTTCATGCTGGAACTCGTGTATATATGGAGGTTATTTCCTGTACTGAGGCTTAGCGTATGTACGTGAGGGTATCTCCGTCCTGCGTATGTACATCGCCATAACGTCTCCGTACCTGTGAAAGCGGGGTGTTACAACTTGACTTTAAATCTTTTGTTGAAGCTAAACACCTACTAAGATCTTGATCAAATCTCTGAGAGTAATTAAACACAAGATCATTAGTACTATAACTACATAAGTTAATCATCATCAAAATTAGAGCGATGGGCCTTTGGGCCAACAGGATTCCATTATAATTGCTCGCGATTATAATTGAACTTAATCCCGCAAGATCTTAAAGTGTCGCAATACCTACAAACTTCCTTACTCGTCCCCACAAGAATATAAACACACGGGCCCACAATCTCGATCAGAGTCGCAATCTCAAACAACTTAATTACAAAGAATGAACACCGGTGATCAATACTTGATCACAAACAAAGCTCTCTTACATCTAAGAAAACAGAGATTTGAGAATTGAAAAAGAACTAAAAACTTTTATAAACAATCATTTTGAAATCTTATGAAAAACTTGTATAAAACTTCTTATCAAAAACACTCTCTTGTCAATCCTATTTATTGGAGAGAGAGCTAGAGATTAATTCGCAGCGTCCAAGCAATAAAAACAATTTAAAAATATTTTAAAACACAATATAGCTATTGGGAATAAACTTGGATAAGTTTGAGTATAAAATTAGCCATTATAAGGCAAAACATGCAAGTTTTGATCAAGAGCTGTCGACAGATTTGTTGGGCTGTCGACAGGTGAAGTCGCCTGCACATAAGCAAACTTCATACATCTTTTTGAAGGTCAAAACATTAGAATTTGAAAATAAATATATGTGAATAATTTGTAAAGTTTTAAGTTATCTTTCAAATGAAGTAAAAATCATATGAATCGGATATTGGATTTGAAAGATATGATCAAAATACTGAAGGGTGTCAAAATAAAACTGTTAAAACTGTTTTCAGTGTATAGGCTAATTTAAAAGTAATATTTGATAAATAAAATGTTTGAATCTGAAAATGCCTATATCGGAATATATTGTAGACATTTAAGTTCTCTTTATAATACAACTTGAATCACATCCAAAAAAGATTATAGTATAAAGTTATGATCAAAATACTAGATATGTGTGTTAGTGCAAAATAGCCAGTTGAGCTCTCTGTAAATAGCCGTCGACAGGTATGAATGGACTGTCGACACTTCTGCTACATAGTCAGTTTTAAAAATAAATTTTGAAGGTCTAAGTATCATAATTAGAAATGACTATATAGGAATATATTGTAGCCCTTTAAGTTTACTTTGTAATGCAATAAAAATCACATAAATCAAATGTTAGATTAGAAAGATATGATTAAAATAGTAAAAGGGTGTCATATTGAAAATTATAAAAACTATTTTTATAAGAAACTATTGATAAAAAAAACTAAACTCATGAAGTCAACTCAATAAAATAATAACATTTAACACAATATAAGCACCAATGTATATGGATGAAATGTAATACACGTGTAAATAAATGTAAACTTGTTTTTGATATAATCTATTCATGAAACCAAAAATAAAACAGAAACTAGGTTAAATCGAAAATCAAATTATTTTGCGTGTGTATGCTTGAGCAATTAAAGCTAATCTATTTTTTATAATAATTCTAAACTCAAACACAAGGCACAAGTCTTCTTGTAGATCTTCTCTTCTCCAAGTAGACGTGATCCAAATTAGATCTCATAGAGATAGACTCCATCTTAGATGCTTGATGTGATTTTTATACTTGAGCTCTTGAATAACCCTGTGTATGCTTCAAAACTTGACTTTGAGACTTTTGTTGAAGCTGAATACCAATTTATGATCTTGATTAAACCTGAAACTTATGCATCACAAGATCATTAGTAACTATAACTATATGAGTTAATCATCATCAAAACTAGAGTGATGGAACCTTGTTAACAGGAATCAGGGCAGGGAGTTTTGTGAGGATTGACTCAGAAATAGCGTATTTTGTGAGGATCGTAGTCCTCACAAAATCGCAAAAAATAAGGATTTTATGAGGACTGCGATCGTGATCACAGTCCTCATAAAGACTTAAATATTTATGACATTTTTGTGAATACTATGATCATGGTCACACTTGATCGAGCTCACCTGTGTACAGAAAAATACAAAATTTTAGAATAGTGCTAGGTCCTTAATTCTATCACTGTAGTAAGTGGCTATGCAGGTCGTAATTCATAAGGAGGGACTGCAGTGGAAGCTTTGTGTTTCTTCTTTTAAGTTCACTAAAATGAGTTTAAAAGTTCTTCTCAGTTTTGGTAAAGGAAAACAAATAAAATTTGGTTAAGTTAAGAAGAAGATGGTATAAGAAGATGGTGATGTTGTTGTTGTTTTATTTACAAAAGAAAAGGAAAAACGAAATAAATAGGAGAATGTGGTTTTGGAGTGGAATTTTAAACTAATGAATGGGAAAAACTAAAAGAATATTTACCTCTACCGTTGTATCATAATGAAGATTTACCTCAACGTGAAATAAAGTAAGCAGATAGAAAGAGTAACTTGAACATGGTTCTTGACTAGATCGAGTACAATGAAAAAAAAGTAGAAATCTCCATTGATGTCACTTCAATATAGTTCTCTTTTGAAGAAGGATTACATCAGTGTCACTCTAATTGCAATTCTTCTTCTTCTTCTTCTCTCGTGTAACTCTCTATAACTTAAAATAAAAATTACATTGAAAAAAAAGAAAAATAAAAACCTAAACTAAACTAAACTAAAGCTCCCTGCTACCATTCATCCTTCTGCCTTTGGAAGATACCTGTATTTATAGGAAAAATGGGATCAGGGATAGAGTAAAGAGATAGAGGGAGCAAATGCTCCCCTGATTCAACTGACAATCCGCGAAAACGCAGCTTGGGCCACATTTTTGCATCCATATTCTAGCCATTGGGCCAGGGCCTGGGGGCGCTCCTCCGTTGATCTTGGTTCTGTCTTTTTATCCTCTTGGATTTTCAGTTCTGCTTTGGATTTGACAATATATCCTTTGATCTTTAGCTCAACTAATTAGGTCTTCAAAAATTCATTTTTATTTGCATTTTGATTAGTATTATCACATTTGGTAAATCTGGTCTGCTGATATGATTGAATTTAGAACATCTGGATATGAATCAATCCCCTTTCTTTTGAACTTTTGAATTTAGTTAGATAAATCTTTCAATCTCTCTCTTTTCTTTCTTAATTACACTTTACGTCACTAAATATGAAAATATATTAAATAGCAGAGTTTTATTTAAACATAAATGCAGAAATGTGACACATGATATGAAAACATATAATGCACGTGTATGATTACACCCCCACACTTATCTTCTGCTCGTCCTCGAGCAAAACAAAAAGTATAGCTAACCTAACTAACTCGCTTTCGTAGGAATCACGGTTGCACTTAGCATGTGCAACAAGCCGTTAAACTTTTAGGTTAACTCTAAAGGACGAGTGTTATCTCATGAGGGTTTTTAGTGGATTGCACCCGTAAAGTCCATAAATAAAGAAAAATAAAGTGTTTGTATTTTTGAAAACGCATTTTGAAGAAAAAATATTTAAAGTGTTAATGTAAAAATTCATTAATTTATAAGTCATAGGATTATCAAAACTTAGTCATTATTAAACTTAGTCTTTATTCGAAAACTTGTTTTCAATTAAGATAAGGATTAAAATTGAATTCTCATCTAGTTTATTATTTTACTCTAAGTCATGTGCACCTTGTTACCATGAAAATTTGACTGGGGATTCTTTAACTCTAACTCTCATACCTTATTTTTTTTACATTTATGGCTGTAATATCCCTTAGCATTATTAGACTTTCTAATTTGCCCATGTAATGAGCCTTAATCGATGACTCCCAAACCGGATGATTTTAGGGCACTGGGTGAGAATACACCCCAAGAACTTAGGACTCGAGCAAATAAGGCCACAAACTAAAGATTTTTATTTATATGAACCACTTTTAGACGCGAATACTTATGCTTTATGAGGCACAAATACCTACCTTAATCAAATTATATAATATGTAACCCTCGGTTCTAGTCACCGATATTTTTCAGTGGAGGTCGGTATGGTATATATACCTATTCTAGTGGTCTAAACTAAGTCTACTTTAACTCTAATAAAATTTTCTAATATTTTAGTTTTTTCTTGATTTTTCAAAAATTTTCTAATTTAATTGAAGATTCTCGAAATTCATGACCCATCTGTGTCGCTATACGACTTCTAAATTTTTAACTTTCAATCAGAGATGAATTTTGTGAATCTAATTTCTCTAAAATGTTTAAAATAATATTTTCTATTTTAAGGAATTTTTAATAATTTTTCAAATTAAATAGGAATTTAATTGAGTTAAGAAAAGGAAAAAATAAAATAAATAAAAATAAATAAAAAGTAAAAAAATTAAAAAATTATTTGCATCCACTAGGTTTTGAGCCTTGGAGGGCTAGGAAAGAATGTAATGAATTAACTATGATGCCACATTGACATGTAATTTAAAAGCCCACGCCAATTTATTTAAACCTTTATTTAACTCCCTTCATCCTCTCAAACTTCCACCACTCTCTTTAACTTCTCCCTCACTTTCTCCCCCTCATTCTCACTCACCCAAATTGAACCCACTACTCCTTCTACATAGCCTAACTCTCAAGGATGGCTTAGGGGGTGTGTGATGCCTAAAAAGGGGTATTTCACAATCTCAAGTCATTTGCAAAATCGAAACTTCTCTCCCTTTTCTCACTACTCTCTCTTTCTCTCCCGAATCTTTGAAGTGTTGGTCGAGGAGAAGAACATTCAGACTGAAGGAAAGCATTCCAGGTAAATTATTTTGTATTTGTGTAGATTTAAGTCAAACACGTAATACGCATTACATTTTAACTTTAATTTAACTTCACCATGAAAAACATATGCTAAAATCCTAATAAAATATTCTGAGACACCCTAGATATACATCCTACTTATACTAATTTTTATTATATTTTACAAATTTTTAATATAGCAAAAAAATAGGGCTCTCGGCCTTTGGTTGAGAGTAGTAGAGTTGCTCTCGGCTAGAGCCTGGGCCAGGCCAGTCTGGCTTGGACCGGTCGAGCCAGGTCCGGCCAGACCAGGCTAACCTAGTCGGGCGTAGAACCGTCTGGGTTTGTGCCCAGTCTGGGTTTGTGAATCAAAGACCCGGGTTCGGGTCTATAACCCGGCCCAATTTTAAAAAAATTTTACAGAAAGATAAAAAGAAAAAAAGAAAAAGAGAAAAAGAGAAAAAAAGAAAAGAAAATAAAATAAATTTAGAATATTTACTGTAGCAGACCCAGACTCAAACCCATTATTGTAGCAGACCCGTTATTATGGCAAACAGACCTGTTAAGCCTTTTATTGATTTTAGATGTATTTAATTGATAAAAATTTGAAATAAACTCAAAAAATTCCAGAAAATTCTCAGAAAATCATAACTAAATTTGGTACTCTATAAAATTATTATGAGTGTAATATTACTTAGAATAACATAAAATTAAATACTTTTTGTAATTATTATTTAATGATCTTTTTTTAAAAATTGCCAATAAATTTCTAAATAGCATAAAAATATAAAATTCATAATTCAATAATATATAAACATTATACATCAATTTATTAGTTGATACATGTATTTTATATTTTTAAATAGTTGCTAAAATTAGAAATTGAATTATTTGAAAATATTAACTAACCAAAATTATAATAAATAGTAAAAATTATATGCTCATTCAACTTATCACTAAATAAATAACGTGTCAAGTGTCTAATTAATTCACGCATTATTTAGGCTACGCATGTTACCCAGAGCCGGTTGCAGTTACGAAAATTCAGATTCCAACGACATCAGACAAGTACATATACTCTCTCTCCTCTGTGTTTCTTTATCAGTTTATAAATTTGTTAGTCTCTAACTAATACCACATGTTATCGTAATCTGATGTATACAACTCAAATTGCAAAATGAATAATAAATTATTAATTAGCACTTTATTATTATTATTACTCGTCTATCCTTATATCTAGGTATGTGCCCTAGCGTCCCAACACACATACATCCATATATGAGTAAGGTGAGGTTGTTATTGAAAATTGATGAGGAGACCAATGGGTTATGTTTACAGTGGGTCACGTACATGCCCGAGATCATGACCTAGGGTGTTCTGTTGTTGGTGTACAGAACTAGCCTTAAGGCCTACAGGAAGTGGGTCTTATATTATGCCCATTCACGAATGTTATAGGAGGTAGGGAGCCAGTGCTCCCCTCGAACACCTGAAGACCCTCAGGTAGATCCGTAAGATTTGAGTTGCATAATATATCTAATACCACTATAAACATATTCACCACTTGAAGTCCATTAGCTCCCCCTTACCCGATGTAAGTTGGCCTTTTTATATTTGATTATTATGTAATTATCATATTACAGGAATAGTAAGAGCATGACAGGTTCAGGAGTATATAAGTACTAGAAATACAGGCCACTGTATATATAATATAGGATAGTAGGATCAGATTTCGAAAATATGATAATCACAAGTCAAGTGGTAATATAACAGGTGATAAGTGATATCAAACAGGAGTCAGGTGTCAAGTAATAACATGGTGGATATCACTATCATATATCTCAATAAAGAAAAACAGTATCGACACAAGAGATTTATATGAATACAAGAGAATGGTATGGAGATCAGTACGAATACAAGAAAACGGTACCGATACGTGGATCAGTACGAATACAAGAAAATGATACAATTTTGAAAAATAGTATAAATACAGGTTTCAAACTCTACACAATCATCAAGGAAAGAATAATTGTTAAATTATCAAGTAGACAAGCAGGCATGCAAGCAAGCATACATCCAAATGAAGCTAAGCAAACTGAAGCAAAGCTAACATACAACACTAGATGCCATCGCGTTCGGCGTGGTTACCGCTCATGGCACGGCTAAACGCACATGATGGAGCGAGCGTGTGAACGCTATACTATTGCACATGGTGAATCAAAGCTATGGTGTAATAATGCTTGAATAGAGTCAGTGATAAAGCACTGAGCGCTAGATCTGCTTACCAGGCATAGCTAAAAGACCTGACAGTCTGAATTTGAGGAAGTGGGTGAGAGCCCAAAGGCTAATAGGCCCGAAGGCAGAGTAGGTACCTACAGAAGTGTCAGTATCATACACACACATATAACAAGTAGTAACTAAGCTATCAGTAGAGTAGTATAGCCCGGAGGCTGAGCAAGATAGGAATAAAGTAAGTGAGCAGATAAGCGAATAATCAAGCATAGCTAAGCAAGCTGGAGCGAAGCTAGCGCACAACGCTATCATGCTCAGCGTAGTTACCACTCGTGATGAAGCCACTATAACGTATAGCTATCCGTCACGGCTTAACTATACCCGAACGAAGTTAACAATAGAGCGCTGAGCGCTAGACTCGCCTACCAGGCAGAGCTAAAAGACCTGCCGATCTGAATGCACTCCCAGCTATCACGAAACCCATAAGGGTGCAAGGCCAATTCCCATTGGGTGCTCAAGAAGTGGGTAGGCCCGGGGTGAGTAGGTACCTACACGAGATGTTAGTACCACACAAGCACACATATAAACATGATAATGATTAGACTATTGTGAAGTGGTGAAACTCGAAGGCTGAGTCTAGAGCCAAGGCTAAATGACTACGAAGGGTCGGCCACGCATGATAATAAAGCAGTAAGAGAATTCTGTTGGCCCAGAGGTCTAACACTCTAGTTTTGATGATGATTAACTCATGTAGTTATGTTTACTAATATTTTTGTGATGTTTAGTTTCAGATACTTAACCAAGATATTAGTAGGTGATTAGCTTCAACAAAGGTGTTTTGGAGCTTTTCACATGTTAATTCAAGAGCCCGAGCGTCAAAGTTCATATCTAGCACTCGTTGCAGTCAAGCTCAGTGGATCACGTATGGATCGATTCGGCTTGAAGACAAAGTTCGTCAAGAAGACTTTGGTACATAGTTTAGATTATATTTTAGATCCATTTGTTAAAGATTAGATAGTGTGATATGCTCAAGTTCACAACACACACACTTGTTTAAGTTTCATGTTTTGGTTTTCAGTTTTTAGTTTAACCGATCTTGGTTTTTATGAATAGATAGTATCAATACAAGTTTACATGGTTTAATGTATATTAGATTTGTTCTATATACATATATGCTTCAACTATTTAAACAAACTTAGTTTGATAGTCTATTTCATGAGTTTGGTGTTTTGGTATTTTAACAAAACATATTTTCGGATTTTTAGTCAAAAACATTGATATATATATATATATATATATATATATATATATATATATATCTTATATATATATTGGATTATATCCATATACAACATGGTTCAAGTTGTTTCTATATCATGTTTTGTATTTGGATGAGTTTTGGACAAGACGAATTTTCAATTCAAAAATCTAAGTTTTGGAAAAATATGGATTTTGGTTTTCGGCAAAATTTCCAGAATACAAAAATGGTTCAAATAGTTTGAAATATGTGTTAAATTTTTCTACACATGTTTATATATCAAAGTATTAGACTGAAACTATTTTTGTGAATTTTTAGAGAATTTATGGAATTTATTTGATTATTAAAAATCAAGTTTTTCTAGTCCCTAAATCTGTCTGCCAGGCTCTAGCGGTCGACCGGACGTACACACAAACGTGCACGCAGCCAGACCTTTTGGCCGGTCGACCGTGCCGTCGACCGACTGTAGCATCCTTACTCTCGGGTAAGGACGGTCGACCGGGCGGTTGATCGTAGGTTGGCAACGGTCAAAATTTGACCGTTGGCTGGTCGATCGGATGGTCAATTCTGACCATAATTACTGCCAACGGCTAGTTTTTTTCAAATGGCTATAAAAACCCCATTTGAAGAGCTGTTTTCTCCAGAATTTAAGAGAGAAAATTTTCATAGTTCCAAGTATTTTTACAAGTTTTTGAAAAGAGTTTTTAGTGCCAAAAAGATCAATCTTCATTGTTTTAAAAGTTTTTTGTTATTTCAAAGAAAATAGTCGTTTGGGAATTTATTTTTGGTCTAAAATACTATATCTATTTGGAGATTTTCCCAAGTGATTTTCTTTGTCAAAAACACTTTGTTTTCTACACTTGAGCTAATCATTCTATCCTATCTATAGGATCTTTATTTTTGTGAGAAAAGAATTTGTTTGTGGTCGTTTGATCACTAAGTTGTAAACCCTCCTACTTTGTGTTATCCCTCTTGGGTAGAGGTTGATTTTGGAGTGGTGGCTTTGTGCCCTATCCCTCTAGTGAGAGGTTGATTGGTTGTTGGCTTTGTGCCCATCCTTTATTTGTGAGGTTGATTGAGTTTTGTGTGGCTTTGTGCCTAACCTCTAAGTGTAGAGGTTGTATTGGTAAAGAGAGGAGTTGTGTACTCCCGGTTATTGTATTGCCCCAAATCCTCAGTGGAGGTTCCCTGTGTGAGAGTCCTTTGTGGACGAGTTAGTGAAAATGCTTCTGTGTGAAGGCGGGGACGTAGAGTTGGGTGCTCGAACCTCAAAACATATCCGTGTGTTAGCGATTGATCCATTGACTCTCTAACTCTCTCTTTATTTTGTGCCTTGCATCATTTCATATTGCTCATTCATTATATGCTTGGCTTGATTGTGTGTGCCTCACTTATGCTTAACCAGGAGAGCTTCATATAGCGCCTCAACTCTTATTCAGAGGAATCAAGAGGAGTTAGTCTAGAACCCTTCATCGGGAATTCGGCTACACTCGTCGGTTGCATTAAGTGTTGTTGCAATTAAGTTTTTTAATTTTCGCATTTAGTTCATTAGATTAGCCGTACACCTATTCAACCCCCTCTAGGTGTACTTTCAATTGGTATCAGAGCCTACGCTCCTGATATTAGGTTTAACCACCTAGGAGTGTGATCTTAGTTTTACTAATCTAAATTTGCATTTGCATTTGCACACATATTGTTTGCACTCATGGATGTCCCTCCTATGTTTGATATCTCTAGACTTGATATATGGAAGGTTCTGATGAGTTGTCATTTAAAAACCCTAGGTTATGAGTTTACCTTGCCATTACCAAGGAATCTTATCTTAGTGATAGCAGGCATATAGAGGCCAATGCACTAGCTCTAAAGGCACTTAGAGCATCCTTGATAAAGAATATTTACATGTATTTTCTCACTATGAGTCCGCTTTTACAGTATGGAGTATTTTGACATCTCCCGAGCTACCAACGCTTATCGATAAGAAGAGGAGATCTAGGAGAGACAAGTTGACGAACATTGCTTCATGGTCCAAGGGAATGACTCCCTTGAGGTATAATCGAAAACTCAACTAGATGCTAGCACTAGTTCATATTGCAATGAGTGTTTAGAGGCACAGGCCATGAATGATGAACTTGCTAAAAATTGTGAAAATTTGATTTCAAAATATAAACTTTTGAAAAAGGAAAGTCTTGATTTAAAAGAAGAAAATAAAAATTTATCTTCTAGACTTGAGATTGTTTTGCAAGAAAGGGATGAGATTTCAAGTGAAAGTGACTCGCTTAAATCCCAACTTGATCTTGCACTTAATGAAAACAAAATTTTAAAAAGTAAAATAATTGTGAATATGTTTTGAAGAAAAGTGAGAATTTAACTTTAAAATTTGATTTTGTATTAAAAGAAAATAATTTTTTGAAAAATAAAATAAATTTGATTTCACAAGAATTGAAAGATTGTTTAAAGAAAAATGTTTCTTTGAAAAATGATTTAGATTCTCATTTTGCCATGCTAGTGTAGCTTCACCTAGCTTACCTATTGCATGCTCCACTTTTTTTCAAGTATTAAAAATGATATAAATGTTTTGAAGAAAAGTGTAGATTGTTTGGGCTCCACTTTGAGCCATTGTGCTTTGAACTATACACGGTTGGAATCTATGTTTCGAAAGAAATAAGTTCCTCTTATGCATGCACACAAACCACGACATACACATGCTCCTCACGGACACACTTATAACACGATGTATGCTCATGTGTACACATGTATACATTGTGGACGTAAGGGCCACCTTGCTAAATTTTGCTATGATAAGATACATGATGTAAATTTAGCAACTAAATTTGTTTGGGTTAGGAAAGGAGCTAACCCCCATGGACCCAAAAGAGTGTGGGTACCAAAGACCACCCCTATTGAATTTGATGTAGGTGTGCGCTCTCGCATGACATGAGAGTGATGGTGCCTTGAGGTGGATGCCTTCCGAGCTTAAAGAGGACAATTTGGATGCATCACTTTCAAGGGGAGTTTGGTGGGAGGACCACCCTGTTTTGGAGACATGGAGAGTTGCCCTTATGATTTTGGTAACTATCTCTTGCTCCTTTTTATGTTTGCATGCTTTTAGATCATTCATTTATAGCATGTATTGTTTTAATGTTCATTTTGCCATATGCCATGTTTATTAGTCTTATGACATGCATAATTAGTATTTGAGACACCCATGTTTATATGGACCCATATTTAGTGTTCTCACTTTAGTTTAACTAATGTGTATGTCCTAGATCTAATGCATGTGCATTTACCATAATGAACATATGAGTTTTTTTTTTGATTTCTATGCTTCATGTTTTTACATGTTTAGATGTTAGATTTCATTAAAACTTGGATGTATACTTGTACAATTAGTGAGCTACAAATAGACTATTATATATTTGTGCTTGGTCGCTCATTTGTACTCATTAGATGTACTAGTATAGCCTAGTTTTGATAATTCATGCATTTGACTTGTATTCCCATTTTGTACATATTTTCATGTTTATGTTTAACTTCATATTTATGTCTATTGTGTCTAAACTATTAGGTATACAAATACATCCTTGAGCCACTTGCCTTCATGCATATACTTTTGTGAACTCGTTTATATTTGGATATGTATGTATACGGTAGTTTGTACATGACATACATATACCTTTGATAACTTTCATGTTTTAAGGAATTTCCTATATTGAGCTAAATTATTTATTTTCATGATTATGTTTTTCACATAACTTGTACACTCATATTATTTGATGTTTTCTCATGATTTTGTTTTCATGAGTATGATTTGTGCTTTATTGATTTCGAGTGTTTGGTGATCATGTGATTTACATATCTTTCATGGAATATATTTTTGTTTTATTCCTTACTTGAAGGATTTTGTATTAGTTTATAAGTTTTTCATATAACTAGTTCAAATTCTTCATTTGGTAGAGTTTTTCAAACATACTATATTTTCAAACCTATTTTTCAAAACCCCTACCCATTTAAGGGCGGTTGGTTGGGCGACCATGACTTGTATGCTTATTATTGAAATCCTTTTAAACATGTGCATGAAATGGGTGGAAGGTAATATGAGTTATACACTTAATCTTATTGTGTTTTCAGTTGGTATCATTGGATCCTTTCAATTGGTATCACTATTGATATTCTTTTTGTATACTCATATATATGTTTTATTTGTGCTTACTATATCTCTATATCTTTGAGCACAAATTTTGGTTATGTTAAGCTTGATTTCAAATGACTATTATATTTCAATTGATTATGTTTCAATTGGTATCTTATACAAGCTTATGCATCATTTTATTTGTATTTCATAAAGGGAGAGAAAATTTATATTTCATCTTTTAACTGATATTTTACTCCCGCACTTTATGTTGAAATATGATTAAAAAATGATATTGATTATTTTGGTATCATATGCTTTTATAAAAAAATTACTTTCAATTAGTACTAATCTTTACATATTAATATCAAGATCACCTATAAGTTTACTTACAATTGGTATCAAAATTTTGATTAAATACTTTAAAATGATTTATTTACTTAAAATTGGTATATATTAAAAATATTTGTTTTATGTACCACATTATGTACTTTAAATTAGTATATTTTATTGATATCATGATGCACTAAATTGATATATTTTTTCTTACAATTGGTATCATAATGTTTTGATTAGATTTCACCCCTGATTGATTTTTTTTGGTTTAAGACAAAAAGGGGGAGAATATTATTTTCTTTGACCCCTTTGTTGATGATTGACAAAAAGGGGAGAAGTATTTGAGTTTATATGCATGTTTATTGTTTAATATGCATGTTTATTGTTTATTTGTTTATTTGTAAGGTTGTTTCATATTGATATTTTTTTATTGTTAGTATTAAAAGCTTTTAGTGTTTATCTTTCCAATTGGTATCAAGAATTTTGTTTTATTGATTGGTATCAAGAGCTTAAGTTTTTTCATTGAAATTTTTATTGGTATTCAAAGCAATTATTTAAGAACATGTTTATTTTAAAAAGGAAAAGGATTTTATTTTAAAATTTTGGTATCAAGAGCATGTTTATTTCATGTTTGGTATCAAGAGCATGTTTATTTTATTGTTTTATATATGTTGAGCATATTCATGTTTAGTATTCATTGCATATATTTATTGTTTATTGCTATGCATGAGTTAAGGGGGAGCTTCTTTGAATCTTAACTTTAATCCATGCATATATAACTCCATGAGATTTGTCATCATCAAAAGGGGGAGATTGTTGGCCTAGAGGCCTTCCACTCTAGTTTTGATAATGATTAACTCATATAGTTATGTTTACTAATATTCTTATGATGTTTAGTTTCAGATACTTAACCAAGATATTAGTAGGTGATTAGCTTCAACAAAGTGTTTTGGAGCTTTTCACATGGTGATTCAAGAGGCCAAGCTTCAAAGTTCATATTTAGCACTCGTTGGAGTCAAGCTCAGTGGATCACGTTCGGATCGAGTCGGCTTGAAGACGGAGTTCGCAAAAAAGACTTCGGTACATAGTTTAGATTATGTTTTAGATCCATTTGTTAAAGATTAGATAGTGTGATATGCTCAAGTTCACAACACACACACTTGTTTAAGTTTCATGTTTTGATTTTCGGTTTTTGGTTTAACCGATCTTGGTTTTCATGAATAGACAGTATCAATACAAGTTTACATGGTTAATGTATATTAGATTTGTTCTATATATATGCTTCAACTATTTAAACAAACTTAGTTTGATAGTTTATTTCATGAGTTTGGTGTTTTGGTATTTTAACAAAACATATTTCGGATTTTTAGTCAAAAACATTGATATATATATATAATATATATATATATATATATATATATATATATATATATATAATATATATATATATATATATCTTTCATGTATATTGGATTATATCCATATACAACATGCTTCAAGTTGTTTCTATATCATGTTTTTGTATTTGGATGAGTTTTGGACAAAATGAATTTTTAATTCAAAATCTAAGTTTTGGAAAATACGGATTTTGATTTTCGGCAAAATTTTCATAACACAAAAATGGTTCAAATAGTTTGAAATATGTGTTGAATTTTTCCACACATGTTTATATATCAAATTATTAGACTGAAACTATTTTTTTGGATTTTTAGAGAATTTATGGGATTTATTTGATGATTAAAAACCAAGTTTTTCTAGTCCCTAAATCTGTCTGCAGGCTCTGGCGGTCGACCGGCCGATCAACCGGACCAGGAGCCGGTCGACTGGATCGGTCGACCGGACATGCACACAAACGTGCACGCAGCCAGCCCCTTTGGCCGGTCGACCGTGCGATCGACCGACTGTAGCATCCTTACTCTCGGGTAAGGACGGTCGACCGTAGGTTGGCTACGGTCAAAATTTGACCGTTGGCCGGTCGACCGGCCGGTCGACCAGATGGTCAATTCTGACCATAATTGCTGCCAACAGCTAGTTTTTTCAAATGGCTATAAAAACCCCATTTGAAGAGCTGTTTTCTCCAGAATTTCAAGAGAGAAAATTTTCATAGTTCAAAGTGTTTTTACAAGTTTTTGAAAAGAGTTTTTAGTGCCAAAAAAATCAATCTTCATTGTTTTAAAAGTGTTTTGTTATTTCAAAGAAAATAGTCTTTTGGGAATTTATTTTTGTCTAAAATACTATATTTTATTTGGAGATTTTTTCAAGTGATTTTCTTTATAAAAAACACTTTGTTTTCCACACTTGAGCTTATAATTCTATCCTATCTATAGGATCTTTGTTTTTGTGGGAAAAGAATTTGTTTGTGGTCTTTTGATCACTAAGTTGTAAACCCTCTTACTTTGTGTTATCCCTCTTGGGTAGAGGTTGATTTTGGAGTGGTGGCTTTGTGCCCTATCCCTCTAGTGAGAGGTTGATTGGTTATTGGCTTTGTGCCCATCCCTCATTTGTGAGGTTGATTGAGTTTTGTGGTGGCTTTATGCCTAACCTCTAAGTGTAGAGGTTGTATTTGTAAAGAGAGGAGTTGTGTAGTCCCGGTTATTGTATTGCCCCAAAATCCTCAGTGGAGGTTCCCTGTGTGGGAGTCCTTTGTGGACGAGTTAGTAGAAATCCTTCTGTGTGAAGGCCGGGACGTAGAACTGGGTGCTCGAACCTTGAAACATATCCGTGTATTAGCGATTGATCCATTGACTCTCTAACTCTCTCTTTACTTTGTGCCTTGCATCATTTCATATTGCTCATTCATTATATGCTTGGCTTGATTGTGTGTGCCTCACTTGTGCTTAACCACGAGAGCTTCATATAGCGTCCCAACTCTTATTCAGAGGAATCAAGAGGAGTTAGTCCAGAGCCCTTCACCGAAAATTCGGCTACACTCATCGGTTGCATTAAGTGTTGTTGCAATTAAGTTTTTTAATTTCCGCATTTAGTTCATTAGATTAGCCGTACACCTATTCACCCCCCCTCTAGGTGTACTTTCAAATACATCGCAGGTAGTGTATATGTACATGTATTAAACTACACTAATACAAGTATTCGTCATACCAGTACATATACAACACCAATACAACACATGTCCACAGATGCAATACAACTCCCAAAATTACTGATACAAACAATCCCAACATGGTAATTTATCCAAATTCCTAGAATCACAATTCACTCGATAAGCAGGGAAAACCCAATAAATAAGACGAGAACCCTCGCCTAATAATATTCAAAAAATGTCGTAATGTCTAAAATCTCGAGAATACGTGCACGTGCGCATGCCACCAATATATTAAAATATATATATTTAGAGAGAGAATTAGAGAAAGGAGAAAGAGAGGAGAGAGAATCAAGTGAGAGGGGGAGAGAGAAAGAGAGACAAAAAAGAGAGGCAATGAAAGAGAAGGGAGGGACAGTAGCCTTTTCTGTCCAAATCACGGCCAGGACCCTAGCCCGGCCATGCTCTAGCCATAGCCATGCGACAGGAGGCTCTGAGGATGGTGCTGGCCGTCCCAGGTGGACGAGGGTGGCGCCACCCCAAGAGGAAGAGAGAGGGAAAGGGGTATTGGTATGGTGAAGGCGGTGATGATGTTGGGTAATGGAGATGATGAAGGTGGTGGTGTTGATTTGGTGGTGGTCGTCTTGGCCGAAGAAGAAGGAGGTAGGGTTGATGAGGAAGGAGGTGGTGAGATGATGGTGCTTGGCGGAGAAAGTGGAGGAGGTGATGGTGGTGGTTGTGAAGGAGGAGGCGAAGTTGGTGGTTGTGAAGGAGGAGGTGGTGGTGGATTTTGTGAAAGATGGAGGTGGTGGTGATACTGGCTTGGGGTAGTGGAGATGGCCGGAAGGGGTCATTGCCGGATGTGGTTGGTGGCCATGGAGCATTACTGGCGTCGAGTCGGAGGAGGTGGAGGCCGTCGGGTCTAAGGGAGAGATTTGTGAGAGAGAGAGTAAAAATAAAGAGTGAGAGAGTAAGGAAAGTGAAATACACCTAGAGGGGGGGTGAATAGGTGTAATTGCTAATCTAATGCTCTTTTTAAACTTAGTATGGAAATGAGGATGCAACGATCCCTCAAAACACGACTAGGAGCCGAATGCCCAATTAAGGGGTCTGAACTCCTTCCTCCCAATTCCCTTGAATGGGTTAGAGGTGCGCAATGCAACCGTGTTGTATTGAGGTTATGATCGAACAATTAAAGAATGAAATGCTATGATGAAATACACACAAGTAATATAGCAAGTAAATTAAACAAGGAAGGATTGCACAAGTAGAGGGTTAGTTCTCAAGCAATAAATTGTAAGCAAATAAAGCAAGAGAAAAGTAAGCAAGATGACACAAAGGCAATCGCAAACAAAGATGATTTGTTTCGAGGTTCGAGCCCGTTGCTCTAGTCCCCGCCTTCACCTCCGTGAAGGGTTTCCACTATCCCCTTAGGATCCCGTACAAGTTAGGCCTATCAAAGACCTCAAGCCCGTAGCTTCTCCTTACAAAGAAACTCCACCGAGGAGCTTGTCTCCACAAGAACAAGAATTACAATTAGTGATCTCAACTAGACCACAACACTCTTTCTCAAACTCTTTTACAAACACTCTCACTCTATTACAACTTCACTTATAGAAAGAATATGAAATTTTTGGCTCTATGAAGTGTGGTGAGAAAAACTTCAGTTGTAGAGTGATATTAGCAATCAAACAACAACTGAAAATCAAACTTGAAAGATTGGAAATTGGAAGCCTTAAACAAAAAATTTCTTTCTCTTTGAAAACAATGAAAACTTAGAATTTTTTTTTTTGGTAAATAACTAAGGCCTATTCCCCACTATTTATAGGGAGAGAATAGGTTAAAAACTCTGATTTTTCCAGCTAATATCACCTGCAAAAGCTCTCCAACAACTCCTAAAAACTCTGTTAAAGAGAAAAGCAAAAACAGTTTTTCAGAAATTCCCAAAGAGGAAAGAGCCGTTATGGCTGTAGCAGGCCTACCGGTCGACCGGGCGGTCGACCGAATCCCTGCTGGCAAAGAGCCGTTGGGGGTCCGGTCGACCGGTCAGTCGACCGATCTCTTTGGGGAAACACAGTTTCCTTCTGTCGGTCGACTGTCCGGTCGACCGAAAAGATACAGAGAGCAAACATCTTATTTCGGTCGACCGGTCGGTCGACCGACAGACATGCACAGCCTGTGCATGTCCGGACACAGCAGCCGGTCGACTGTCCGGTCGACCGGTCTGCCTGAAACAGGATTCTGGGCAGATTTTTTTTTGAGATAGAAAATTTTGTAAAAATTCTTTAAAAAATCTGAGGCTAAGTGTTATGCTGAAAATAGTTTATATACATGTTTTAAACAAGTTTTTGAAGATATAAAGCTTTGAGTACATGTATGTATAAACTAAGGCATAAACTTAGAAATAACCATTTTCAAAAACAAAGAGAACATACAAAACAAATGTGTGTGCAAATCCTAGAGCCAAATTTCACATATTCAATCTTTAACAAACTAAACTTACAAACTACTAAGGTCTTCAAGACTTCAACATGGGCTATCTTCACTTGATCTTCAATATTGCACTTTTAGCCCAATTTGACTTGTCTTGAGTCCAAAGTACCTTCCTTTAGGGAAGAAATCAACTCTTTTAGATATGAACCTGAAACACACTTAATCAACAAATAATATTAGTACAAATAACTAATATGTTTTGTAATCATCAAAACACACTAAACATGGGTTGATTGTAACCTTGGGCCAACAATCTCCCCTTTTTGATGATGACAAAACATATGAGTTATTAAACAAATAAAAGAGGAAAGAGCTTGGAAAGCTCCCCCTTAAACAATGCTATGTATTTAACATGAATATGAACAACTATGTAAGCATACATAAAGCATTGAAAAATATCATCACCAAAAAATTTACAAAAATAAGGAATAACAAAATTTATAAAAGTAAAACAACTTTCATTATTTTTCTCCCAAACTTATATATATTTTTCTCCCCCTTTTTGTCATACATCAAAAAGGGTTAAAACAAGGATAAACATACAAACAAGATAATATTTTAAGACATGCTAAAAACAAGAATAAGCAAACTAAAAATATTTTAAGCATCAATCAA
Source organism: Agave tequilana (assembly GCA_038442645.1). Classification (NCBI taxonomy): domain Eukaryota; kingdom Viridiplantae; phylum Streptophyta; class Magnoliopsida; order Asparagales; family Asparagaceae; genus Agave; species Agave tequilana. The sequence continues at coordinate 6,551 of JAVJIF010032444.1, read as the reverse complement.
ACATACATTCAACTCACCACAAATAAATGAAAATCTTGCAAAATCTAAAGGTTTTGTGAAAATGTCTGCAAGTTGAAAATCAGTAGAAACAAAATCTATATCAATGTCACCTTTTTCAAAGTGATCTCTAAGAAAATGATATCTAATGTCTATATGTTTGGTTTTACTATGTTGATTAGCATTTTTGGTCATGTGAATAGCACTAGTATTATCACAATAAATCTTAACATGATCAAAATGTAAATCAAAATCGAGAAGAGTATGTTTCATCCAGAGTACTTGTGCACAACAAGCTCCAGCTGCTACATACTCCGCCTCGGCGGTTGATAGGGCTACACTATTTTGCTTTTTGGAAGACCAAGACACAAGACAATTACCTAAGAATTGGCATGTTCCACTTGTACTCTTCCTATCTACCCTACAACCGGCATAGTCGGCATCCGAATAACTAGACATGGTAAATTGGTTGGTTTTCGGATACCACAAACCTAATTCAATTGTGCCCTTAAGATACCTAATTATGCGTTTTACCGCTATTAAGTGTGATTCCTTAGGACATGATTGAAAACGTGCACATAAACATACGGAAAACATTATATCCGGCCTACTAGCCGTTAAATAGAGTAAACTACCAATCATGCTACGAAATAATTTGATGTCTACTTCCTTACCTTGTTCGTCCTTGTCAAGTTTCGTAGTGGTTGCCATGGGAGTCTTTGCTACTTTGGATCCTTCAAGCCCGAACCTTTTGATGAGTTCTTTGGTGTACTTGGCTTGGTTGATGAATGTCTCATCACTACGTTGCTTGATTTGAAGTCCAAGGAAGAAGTTGAGCTCGCCCATCATAGACATCTCGATTTCGTCCTTCATGCATGACTCAAATGCTTTGCAAAGTGAAACATTAGTAGATCCAAAAATAATGTCATCAACATAAATTTGAACTATGAGGATATCTTGATCTACATGTTTGGTAAATAATGTTTTATCAACTTTACCTTTCTTAAAATCATTTGAAATTAAAAATGAAGACAATCTTTCATACCAAGCCCTAGGGGCTTGGTTCAAACCATAAAGTGCCTTATCTAATTTGAAAACAAAATTAGGGTGTGTAGGATCAACAAACCCGGGGGGTTGTTCAACATACACCTCCTCATCAATATAACCATTAAGAAAAGCACTTTTTACATCCATTTGAAATAACTTAAAATCTTTAAATGAGGCATATGCTAAGGTCATCCGTATGGCTTCGAGCCGTGCTACGGGTGCAAAGGTTTCTTCAAAATTGATTCCCTCGATTTGAGTGTAACCTTGGGCAACTAACCTAGCCTTGTTTCTAACTACATTACCCGATTCATCCAACTTGTTCTTAAAGATCCACTTAGTACCAATAGTTGGTCTATCGTGGGGCCTAGGAACAAGATGCCATACTTGGTTGCGCTCAAATTGATTGAGCTCCTCTTGCATGGCAAGCAACCAATATGAATCGGCCTCGGCTTCGAGGACATTCTTAGGTTCTATGTGTGAAATAAAAGCAAAATTACCACAAAAATCTAAAGTTTTAGAGCGAGTGATTACCCCTTTTGATACTTCACCTATGACGAGGTCCTTTGGATGATGAGGATTGAATCTCCAATCCTTTGGTAGTGGTTGAGAGGGCTCCTCTTCATTTGCTTGATGTTCATTTCCTTGGGCCTCTTCCACTTTGGCTTCACTTCCATCATCATCCTTTGGCTTGTCTCCCATGGTAGAAGCATCTTCCAAGGTCACTTTCTCCAAGCCTTCATCTAAAGCATCAATTTCTACACAATTCTTAACAAACTTGTTAGATTCCTCAAATTTAATATGAATAGATTCCTCAATAGTCAAAGTTGACCTATTGAAGACTCTATAAGCCTTACTTGTATTTGAGTAACCTACAAAAATAGCCTCATATGCTTTTGCATCAAATTTTCCCAATTATTATTAGTATTTAAAACAAAACATTTACAACCAAAAACTTTAAAATAGGAAACATTTGGTTTTCTAGAGTAATATATTTCAAAAGATGTCTTAGTAGTATTTTTACATAAGAAAACACGATTTGCAATGTAACATGAAGTATGAACGGCCTCGGCCCTCAAATAATGTGGTAGACCATATTCATTTAGCATTGTCCTAGCCATCTCTTGCAAAGTACGATTTTTTCGTTCAACTACTCCATTTTGTTGTGGAGTTCTAGGACAAGCAAGTTCATGTTTTATTCCATGTTCCTCACAAAAAGTGGTAAAGGGAAGGTTAATGAACTCACCTCCTCTATCACTTCTTATTCTAATTATTGAGGCGTCATTTTCCTTTTCAACTCTTTTCTTAAAGGCTTGAAAATGTGAAAAGGTTTGACTTTTGTGTTCAAGAAAATAAACCCAAGTAAAACGTGAAAAATCATCTACTAAAACATAAGCAAATCTACTCCCACTTAAACTTTTGGTTTGTGTTGGGCCAAATAGATCCATGTGGATTAACTCTAAAGGACGTGATGTCATGATATCCTTTATTGATTTGAAAGAAGACTTAGTTTGTTTCCCAAATTGACATGCGTCACAAACTCGGTCCTTTTCAAAATTCAATGAAGGAATACCCTTCACCATTTCCTTTGAGTTAAGCCTAGAAATATGGTCAAAAGAAATATGGCCTAATCTCCTATGCCACAACCAAGAGTCATCATCGAGGGCTTTTAAACATGTTATATTACAAGACATATTTAACATATCTATCATATATACATTACTTTCACGAAAACCGGAAAATACACAAACATTAGAATTTTTATCAACTACTTTACAAGCAACATTATCAAAAATAACATCAAATCCTTTATCACATAATTGACTAACACTCAAGAGATTATGCTTGAGCCCGTCTACTAAAACTACATTTTCAATTAAAGGAGAGGTGCCAAGTTTTACATTACCAATACCAATTATTTTACCCTTGGCGTCATCTCCGAAGGTGACGGTGCCACCTTCATGATATCTTGATAGGGTTGCAAAATTGTTGATGTCCCAAGTCATGTGCCTTGAGCAACCGCTATCAAGATACCATAAACCTCTACGTCTTTGAGCTTTGGAAAGTACCTACATCATTTAAAACAATAGTTGACTTTGGTACCCAAACTTTCTTGGGTCCTTGAAAGTTAGTGTTACGAACCCAAACATTATGATGTGATGCACTTAGTCTATCATAACAAAAATTAGCTAAGTGTCCTTTCCGTCCACAATGTGAACATGAGTACACTTTTCTATACATGAATGCATGGTGTGTATGTGAAGTGTGAGCATGCTTTGGGGGTTTGCCATGATGCATAGGTTGTGTGGCATGTACATGAGCATGATGAACATTTTTCTTAGGAGCTTGTTTCTTAGGAAACATATTCTCCATCTTTTTCTTATCAAACTCACTACACTTTTTCAGAACAACATCTAATGAGTCTAATCTTTCCTTAAGCATGGCAATCTCATTAGAATCTACAAATGGGGTCTTTCCTTTACAAGCAATCTTATATTTTTCAAATTCATTTTTAGTGGAAACTAAAGAAGAATGCAAGTCATTATTTTCTTTAGAAAGATTTACCACTTGAATACTAAGAGATTCATTATCCTTTTTCATTTTCAAATACTTTTTCTTCATGAAGTCATAATTTTGAGAAAGTTCTATAAAAGCTTCACTTAACTCATCCATGGATAAATCTTCATCAAGAGAAGGGGAAGAGGTTACCTTGCTTGTGCCTTCATTTGCCATGAAGCACATGTTGGCGGTGTCGATCTCCTCTTCGGATTCACTTTGGTCATCCCATGTTGCCTTCATCGCTTTCTTCTTGTAGGGCTTCTTGGATGAAGATGGCTTTACTTGGTCCGGACACTCCGCTACAATGTGTCCCGGCTTTTGGCAATTGAAGCATATGATCTTTCTCTCTTCTTTGCCTCCTTGCCATCTCCTCCGTCCTTGGAACTTTGCCTTGTTGTACATCCTCCGGACGTTTTTGACTAGAAGTGAGAGCTCCTCGTCATCTTCTTCTTCATCATCTTCGTCGGAGTAGGTAGCATGACTTTTGAAGGCAATAGTCTTCTTCTTGGAGGGTGCCATGTCCTCCCTTGCCTTCCTCTCCATCTCATGGGTTTTTAAATTCCCAATGAGTCCGATGAGCTCAATCTCATCTTTATCATTGAGTTCCTTCAATGTTGTAGCTTTCACTTCCCATGATGGAGGAAGAGCCCGGATGATCTTTCTCACCCTTTGGTCGTTGTTGATGTCTTCACCTAGAGAAGAAAGCCCATTAGTAATCTTAGTAAATTTAGTAACCATATCATCTATGGTTTCATGTTCTTGCATGCTAAAATTTTCATATTGGGACCGAAGAAGGTCTATCTTGGCCCTCTTCACTTGTGATGTCCCCTCATGTGTTACTAGCAAATGGGTCCAAATCTCATAGGCGGATTTGCAATGGATGACTCTAGCTATGTCATCATCATTGAGGGCTTGTAGGAGTGCATAATGAGCCCTAGCATTGGCATCAAACTCCTTGGTCTCAATTTCGGACCAAGTAGATTCATCACCATCGGGGGCACTAAATTGTTTAGTCACGGCCTTTGCAACTCGGCTACCTAGAGATTGCAAGAAAACGGTCATCTTAACCTTCCATATGGGAAAGTTAAGTCCATCAAACTTAGGGGGTGTCTTAATACCATCGGCCATGTTTACTATGTGGAAATGAATGAAATGATTAGCAATATGAGGATCTCTCTAAGGTTGTTAAGCCAAATCCTAGAGTCCAAGCTCTGATACCAATTGAAATACACCTAGAGGGGGGGTGAATAGGTGTAATTGCTAATCTAATGCTCTTTTTAAACTTAGTATGGAAATGAGGATGCAACGATCCCTCAAAACACGACTAGGAGCCGAATGCCCAATTAAGGGGTCTGAACTCCTTCCTCCCAATTCCCCTTGAATGGGTTAGAGGTGCGCAATGCAACCGTGTTGTATTGAGGTTATGATCGAACAATTAAAGAATGAAATGCTATGATGAAATACACACAAGTAATATAGCAAGTAAATTAAACAAGTAAGGATTGCACAAGTAGAGGGTTAGTTCTCAAGCAATAAATTGTAAGCAAATAAAGCAAGAGAAAAGTAAGCAAGATGACACAAAGGCAATCGCAAACAAAGATGATTTGTTTCGAGGTTCGAGCCCGTTGCTCTAGTCCCCGCCTTCACCTCCGTGAAGGGTTTCCACTATCCCCTTAGGATCCCGTACAAGTTAGGCCTATCAAAGACCTCAAGCCCGTAGCTTCTCCTTACAAAGAAACTCCACCGAGGAGCTTGTCTCCACAAGAACAAGAATTACAATTAGTGATCTCAACTAGACCACAACACTCTTTCTCAAACTCTTTTACAAACACTCTCACTCTATTACAACTTCACTTATAGAAAGAATATGAAATTTTTGGCTCTATGAAGTGTGGTGAGAAAAACTTCAGTTGTAGAGTGATATTAGCAATCAAACAACAACTGAAAATCAAACTTGAAAGATTGGAAATTGGAAGCCTTAAACAAAAAATTTCTTTCTCTTTGAAAACAATGAAAACTTAGAATTTTTCTTGGTAAATAACTAAGGCCTATTCCCCACTATTTATAGGGAGAGAATAGGTTAAAAACTCTGATTTTTCCAGCTAATATCACCTGCAAAAGCTCTCCAACAACTCCTAAAAACTCTGTTAAAGAGAAAAGCAAAACAGTTTTTCAGAAATTCCCAAAGAGGAAAGAGCCGTTATGGCTGTAGCAGGCCTACCGGTCGACCGGGCGGTCGACCGAATCCCTGCTGGCAAAGAGCCGTTGGGGGTCCGGTCGACCGGTCAGTCGACCGATCTCTTTGGGAAACACAGTTTCCTTCTGTCGGTCGACTGTCCGGTCGACCGAAAAGATACAGAGAGCAAACATCTTATTTCGGTCGACCGGTCGGTCGACCGACAGACATGCACAGCCTGTGCATGTCCGGACACAGCAGCCGGTCGACTGTCCGGTCGACCGGTCTGCCTGAAACAGGATTCTGGGCAGATTTTTTTTTTGAGATAGAAAATTTTGTAAAAATTCTTTAAAAAATCTGAGGCTAAGTGTTATGCTGAAAATAGTTTATATACATGTTTTAACAAGTTTTTGAAGATATAAAGCTTTGAGTACATGTATGTATAAACTAAGGCATAAACTTAGAAATAAACATTTTCAAAAACAAAGAGAACATACAAAACAAATGTGTGTGCAAATCCTAGAGCCAAATTTCACATATTCAATCTTTAACAAACTAAACTTACAAACTACTAAGGTCTTCAAGACTTCAACATGGGCTATCTTCACTTGATCTTCAATATTGCACTTTTAGCCCAATTTGACTTGTCTTGAGTCCAAAGTACCTTCCTTTAGGGAAGAAATCAACTCTTTTAGATATGAACCTGAAACACACTTAATCAACAAATAATATTAGTACAAATAACTAATATGTTTTGTAATCATCAAAACACACT